>JAIUJO010000115.1:820000-965000 GCA_023846275.1 Vanilla planifolia
GAGAAGAAGAAGAAGTAGTAGAAGAAGAAGAAGAAGCTGAGAAAGAAGAAGAAAGAGAAGATGAAGAAGTAGGAGATGAAGAAGATGGTGAAGAAGAACAATTAAAAGAAGAAGAAGAAGAAGAAGTTGAAGAAGAACATGATGAAGCAGAAGAATAAGAAGAAGAAGAAGAAGAAGAAAAAGAAGAAGAAGAAGAAGGAAAAGAAGAAGCAGATGAAGAAGGAGAAGAAGAGGAAGTACGACAAAAAGTAGAAGGAGGTGGAGGAGGAGGAGGAGGAGGAGGAAAAGGAGAAGAAGAAGATGAAGAAGATGAAGAAGAAGAAGAAGAAGATGAAGAAGAAGAAAAAGAATAAGAAGCGGAGGAAGAAGAAGAAGAAGAAGAAGAAGTGGAAGAAGAAGAAGGAGGAGGAGGAGGAAGATGAGGAGGAAATGGAGAAGAAGAAGAAGAAGAAGAAGAAGAAGTTAAAGATGAAGAACAAGAAGAAAGAAAAGAGGAAGAGGAAGAAGAAGAAGAAGAAGAGGAAGAAAGAGGAGGTGGAGAACATGGAGAGAAGAAGTAGAATTTTAAGGGGAATAAGTAGAAGAGGAAGAAGAAGAAGAACAAGAAGTAGAAGAAGATGAAGCAAAAGAAGAAGGAGAAGAAGTAGAAGTCGAAGAAGGAGGAGGAGGAGGAGGAGGAGGAGGAGGAGGAAAAGGGGAAGAACAAAAAGAAGAAGAAGATGAAGAAGAAGAAGAACAGGATGATGAAGAAGAATAAGAACAAGAAGAAGAAGAAGAATTTCTTAGACTTTGAAGTGATGTATTTGTGAATATTATCAAGGAAACCTTTTTTTGAAAGGTCATTCTTTTTATATAACAATAGAAACTGAGCCAAGAATGGAAATGACGTTTGGAAATATTATAAATCTTCCGTTGTATGAATTGAGACCAATTTACAATCAATGAATTTAAAGATCGTTTTGGTAATCAAATTTGATGATGAGATTCTAAACCTTGAATGAATTAAGGCTTTGCCATGTTTATAAAAAGGTGTGAATTGAGATGGAAGATAATGATCTTTCAAGGTCAGTTCTTTCTTCATTTTCCTCATTGATTTAGTAAGGGTTTGGGCTAGTTGCTGTTTTTCAAAGTTTGTGTCACTGAAATTCAAAAAGAGTGTTGAAACTATTACATTTTTTTTGCGATAAAAAATAAAATATTCCAATACAATTTTGTTCTTCATCGGATCATATCAATTAATGTAATGTGGGTAAGCTCAATCATGGCTATCATGTAATTTTTATTGTTACTCCATTTTAAGCATTTTTCAATCATTGTCAAGAAGGCATCCATAGCAAAACAACAATCAATGGAAAGATTGAAGACATGAATTACATTAACAAAATGATCTCTAATAATATCACTAGCATTAAAAGTTTTCTTTTTATAATGCCTATGTATATTTAATTTAACCATGTTAATAAGTGAAGAACTCAATAAAATTACTTTGCATATTATTATTTTTACATTTTTTGAAGTTGGAGCCAATCCCTTTTACATAAACCTCTATTCCATTATGGAATATTTTATTACTTAGAAACCATTAACAATGTTATAGCACTTTCCAATGATATTGTTTGTAATGGTTGTCTTTGATACACAATTTCTTCACATACTCTTCTACTTCTTCACTTTCAAATATTTTAATATATTGATAGTGATATGATAATGATTTTCATGAATTATTATACTCCTAAAAACCTTCTTGCAATATTTGTTGAGAGTGTTGTTATTTTTATTGTCATCTACTACATATTTGCTAATGCTCTGGTAATGAAAGACCAAATCTTTTGTGGTTAATGGCAACATATAAAAGAATGGTCAATGGAATCTTCACTATAGTAATGAAGAGATTTGGAAGACAAGTAAATATAATATATACAGATATGCTCTGAGAATTGTAGAAACTTATTTATAATTTTCAAATCAAAGTCTGAATTCTTTGTGAGAGTTTTCCATTTAAAATACTTTTATTGAATTTTAATTCAAAGAACTAGCATCTAAGTAAATTCCAAACCATTTGCATGTAAAAAGTTCCATCATTGTTGGAAGCCTAAAAGTAGTTGCTTAAAATAAGGCACTTTGTTTGTAATCCAATATGAAAACGTTTGGCTACACCTTATGTTCGATTTGATGATCTTTTTATGAACATTCAAGAGTTTTGCCTTCGTGAAATTGGCTAAGAGTGTTTCGTTAGTTAGCATTTTCAAATTCAATTTCGTGGAGTATGTGACAACAATATACATTACCTTTCATAATACTAATCCAATTTCTTCTAGTAGTGCACATACTTTAACCCAAGCCATCCAATTAAATTTGTGAATGTCATCAAACTTCCCCTTCGATTCATATTAATAATCTTTTTCTATTTCTTTAAGATTTGGGTTGGTGTATGTATTGTTAGTAATCAGTAAGCTAAAATAAAGCTTACAACATTCTTTATCAATTTTAATCTACCACCAATTGTTAATAACTTTTGTTCTAGCTTGTCATCTTATTATGTAATTTTTCAAGTAACTTTTGAAATGAGAATTCTAATTTTCTACCTAACAATGTAAAGCTTTCCTAGTATGTTTTAGCATGGGAGTACTCTTAAAATCAAATGACATTACTAATGTTTTTAAATTATCATTATCTTTGGAGTTTTAGTTTTTTATAGTTTTGTGTTCTAGGTAAATTTCTACAGAAAACAAGACTTGAAACGTTTAAATGAAGCTTTTAAGACAATTCAAAGGTTGTAGATACCACTCCACTATAGTCATGACAACATTAGCATAACTATGGTGAGCAACAAATAAAATAACATTTAGTTGTGGCATAATGAAATATCTTTCCATCCACAAATTGACTCTTTAATGTCCTACAAAATGGACTACATTTATAGTATAAAGAGTAATGGATAAATAGGACTGCCTTGCATAACCCTCCAAGACAGTTGGAATAAATCATTATTCATCTCATAAAAACATAACGAAAACTCTTAAGCTACATATGAAGTTCTTGATCAAACTATTGAATTATGTTCAAAAGCTTAATATTAAAAATACCGTATTCATGATATATTTATAGAAGCTCTTTGAAGCTTTTTTATGTCATTCTAAGAGTGCAACTCCAATCTTTGATAATAACTCTTTTATCTAAAACTTTATTAGTTCATCATATAAAACTTTTATATGTATAAATAATTGAAAATAAATTTTTTTATACTTAAAAATAGAATGAGCAATTCTTAGGATTTTTCACTAATATTTTTGAAATTAATTATTTTTATTTTCATTTTATTAAGAAAAACTACAAAAACGTTATTATTACTTTTAATAACATAAATAATTAATGATTATTAAATACCCAAAACAAAGAGTTAATTCTAAATGTTAATAACAAAACCCAATTTTATAAATTTTTTTATTCACTTATCTTTTTCAAGAAAATATAGTTTTGAATTAATAATTATATTAAATTTATTGTCTTAAAAATAATAAGTATTATTGTTAATGATAGTAAAGATAAAGGAAATTTCATTTATCAATTATCAATTTTTTTTGTTGTAATTATATATATTATATATTATTATTTTTAATTGTTAAAAAAACTAAAGAACAAAAATTACATTGTTCCTAAAATTTAATTATCGATAATTTTTTATGACCACTTAAATAATAAATAACATTGATCAGATATTAAATATCAAATTTTGTTCTAATAAAGAGCATAATTTTTAGTAATCATGAAACTTTTTATTTTAATGTTTCTTGTATTAATTAACAATAAAAAAAATTTTCTTTATTTTATTTATTTTTCTTTCATCTACTTATTTTCCTTCCTCAACTTCTTATTCTTCTTTTTCTTTTTTTATTTTACTTTTTCTTCATATTTTTCTTTTTTTCGTTTCATGTTTCTTCAAATTCTCATAATCTTCTATTCTTGAACATCTTAATCTACTTTTAATCATATTTTGCATTTTGTTCTTCTCAAATTCTAATTTATTTTCTAGTTTTTCTTATTTTCCTATTAATCTTCTCTTTGTCACTAACTCTTATTCATTGCTTATTATTTATAATAATAATGTATAATTTAACAAAAAAAGGAATAAATTAATTTTTTTGGATATTTTAGGCATAATTTAACAACAATAATGTTAAATATAATAGCCAAGAATAAATTAATAGTTATTATACATAACCTAATATATATATTATAGATCTATTGAAACATGAAATATTATTAATTAAAATTATAGAAGTTTTTATCAAATGGAATAAATCATAGTGTTCTTAATAATATACAATAATTAGAATTGTATTATCCTTTAACAAATATTAATAAATTATGTGGTTAATCATTAATTCTTGGTATCACAAAATATTATGAATACCAACATTATAAAACTTAATACCTTCTATAAATATTTAGCTGAAGAAACAAGCAATTTTAATAATATTACTTTAATTGAAATCAAATACTTAGAATAATTAATTGAAAAACTATATGAGTAATACCTTCTATAAATATTTAACAATAATAATAAATGAGAAACTTTATTCTGAAAAATTTTATTTATAGGTAATGACTATTATATTTTAATGGAATATTATTATACAAATTATTTTCATAAGAGATTATAATTTTTACAATAATCATAAATAATTACCATCAATTAATAATAAATTTTATATCAAAATATATTTCTTAATTATTTATCATATAATAGTGTTGTAGTATGAGATTGTTCATTTTATTTTTTTATTTATTTTTCTTTTTCATTCTCAGGCTTTATTGACATCTATCTACCTTCTTTCTTGTTACCCTATTTGTTTCCTTTCCTCCACATTAATTTAACTTACTTTCACTATTGTTGTTTGCTTTTTTCTTAAACTATCTAAGTCTATCCATCAAATTGTCAATAAAAAGCACTATCTTCATTCCCCCATTATTCTCCCTCTTCTTTGTCACCCTTTTCTTACATTCATTTCGATCTCTTCTTGGTTCTTCTCATTCTTGCATTAATTCCTCTTAATTTCTAAATATGTGTGTGTGTCCCCTCTTTTAAAACAATCATAGTCTCATACACTCTCTATTACTCTTTATCACTATTTTTTACTTGTTTAATTAGCAATATTTTTTCTTTTCTTTTTCTCTATCACTCTATGTTTCTTTATAATTATAAATCCTTCATTTCTTGACTCTTCACACCATATCTAATATTAATTCTACTCAAGATCACTCTCATTCACTCAATCTGACTCTCCCTTATACTCCCTTTTCTTATTTATTAATTAATTCTCTCTTCACATCTCCCTTAATAGATTTATCTCTTTATCATTATTCTAACTCTGTGCCAACCTTTGCTTTCTTTCTCTAGCTCTCTTCTATCTCTATTAGAATTTTTCTCACTTCATAGTTCCTTTCTTCAATCCCTTATTCCCTTTATCTCTCACTCTCTTAACTTTTCAGTCCCATTTCTATCTTCGCACTTTTTATCTTCCCCCTCTCCCTCACCTTATCTCTCTTGCATGCACTTTATGGTCTATCTATGTTTGCTCTCTTCTCTTTATGTTTCCATCTCAATAAAAATTATAACTCATGGAAAAGTTTTTTATGTAATTAATTGTTCATAATGTTGAACAATAAGCTTTATTATAACTAGAATAATTTCTCTACTAAATATTTACATATTATTTTTTATAATTAGTTTTTTCTAATAATATTCTTCTTATTGGTGTTCTTGTTACTTTTGTTCTTCTTTTACAACTTTTTTAATTCCTCAATTTCTTTCTCCTCTAATTCTTTTATTGTTCAACTTATTGATTCAACCTGTTTCTATTTCTTAAAATTATTGTTCATTATATTCTCCTTTTTCCTTCATTCTTTCAGTATTCATTCAATATTTATTCTTATCTTTCTTATTCTCCATCTCTAGTAATTCTTTACCATGTTATTATTATTCTTCTTTCTAATATCATATTTATAATGAATTCTTTTTCACTTTCTTAATCCTAATCAAAATTTTCTATTAACGAATTGGAAAAAATTAATTTTTTTCACTTATTTTTATAATATCATTGTAATTGATTTTTCTTATTATTTATGAATTAATAAATTTGTTATTGAATTGTTCTTGTCATTATTCTTTGATATTAGTTCCTATTAATTTGCAATACACACATCCTTCTTCTTATCGTTTTATTGTTATTCCTCGTCTATATCAAAAGCTTTTTTTCTGACGATTGATATTCAAACTTTTTGAATTCTTCATTTTATTGTCGTTGTTATTCTCTTACACTCTACATATTCCTCTTCTTTTACATCATTTATACTAATTTTCATAATGTTCTTATCTTCTTCTAATACACCTTCAATTTCCTTTTCCTTCTACTTTTTCTTAATTTCCCCTTTACAAAAACTTGATATTTATGGTTGCATGTTTATTATCACATTACTCTTTTTATAAACAATGAAAAGAATGAATAGAAAAACAAAATATTTTTATTATTTTATCTATGAATGTTACAATTACATTAATATTTAATATCATCTTAATTAAATAATTTAAAAAATTAATTACTTAAGTATTGTTCTTCATTAATAGTTACAAGCAACGACAAAATGGTATAAAATGGATTTTTTACATATAAAAAAATACTCTTAATAAGAACACATATATTGAGGATATAGTTGTTTATTATTTTAAAAATGTGTTTTCCTTACGAAAAAAATTGCATTTTAATGAATAGTAAAGAATGAAATGAATTATAATATTATCTTATTATTTTTAATACATAATTATATCAGATAACTAATTAAGCATCCATAAATTAATAACAAATCAATTTTTTAATTTGATAACAATAATTGCTATTGGTACGAATTAATGATAATAAAAACAAACTAATACACCAAGTACTTTATCTTATCACTAAGAATTTCAAGAATTAATAACAATACTTTTAATATTCAATTTCAACATAATTATTATTTTAAAATAATTTCATATATGAAAAATTATTATTAAAAAAGTTATAGCAACAATAGAAAAAAGTATTTTTATTACAAGTCAATTGCATGTTTTTAGTTAAGATTTTTTAATAATAACGAATTTTAATTATTAAAATTAAAAGAGTTATTTCATTGTTATTAATACAATGTAGTAATGTTATTATGATTATTAAATTTATCATACAAAGAGTTTTAACTATTTTTTTAATAAATTAATAGAATAAAAAGTCAAGAACAAGAATATAAAAATAACAAAAGATAATAAGCCTTAAAGGAAGGTAAAGAAGAAGGTTCTTAGTATGAGGATAAAAAGTTACCTCTAGTTGATTAAATATAAAGTATAATTGGATTAATTGAAAAACATTTGAAATATGCTTAAGGTAAAAACTTAGATGTGCTAATAAATAAGCATCAACAATAATAGACAAACCCAAAAAGAGAAAAATAGTTGAGTCAAATAAGTAGAAGAGCAATTTCTAACAAGTTCTTAAGTTTGAAAATGTGTAGTACACCTCTTAGTGGAACCTCTACATGATGCGTAGGATTCTATTGTCATAGTCTTGAAATGGGAAAGAGCTCATTACCATTGAGTTAAGGTGAAATTGCTAATATTGCCCCAACATTTCTTGGCCAAGCTAGGGAAGAATCTCCTTAGGGATCCAAGTGTCATTAAATGTGAGACTTCCCAACGTACCAAAAATCTCTATTATGTTTGATTCTATATGAGAACTATTTAGTCTTCTAAGATTTGCTCCACTTAGTCACTCATCTCATTAGATTGAATTTTGTGGGATATTTTAATTTGATAATGATGATAATTGCTCAAAAGTTTCACTACATATTGGGTCATGGTGCATATAATGCATGAGATCTCAAATATTTAAGGTAACAATGATTCCATAATCCTCAAGTAAATCCATTGCATATGCATTGATTCTTTATTTCTTCATAATTCTAAAAGATACAATGACATGGGCATATAATGTTCTATGCAATAAAAGATTTACTTTTATTATTTTTGAAGTATTCTATTTTCTAAAATTTATTTATTTTATGAGAAATTTTCAACTGTAACTTATTTGATGATTGAGGATACTTCACTCAATCCACTTAGTATTTTGTAATGCAACTTTCCTTAAAATTTATCTCATTTCTGTAATTTTTTTATTTGATTTGGCAATATTATTATGAAAATCTAGTTCTCCTCCCATTTGACATTTATATAATTATGATTTGGTTAAATTATATTGCCACAAATTTACTTCATTTTAGATTTAATAAATATTGTCTTAATATTAAAATAATATTATATTATTATCCAAGTTATTTATTTTCAAAAATCATAGTAAGTTCAAATATTGTTTGATCTTGAATAAACAATGTTGATAGACTTGTCCCAACAAGCTCTATTAAAAAAATAACTATATTTTAATTCATACTTGATTTGATCATCAAAGATGCTATCTTTATCCATGTTAATATCTTTAAATGTATCTTTTATGTACAATTTATCTTAATTCTCCAAATTGTTTTTATTCGATTATATTACAATGAAATACTAATTCTTTAATCATGTGACCTTTGTTTTGCTTTTGTTTGGTAATATTATATTGCCTTATTTTATGTTATTTAAGCTTTGATTAGATTTTCTGATATTTAAATAATCATTTATTAATATTTATGATTATTTATTTTGATAATTTATTATAATTCAAAACATGTCTAACCAAGATGAAGTCAACATTGCTGGACTTATCTTGATGTTCTCCATTCAACTAAACATTCATTTCTATATTTTTAAATATTTAATTTTTTTTGGCAACTTTAACAACATTTCAATATGTATAAGATTGATCGATCAGGGACTTTAGACTCACTCTTCTTATTACATTGAAATGCAATTTCTTATTAAATTTACCTTATTTTGCTATGATTTTGTTACAATGAAACAATAATTCTATTCTCTTGTAACCTTTATAGTGCTTTCATTTCATTACCCTATAATACTTCAATTTATCTCTTTTTAGCCTTAATATATATTTACCAAAAATTTAAAAATAAAAAATTATTATTTTTTGTATGGTTTTTTATTTTCGTAGCAGAAAGTAATTATAAATGAGGATTGATCGAGATGAAACAAAACATTATTGGAAATTTCTTGATTAGTTATATCAATCACATATTCATTTATTTATTTTTAAAGGTTTTATTTTTGATTATTTTGGAACATTTTATAGGTCATTTTGATTTGTTGATAATTTGATGATCAAGGATGTGACACTTGATATTTTTAACATCTTGGAATAATAGTTTCCTATAAAATTTGTCATTTTTTAAGGTTTTTCTTTCATTTTACATAATATTATGTAACTCTAGTTCTCCTGTCATGTAACCTTCATATTGCTTCAATTTTGTTATAATAAAATAATTTAATTTTATTTTGGTTTTAATATATATTATTTAAAAATTAAAAATTATTTTATAATATTACTATTAATTTTTTTATTAGTGGTAATTACAAATGAGGTCTGATTGATGTGAAAAAATGTTAATGGCCTCATCGCAATGAGCTTTATCCAAAAAAAATATTCATTCTTATGTTTTAAAAAATTTTATTTTCAAAGGTTTTGTCATATTTTGTGAGATATTTTAATTTATGTATGATTTGATAATAGAGGATGTTATGCTCAATGACCTTAATATCTTAGAATACTATGTTTTTTTGCAATTAACCACATTTCTTAAAAAGTTTCCCTTTGATTTGGTTATATTTCTTCACCCCTTATTTGACTTATGCATTATTTCTATTTGGTAATATTTTATTGCTTGAACTATTTTATTTAAAAGTTTTTGTATAATTTCTTTATGTTAAATTCAAAATTTGTTATTTTTATGCTTATTTACTATTATAGTTCTCATTAATTACAAATGTGTTAAAAACATTTTATTAGACTCTAGTCAATGGACTCTAGCTAATTTAATATTATTTTTAATTCTTTTATATATTTTATATTCTGAGCTTTTAGCATGTTTTAAGAGCATTCGATTACTCCTTAACATGATGATTCATGATATTATACTTAATCACCACAGTATCTTGGAGTGTAACTTTTTTATATAATTTACTCTATTTTTTCAAATAGTTTTCCTCGATTTAGGTATATTCATATATAGTTCACTCTCATTTTGATTGGTCAATTGCGCTTATTTGGCTAAATAATATTTATTGAATTAATCTCATTTCAACTTTAATGCATATTCACCTAATGTTAAAATAATATTTTATTATTATTTATTCTTATTTACTTTGGTAATTTGTAGTAATTCTAAATGTGATCTATTAGAGAGAAAACAAACATCGTTGAACCCTCTTAGATGAGCTCTATATAATTAAATATTAATTTTTTTAATTTTTTAAATATTTTATATCCTCTAATTTTGCATGTTTTACCAATCATGTAAACACATACCTAATTTCACAATCCAAGATATTACACCTAATCTTCTTAGAATCATTGACTATAATTTTCTTGTATAATTAATGTCTTTCTTTGAA
Organism: Vanilla planifolia; assembly: GCA_023846275.1. Taxonomy (NCBI): domain Eukaryota; kingdom Viridiplantae; phylum Streptophyta; class Magnoliopsida; order Asparagales; family Orchidaceae; genus Vanilla; species Vanilla planifolia. The sequence continues at coordinate 830,592 of JAIUJO010000115.1, forward strand.
GCTTTTGTTTTGATTTTGTTACGTTACTATATAACTCTAAATCTTATAATAGCTGACCATTGCAATACTTTGATTTTCTTATATTATAATGCTTCAAATTACTCACCTATAACATATTAACATAAAAATATTGAAATAATAATTTATTATTATTATGCTTTTTTTTTGGGTAATTCAAAGTAATTCTAAAGGAGGTTCAGTCAAGATAAAATAAACATTTATTATATTTTTTAAAGCAAACATATATACTCATAATTCAATTTTTAATTATTTAACATTTTTTAATATAGCTTTCATATTCTTCGCAAGACATTTTGATTAATACCAGATTTGCTTATTGAGGATGATACTCTAGATCTCCTTAGCATGTCTAAATGTTATTTTTTCATATAATTTATTTTATTTCTTCAAACTTTTTACTAATACTAGGTTATATTGTTTTATAACTATAAGTATCCTATCTTTTGGCATTTATATCACTTTGATTGTGTACTTTTGTGTAATTCCAAATATGGTCTAATAGAGATAATAGAAACATAGTTGGACACACCTAAAAGCTTTATATCTAATTAACTATTTCTTTTATATTTTTAAATATTTTATTTATACGATTTTATCTCCTTTATAAAGCATTTAAATTCATACCATATTTGATGATCTCTTATATCTTACTCAATCTTGATAGCTTTACATAACACATCTTTCTAGTATAATTTATCTCATTTGTTCAAAGCTTTTGTTTTATTTTGTTATATTGAAATGTAACTTCAAATATTCTCTCAAGTGTGCTTTACAAGTCCTTTATTTGGATATGTTACATGGCATCAATTTATCTCATTTCCATTTTATTAAATATTCACTAAATATTAAAATAATAAAAAATTCTTATTTATGCTTATTTACTTCAGTAATTTGTATATTTTTAAGTAAAGTCTAATATATACGAAACAATCATTGTTGGACTCATCTCATTGATCTTTATCCAATAAAATAGTCTGCTTGTAGTTTTAAATAATTTTTAGGGGTTTGGCAAGGTTTACAAGATATTTCAACTTCCACTAGCTTTCATGTCTGACGTTCTCACACTTGATCTTGTTAGTTTGTTGGAGTTGAAGTTTATGAAAGAATTTAACGTATTTCTTCAAAGGTTTATATTTGAGTTTTTTATATTATCTTGAAACTCTAATTTCTATTATCATTTGACATTAACATTTCTTAGATTTTTTATACTATATTGCCTCAATTTGTTTCATTTTAGCTTTCTTATTATTTACTTGACATTGTAATTAGAGTTTTTATTGTTTATGTTTATTTTTCTTGACAATTCTTATAAATTCTTAAAGAGGTATGAATAAAGATGAAATAAATGACATTAGACATGCCTCAGCAAGCTCTATCTACTTTAATTTTTTTATATAATTTGAAATATTTTATTTTCTAAGGTTTTGTTATGATTTACTTTGTAATTTGATATAATTCTAAACAATGTCAAGTTGAGACTGTACAAAATCATTTGACACCTTTAAAGGAGCTTTATCCAACTAATTAATCTTATATAGTTATTCCACTATTGTATTTTATAGAACTTTGGCATGCATTACAACGTATTTTGATCATTACCTAATTTAATCATCTTGGATGTTACATTTCCTTTCCTTAGCATCTTAAATGCCACTATCTTGAATAATTTACCATATTTGTTCAAAGTATTTTGCTTTGATTTGGTTATTACTTCGTACCTTTAAATTCTTTTCATTTGATATTTATATCACTTAGATTTAGTTACATTTCATTCCATCAATTTATCTCATTTCTACTTATATATATACACACTTAATACTAAAATATTTATTTATTATTATTAATGCATTTTTTGCTTTGGTTATTCACAATTATCCAAAGAAGGCTCAATTAAGAAAAAATGCCTGAGACTCATCTCGATAAGCTCCATCCATTTAAATAATTATTTTTAAAATTTTAAAGATTTCATTTTCATTATATTTTCATGTCTTATGAAAACTTTTTATTTTTAGTAGATTTCATGAATGTGGTTGTTAAACTTGATTTTACTAGTATTTTTGAATGTAGTTTTCTCATACAATTTATCCCACTTTAAATTTTTTTATATTTTTATGTAGTTCTAAATCTATTTTTGAATGACCTTTACATGCCTTTCGTTTGTTTATGTCACATTACCTCAAGTTATCTTGTTTAAGCTTTAATATATGTTTGGTTAATATTAAAATAATAATTTTTATTATTTATGCTTATTTATGATGGTAATTCACATTAACTCTAAATGAGGTCTAATCAAGAGAAAACTAATTTAATTATACTCACCTTAACAGGTTTTATGGAATGAACTATTTATTTTTATAAATTATTTACAATATTTATTTTTTGAGATTATAGCTTACTTTATGAGATATTTTGTCACATAATTGATTTAATAATTGAGGATGTTACACAATATTTCTTTGGTATCTTTGAATCTAATATTCTTTTATAATTGATCTTATTTAATCAATTTTTTTTCTTTGATTTGATTACATAACTATGTTACTCTAAACCTCCTCTAACTTCAACTTTAAATGAATTTGATTTTTAAATTTTATATTAGTCCAATTTATCTTGTTTAAGCTACAGTATAGATTAACTTTATATTAAAAACTTTCTTATTATACATACAAATTTATTATTGTCATTAGCTATAATTCCAAATGAGGCACAAGAAACATAAAATAATATCGTTCTACACATCTCAACGAGCTCTGTCATATTAAATAGTCATTTTTAATATATTTTTATTTTTTATTCTTACTAGATCTAGTTATTTATTATGTTATAATTGAACTTCTTGGTATCTGTGAGTGCAACCTCCCCATATTAGTTATCTTATTTCTTCAAAGTTTTTTTTTTCTATTTAGTTATATTACTATAAAACTCAACCCTTGTTGTCATGTGACCCTAACATAATTTTGATTTTATCACATTACATTGCATCAATTTATCATTATTATAAAATTTATTTAGTATAAAAATAATAAGTTTTAATTTTTTAAGATTGTTTTCTTAACAAATAGTAACTTCAAATGAGGTAATATAGAGATTAGATAAGCATCATTTGGCCCATCTCAATGCATTCTATCTAAATAAATGTTTATTTATAATGTATTGGCATGCTTTATGAAATAATTATATTTATACAAAATTTTATGAATGAGGATGTTACATTTATGTCCTTAGTATCTTACATTGCATCTTTTCCATCTTATTAATATCATTTCTTCAAATTTTGTGCTTTGATTTGTTAATAGTATTATGTACTCTAATTCTTTTCTTGAGTGACCTTTACATCGCTTTGATTTCTTTATATTATATTTAATCTATTTATCACATTTCAGCTTAAATATATATTTACTTAATATTGAAATAACAACTTATTATTATTTATTCTCAATTTCTTTAGAATTTTCCATAATAATAAAAGAGATTAGAATAAGATGAACAAATATCAGTGGAGTTATTTCAAAGAGCACTAACCAATCAAATATTCACTTTAAAATTTTTATGTGTTTTTATCAAGATTGGCAATCACTAAGATATTTTAATTCATTCCTGATTTGACAATTTTAGGATTTACACTTGATCTCCTTATAATAAAATCTTATCAAGGTAAAACAAATGTCATTTGACTTGCTCGATTGGCTTTATCGAACAAAATATTAATTCCTAAAATTTTTTAATATTTTTTTCTATATTTTGGACATGATTTATTAGTCATTTTGATTCATACCTAATTTATGATCTGGGATGATACACAATGTTACCTTTCTATCGGAATGCAAACTTGTCAAGAATTTATCCTATTTTCTGAAGTTTTTTCCTTTGATTTGGTTGTGTTAACTTGTAACGATCATTCTTCTCCACTTTGACCATTAAAAAAATTGATTTAATTATATTACATCGGTTCAATTTATCTTATTTCATTTTTTTATATATATATAGAAATATATTTGTATTTATATATTTACTTAATATTAAAATAATAATTTTTTTGATAGTTATGTCTATTGAATTTAGAAATTTACAATATTTCAAACATGGTCTTATCAATAAAAAAATATTATTAGACTCATTTTAACAAAGTCTATCAAAATAATAATTCATTTTTATATTTTTAAATATTTAATTTTCTTTGGATTTACACATTTTATGAAGCATTTAACTTCAAATTCATTTTGATGATCAACAATACTACACAAATCTCTTAAGTATCTTAGAGTATAACTTTCTGATATAATTTGTCTCAGTTCTCCAAATCTTTTTCTTTGTTTGCTTATATTAATATGAAACTATAATTCTACTCTCACATGTTCCTTACATCATTTTAGTTTCAATATTTTACATTGCTTAAGTTTATCTCCTTAGATTTAATATTTATTTGCTTAATAATAAAATAATAAATTATTTATATTTTGCTTAATTACATTATAATTAGTGGTGATTGCATGATGAAGATGAAACAAGCCTCATAGGACTTGTCTTGATGAGTTCTATCCAACTAAATATTATTTTTTGCATTTTCAAATAATTGTTTCGAAGAATTTTACATGTTTTATCATACATTTAATATCTTCCTGATTTGACGATCGAGGATATTACACTTGATCTCTTTGGTATTCTGGAATGCAACATTTTTTTAAATGTTTTCTCATTTTTTAAATTTTTTCCTTTGATCAATATAAACTCTATGTAACTAAAAAGGTTATTTTTTCCTCAGATTTATATCACTTTGACTTGGATGTATGTTCTTCAACTCATCTAATTTTAGCTTTAACACATTTTTACTAAATATTAAAATAATGATAATTTATTATTATTATGGTTGTTTATTTTTCTAATTTGTAGCAATTTTAGATGATGTCCAATGAAGATGAAATAAATGTCATTAAACTTGTTTTGGCTATCTCAATCAAATTAAATTTCAATTTAATATCTTTAAATATTTTATTAAGACTTTGGTATGTATTATGAGACTTTATGATTTATACAAAATTTGATTACCAAGAATTTTATACTCAATCTTCATAGTATCTTGGATTCAACTTTTCCAAAAAACTTTATACTATTTCTTCAAAATATTCACTTTGAATTTGTTATATTTCTAAGTAACTCTAATGTCTTTTCATGTGACAATTAGGTCACTATCATTTGGTTATGTTATATTGCTCTAAAATATCTCTCTTTAGTTGTAGTATAAATTAACTTAATATTTTTTTAAAAAATTATGATTAATTTTTTTTATTTATATTATTTATTCGCAATAATTCTGAAAAAAGTCAAGTTGAGACTAATAAAATGTTGCTACACTCGACACCCTGAGCTCTATCCAACTGACTATTCAATTTTATATTTTTAAAATAATTTACATCATGGTGTTGGGCGTGTTTTACAATATATTTTGACTCATAACTAATTTTATGGTTGAGGATATGACCCTTAATCTACTTTGTATTTTGCAATTCTACATTCGAGTATAATTTATCTTATTTCTCTCAATATTTTTCTCTGAATTGGTAAAAATACTATGTAACTCTAATTCTTCTCATTTGCAATTTATACATTGCTTCTATTTGGTTATTTAATATTAATTCAATTTATCTTATTTTAGGTTTATTATAATGTTAATTTAATAACAATAATTTAGTATTATTTGTACTTATTAAATTTTGTTATTTGTGGTAATTCTATAGGAAGTCCATGAAAGACAAAAGAAATGTCGTTGGTTTCGTCTTGATGTGGTTTATCGACTAAATAATCATTTTGATATTTTAAAATATTTTACATTGTTGAGTTTGGGCAATATTCACAAGAAATGTTCAATCACAACTTATTTTACAATAAAAGATATAAACCTCAGTCTCCTTGAGATAACCTCTACATCACTTTGATTTGGTGTTATTTCATTACTTTTATTTTTCACATTTAAGATTTATTATATATTAAATAAATAGTAAAATATTAATTTATTTATATTTAAGCTTATTTAACTTGGATATTTGTAGTACTTCATAATGAGATCAGATCAAGATGAAATAAATATTGTTAGACTCCTTTGATAAACTCTATGAAATTTAAATTTGTTTATATTTTAAAATTTTTATTTTTTTGTTTTTAGAAAGCATTATGTGTCAATTCTATTATTACTAGATTTGACAATTAATGATATTACACCTTATCACCTTAGTATCTCAAAATATAGTATTCTCGTAAAATTAATCTCATTTCCTAAATTTTTTTATTTTTATTTCACTATATTGTTATATAACTCTAAATTTATTCTTATTATATGTCACTTTTGTTTTATTAAATTATTATTTTTTCAATTAAGTTTATTTTTGCCTTAATATGTTTTTTCTTATTTTTAATATAATAATTCATTATTATTTATCCTTGTTAGTTTGGTTAATTCATAGCAATTATAAACATGGTATGATGGAGATAAAGTAAACATTAGTAAGCACATCTAGATTAGCTATATCAAATTAAATATTTCTTTTTATATTTTAAGGAAATTTATTTTCTTGTATTTTAGAAATCTTTTTTCATTTTGATTTATATCATATTTGGTGATTGATAATGTTATACTCGATTTTCTTAGTATCTTTGAATAAAGCTTTCTTTTAAAATGTATAACATTTTTTGAAATTTTTTCTTTGATTTTGTAATATTATTATATAACTCTAAATCTCATCTTGTTTGACATTTACAATATTTTGATTGTGATTTTTTATATAGTTTAAATTTATCTAGTTTAAACTTATATATTTATATATACTAAACATTAACATAATAATTTATTAATATTTATACTTTTTTAGTTTAGTAACTAGCATTAATGTTAAATGAGGTTTAATGAAGATGTAATAAATGTCATTGAACTCATCCAAATGAGCTTTGGTATTTTAAAAATTTATTTTTAATTTTTTAAAATTTTTTAATATTCTTTGAAATTTGTCTTGTTTTTCATTTATATTTTTTTTTTATTTTGTTACATGAAATTACTTTAATTTATCTCATTTCAAACTTATTATATATTTTCTAATGTTAAGAAAACATTTTTTATTATTTATGCTTTTTTTTTTATCATTTTAATAATTTCTAAATATGACTAATTGTGATTAAATATAAGGCTTTATGAATTCAACCAAATTAAATATTTCTTTATTTTTGATAGTTTTTCTATTGTGTTGAAAAGCTTTATAAGATATTTTAATTTCTACATGATTTGATGATCATGAATGTCACATTCCAACTCTTTATATCTTGAAATGCTGCTTTCATATATAATTTCTCATTTCTCCAACATTTTCACTTTTGTTTGGGTATATTACTATGTGACTCCAAATATCTCTCTTGTGACCATTGCTTTACATTGATTATTTTTTATTATATTATATAAATTTATTTTATTTTAGCTTTAATATAACTTAAATTTATATAATAATTAAAACTTTTATTATCTTTTTGATTCACAACAATTTACAATGAAGAGTAATAGAGACAAAACAAAACCATTCTACTCGTCCAGATAAGATCTATCCAACTAAATGTTCATTTGTTATACTTTTAAATATTTAATTTTTGAGAGTTAGAACATATTTTACAAAATATTTTGTTTTTAATGTAATTTTATGATTGAGAATATTTTCTTCAATCACCTTTGTATCTTGGAATGCAACTCATCTTCAAAATAAGTTTTATTTCTTCTAAGTTTTTTTTTTGATAAGGTTGTTTCACATAGTAATTCAAAACCTTGTCCCCTGTGACCTTTCAATCTCTTTTATTTAGTTATTTTGCATTATTCCATTTTATCTCATATTAACTTTAGTATATATTTACTTAATAATAAAAAAATATTTTTTGCTTATTTATTTTTTTATTCATAGTATACCAAATGAGGTTTCATTATGACATAAAAGATTATTGGACAAGTTTCAATGATATCTTTTTAATAAAATATTCATTTTTATGCCTTAAATATTTTATTTTCTAGAGTTTTGGCATTACTTATGAGAGCCATTTTGAATTGCACCTAATTTGATAATTGAGGAAGTTAAACATGAACTCTTTGGTATCTTGGAATGCAGCTACCATGTATATTTCATCCCATATCTTCAAATGTTTCCCCTTGATTTGGTTAAGTTACTATGCCATTATACATCTCATCTTATTTGACCTTTACATCACATTCATTTTATTATATTATATTTCTTTAATTTATCTTATTTTAGCTTTAATATAAATTATTTAATATGATGATAATATTTTTCATCATCTAGTCTTGTTTATTTTGGTAATTCTAAGTAAATAAAAATGTTGTTAGATTAAGCTGAAACATATATCATTGCACTAAACTCAAAATGCTTTATCACATTAAATATTCATTTTTTAAATATTTCCTTTCTTAATAGTATTAACATAGTTTCCAAAACAATTGTATCCAAAGATGTTTTGACAATCTAAGATTATGCACTCAATCTTCTTAGTATCTTGGAATGTAACTTTCTTATACAATTTATCTTATTTATTCAAATTTTTATATTTATAAGTATGTAACATTAGGTCTTCTCTGAAGTAATCTCATACATCACTTTTATTTTGTTATACTATATTACATTAATTTATGTCACATGATCTTTAATACATATTTATATAAAATTAGAATAATAGTTATTATTATTTATGATGAGGAACTTTATTAGTCCTTAGAAGTTTTGAGAAAGGCTTGATCGACATGAATCAAATGTTGTTAGAGTCATCTAAATGAGTTCATCCAGATTAACTATTAATTTTAAATTTTTTAAAAATTTAATTTTGCAAGGTTTTGGCATATTTTACGAGACTTTTTAATTTATATGATATTTAACAATTAATAATTAGACACTCAATATTCGTAGCATCTTTGAATATAATATTCTTTAAAATTTTAGTTTATTTCTTCACATTTCTTACTTTATTTTTTTATCTTAACATGTAATTCTAAATCTCCTTTACTATAAACTTTGTACCACTTTGATTTAATTGTATGACATTTGAACTTTGGTATATATCTACTTAATATTAAATTTAAAATTTGTTGTTTTCTGTTGTTATTTACTTTTGTAATTAGTTAGAATACCAAACATGGTTCGATGGAGGCAAAAAAAAGGTCGATGAACATATCTCAAAGAGCTCTACCAAATTAAACATTCATTTTGTAACATTTTTTAATATTCATTTTTTTAGCATTTGTTATGAAGCATTTTCATTTGTTCCTAACTTGGTGATCGAGGATGCTATAATTTATCTTGATAGTACATTGAAATACTACTTCCCCATGCAGTTTATCTCATTTTTTTCATATTGTTCACTTTGCTTTGGATAGATTACTATAACTCTAATTGTCCTCTTGTGTGACATTTACATCACTTTTATTGGGTTACATTATATTGCTTCAACTTATCTTATTTGACATTTATTGCATATATAAGTATTATTAATAAAAAATGTATTATTATTTTTGCTTATTTTCTAGGTAATTCATAGTATTTTTAAACTAGGTCTAAACTAGATGAAATATATGTTACTGAACGTGTCTTAATGACCTCTTTCCAAGTAGATATTAAATTTTATATTTTTTAATGTTTTAGTTTCTAGGATTTGTTTGATGCTTTATGAGATATCTCATTCTATAATAATTTTGATTATCATAGCTGTAACATTGGACCTCTTTGGTATCTTGGAATTAAGTTTTTCTATTTAACTTATGTAATTTCATCAAAAATTTATCTTTGATTTGGTTATATTATTATGTAATGCTGAATTTTCTCTCATGTTTTGCTTAAATCACTTAGACTTGGTTATATTACATTACTTTAGCTTATCCCATTTAATTTTATTATAAACTTACTTAATATTAAAAAATAATTCATTTTTTATTCTTATTTAATTTTGTAGTTCACAATAATTCATAATGAGCTGCGATCGAGATGAATCAAACTTCATTAGACGTATTTGGACATGTTCTATCCAATTAAATATTCATTATCTATAATTTTAAATTTTCCATTTATGAGATTTTTTTGCATGTTTTATGAGATATTTTCATTTGAAAATAATTTAATGATTAAGGATGTCTCTTAATTTTCCCTCATTATTTTAGTGTGAAAATTTACGAAACCATTGATCTTATTTTTTCAAATGTTTTGCTTTAATTTGGTTACACTACAATGTAAATCTAAATTTTCACTCATTTGATTATGACATCATTTCTAATTTTTTATATTACATTGCTTAAATTTATATCATTTTAGCTTTATTATATATTTACTTAATATTATTAAAGTGGTGATATTTTATTATTTATGCTTATTTATTTTCAACAGTTCTTTGCAATTTTGAATATGGTTCGATTAACAAGAAACAAATATTCAAGAAATAGTCTCAATGAAATTTTTCAAATTAACTTTTATTTTTTATATTTTTAAATATTACATTTTCTAGGATTTTTGTGTTTTATACAAGAGATTTGAAATTGCATCTACTTTGATGATCGAGTAAAATATGAATAGTGTTAGCTTTGATTTGTGTATGCCAAAGTGAATCTACCAAACTCTAAAGTGATGTATTTGTTAATACCATCAAAGAGGCCACCTTCATCAAAATTATTCTTTTAACTTAATAATTAAAATAGATAAATGCACTAGTTTTGTCTACCAAGAATGGAAATGACATTTGGTACCATTATAAACCTCATATTGTTTGTTGATGTGAGACCACTTTAGAATCATTGAATTTAGACATCCTTTTAGTAATCTAATTGGATGATGGGGTTCTAAACGTCACATTAAAGAAAATAAGGAAATTAAGCCTTTTTCATGTTCATAGAAGCAATGATTTGAGATGGAATATGATGGACATTCCAAGTCAGTTCTTTCCTCACTTTCCTTATTATTTTAGTAAGGGTTTGGGAAGAGAACAATGTAACTATGAGCATTGTTTGTTATAAATATAAAAAAATATTCAAATACAATTTAATTCTTACTTGGATTATATTAATTAATGTAATGTGGGCAAGCTCTATCTTATCTATGGTATATTTTTATTGTCGCTCCATTTTAAGCCCTTTTCCATCATTGTCAACAAGGCATTCATAGTTGAACAATGATCAATAGAAAGTTTGAAGAAATGAATTACTTTATAATTAGTATCTCTAATAATACCACTTGCATTTCAATTATTCTTTATGTAGTTCCTATTTATATTTAATTTCTCTATGTTGCGAAGTGAAGGACTACGTAAAGTACTTTGCAAATCAAATTTTTGTTTTTTTGGAAGTGTGAGCAAACCCTTCAATACAAAACTCCATTCCCTCGCCAAATATTTAGTTACTTGAAAACCTTTGAAAATATTGTAATACTATCTAATGATATTGTTTATAATGGTTGTCGTTGATTAAAAATTTCTTCACACAATCCTTTACATCTAGGCTTCCAAGTATTTCAACATATTGATTGTTATTTTCATAATTTACTATATTCCTAAAAATCTACTTCCATTACTTGTTGAGGGTGGTGTTAATATTTTTTTTCAACTACAACACATTTGCTGAAGCTCTACCAATGAAAGACCACATCTTTTGTGGTGAATCTAAACCTATGAATGAATGGTTAATGGAACCTGAGAGTATTGAAGAGATTTGGAAGCCAACTAAATACAATATCTATACAATTGCTCAAGGAAATGTAGTAACATAATTACAATTTTCAAATCAAAGTCTAAAACTTTCTAGGAAGTTTTCCATTCAAAATATTTTCTTTAATTTTAGTTCAAAGAACTCTCATCTGAATATATTTGAAACCATTTGAATGCTAAACGTTCTATCATTGTCAGTGGTCTAAAAGCAATTGCGTAAAACAAAGCACTTGTGTGCATGCTCCAAAACAAAAAATGTTAATTATTCGATGTGTTCGATTTGATGACCTTTTGACTACCATTAAAGAGTTCAGCATTGATGAAATTGGCTAAGTAGGTTTTGTTAGTTTCCATTTTAAAATTAAATTTTGTAGAGTATGCCACAATTATATATCTTCTCTTTCTTAAACCTAATCCATTTTCTTCCAATAATGCACATACTTTAGCACCAAGCCATCTTAAATTTTTAAATGACATTAAAATTCCCCCATTTAAATCTATTAATATTTTTTTAAGTTTTTTTAAGATTATGATTGATGCATCTATCATCATTATTCAGTAAGCTAACATAAAGCTTAGAACATTCTTTATCAATATTAATATACCATCCACTCTTAATAACTTTTTATTCTAGCTTGTCATCTTGTCATGCAATTTTTCAAGTATAGAAAGAAGTCTTCTTGCTTTCTACCTAAAAATTTAAATCAATTCTAGAATGTTATAACCAGAGTGCACTATTAAAAGCAATTGAGTTTACTAATTTCTTTAGTTAACAATTTCATTGGACATTTTGTTCTGTAGAAATTTCTCTTTATGTAGCAAGCTATAGAACTGACAACTCTTAAAACATTTTGAGGAAACTCTTAAGGCAATTCAGAAGTCTTAGATACCACTTTATTAAAGAGATGATATCTTCAACATAATTATGGTAAGAAACAAATTAGATAGCCTTTTTTGTTGCACAATGAAGTATCTTTTCATCCACAAATTGACCCTTTAATGTCCTTTAAAAAAGAATCCATTTGTTGTATAAAATGTAATGGATTAAAAGGATTACCTTGCATAACCACCATGCTAGCTCGATGGAATCATTAGGCATCTAATAAAATCATGATGGAAAGTCATGAGCTACTTGTAAAGTTCTTCATCAAAATATTGAATTGAGTTAAAAAGTTTAAATTTACAAATAGTATATTTATACAATTAAACTATTGAATTGATAACAATTGTTTATACAAAAAATTGTTAGTTCATCAAGTAAGAGGTTTATAATTATAAATAATTAAAAAATAATTTTGTGTCCTTAAAAATTGGCATGAGAATTCTTAAGATTTTTTCATTAATATTATTATAATTAATTATACATAATAACATAAGTAATTAATAATTATTAAATAAACTAAAAGAAAGTGTTAATTCGAAATGCTAATAACTTTGCTCAATGTTAAACTTTTACTTATTAACTTACCTTGTTCAATAAAATATAGTTCAGAATTAATAATTAAATTTAATTTATTTCTTAAAAAGAATAGTTAATGTTGTTATGAATTAATGATAATAACAATATGCATAATTTTGCTTATCAATTATTTGTTTTTTTAAGAATTAAAGATAATGTTATTAATATATCAAAGCTTAATTTTTATTTTATCATAATTATAGATATTAAATATTGTTATCTTAAATGTTTTATAATAACTAAAGGACTAAAGTTTTTCTTTTTACTAAAATTTAATTACTGATTATTTTTTTCACCATTAAAAATAATAAATAACATTTGTCGTTCGAATTAATAATTACTATTATTATACATATGCACTACTAAGACAAGAGTGTCATATAAAGAGTTTTAACTTTTTTTATTTGATGGAGTAGGCAAGATAGGCAAAAGACAACAAAAAAAATAATTAAAAAAACAAAGATAGTAGGGAAAGAAAGAAGAATAGGGTCTAAAGTTTATCATAAAGAGTTTTATTATCCTAAGAAAGTTTCCATCAATGGGTTTTCAATTATAAAAGTAATAAATATAAATAAAATAGTTTTTAATTTCCCACAACTTTATTCTTCATTCTAACCATATTATATTGAAATTTGGAAAAATTGTTTATAACAAAATACATTGTATTATAAATTCTATTATTAAAAATTTTATTTTTACAAAATCATAATGATACTGTAAATTATGAAATTTTTATATCACAAATTACCATGTCCCAATAACATGCCTGGTCCCCACACCTATGTCAGACATAGTTCAACTGCAAAATTTTTATTTTGATGCACAAATAGACCATCATGCATGCATTCACCATGGTTGTGTAGTAAGTTCAACTATAGCAATCACTTATACAACATGCATTGTAGGTGGTTGACTCATGCACACATGTAATGTCTGGATTAGCACATAGCCATGTGGCCATGGTTCCAATTACATTGTGCTGCAATGAAGTATTTCTCTTTTTCTCACTTCTTTTTCTTACAATATTTGGGTTTAATGCTAGAATTGACCTTTTGTTGTCATAAATTCTTCGAGCATCAAGCTTCCACAGATGTCATATGAGTAAGAGATTTCAATCATATTAATGGTTACTTGTTTACTCTTAAGGACTACCATATGCAAGCTATTTGTTTGTTAGATATATATAATTATTATATCATGTTGATATGACTCAAAAACAACAATTTGATCTAGTCCCCCAAAATGTAGTTCCTATATAATTACCTAGATTTTACTCTAGGATATTCTTAGTACCAAATTATGCAAGAAAGAAAATAAACTTATTAATGTAAATATTCAAGTCCTACATAATAGTTTTATAGAGATAAAGTCAATATAAGATGGCGATAGTCATATCATATGAGTATCTTAATTCATATAATTGATGGTCCTTACTAATTTGTGAGAATGATCAACGTAATTGTCTTTTATGATTCATTAAACTTCAAAAATCGGAATAAAAGGATTAGGATAAATATGTTCATAATACCATCAAAACGTAATGAATACGTTCAATAGTTGAGGTTTTAGTAATTAATAATTGCATTGTTATACAAATGTTTTTCATATATTATCACATCATATAATTTTTTCAATTATTTGCTTCTATGTAAAATAAATATATAGTGAAGTGGTCTTCTGAAATCAGATATATATGATCTATTTGAACCATAGATACAAAATATATTATACTGATACAATCTATGAGATTGTATGTTATGATATGTATGTATAAGGAATTAACCACTAAACTATGTTTGGGTGAAGCATTTTGTTAAGGACTATCTTTAACTTGTATTTTTAAAAATTTTTGGATATTAGGGTGTTCTTAGTTTCTTTTTCATCATTCTGATATGATATAGCTAATGTGCTAATATGAACATAATCATGAATGTGTAATGACTATTTTAGTAGACTTTGGAAAGAACAATTGGCTATTAGTAGATCCAAAATTGGCTTTAGGATTAACATTTGTTTAAATAGACTATGGTTTTAAAGATAAGAGGCCAACTTCACAAATTGCAAAATTTAAAGTTTAAGGAAAGTGCTAAGTCACTTACTCACTTCGTTGTAGTTATATTATCAACTGATTCTACCTGCTCTACTACGCTTCTTCTTATTTGATTAATATTAGTTATATAATATTTTTATCATCATCTTGTTTGGAGATGCATTTATTAAAAAAGGTTTAAAGGTACATTTTTTTTCATGTGTTGTTTCTGAAAAGATTTATTCTTATTTGTTTAACCAAAATTCTTATATTACTTTGGTGTATCTTATAAATACCACTACTTTATTTGCTTAACTCCTACCCACTATGAAAAAAAGGAAGTATTTAGGGGAAGCCCAATTAGGTTATTTGTGGTATACATTAGGAATGTTTAAGACGAGCCACCATAAAATCCTGTTAATGAATTTTCTTGATTGTCATTTGTGTTTTGTCCTTCACCTCCACTTGTGTATATATTATTTTGATGGTTATTTTAATTATTCCAATCAAATTGAAGTTTTTTAAAAAATTGGTCACTTAATATTTTATAAATGTCATAATTCACCCCCTCTATTAGTATTTGTTCCTCCCCAAGTATAATAAAAAGTATTAGAGAAATGTTTTGGTAAAGAAACAAATTTCTATGACAAGACGCTGAAGGCTCCATCGCTTGTAGAAGACAATGCTATTTTATGTGAAGCAACACATCCCATTAGTCACCTTTTATTAAATTGTGAAATATTATATGTATTAGAAAAATAAGATATCCTTATTTTGAAATAATTTGTTTAAACATTTTGGATGTAATTGAACATCTTTTTATTTACCCAACTAAATTGATAAATGGTAAAAGAATTAGGATCACTTTGCTATCTCAAGCCTAGGAAAAAGCGCAAATTACTAATGAACTCTTAGGCCATGAATATTTTATAATATATATATTTTCTAAATATTATAGTATTTAAGAGTATCTATTATTAACGTGCAATTTTGTTTAAACTTGAGGGCATTTATGAAGATATATAGCATGTGAAACAGAATATGATCAACATATTGATTCACGAATATGAGTTATTATGAACTAATGCTAATAAATTTGTGCGTCCAATGTTTACTTTTTCACAAATATTACCAATGGATTATCAAATCTTTGAATAAAGTATTTTTATGTTAGAACAATTTTGTAAAGATCTACTTATACTCCCATAGCAGTATGATCCAATGGTGATTACCTTAAAGATAATAAAGATATTTCTATATAGTAAGTATATCTACTATTTTGAGAGCTCCTCATGACTGACATTGACCTAGCACAAAAGCAGAGCAAAGAATAAAAAGAAATGAACGAAAAGGTTAAGAAAAATATGAACTTTCTTCTATGGTGGACTTTACCTTGCATTATAACTCTTTAATCTCTAGCATGGTAGCTATCATCTTTTTGGGACAATTTAGACTATATAAAACATGAAGTGAAAGTAAAAGATTTGGTTGTGATAAAAAGCAAAATGGTAAGATGGCACAAACTAAGGATAACATGTGCCATGAGCACAGATTACCTTGGCACATAAGGCCTAGCTACTCGCATTATAGGAAAAGAAGTGAAAATTTTCAATAATCAAAGAATAAGATGAATATGGCATTGAAAATGTTATTGAGTGAATTGTATAATTGAGCATCTGATGAGGAAGTCACGAAGGAGAGCTTGATTTATTTATTGACTGAGGATGGCAAGTGTGATAATTTATTTGATGATGGTACAATGATTTTTGCATAAAGTATAGGAACTTTGCTCCAAAGTGTACTATGTTGAAAGAAGAAAATGAGGATTATATGGGATTATGTGAGAATAAAAATGAAAAGAATATAAATTATTTACAACAAGTAAAAATCATAAGATATGAGTTGGTTACTTTGATAATAAAAAATATAATGTTAACTAGAGAATTGAACAAATTTAGAAGCAAAAATAAAAATAGTAATATATCAAATTTGAGCACATCGTCATAACTCTTTTACTAATTCAAATGTTAATTGTATTAATTGTAATTATAGTATGAAGGTTGGTCATTTAGCTTCTCATTATAAATTTAAGAGAAATATTTGTTCAATGTTTCTTATATTTGTATGGATGCAAAAGGTTATGCAAAATTGAATGGGTCCCCATGACCAATCTTTGATTTAGTTTTGTATTCATTCCATCCTTCAAGGACATGGGAGGATTTATGGTACCAACATAATGAGTGGATATTATAGACACATGAATTGACATTCTTCTTTTTTCATCCTCTTGAAGAAAATTTAATGAATCCAAAATTACCATTAGAGGAAATTGCAAGAAGGAAGCCATTGGAATGGGAGCCATAAGCAACACTCACTCCACAACATGAATCGTCTTTCATCTGCAAGATTTGATGCACAATGCTTTAAACATTAGTCACCTATGTGCCTTAGCTTTTTCTATTATGTTTAATTAATCTAAGTACATTATTTTTAGAGACAACATACCTCTCATTATCACATAGAAAATATAACACCTATGTAATATATTTCTACATGGTTAGTTTTAGTAGACTAAATTCCTAAAATCTCATGACAATAACCCAATATTATGGCATAAGAAATTGTTTCATCAAAGTAAAACTTTACTTAATAAAATGGTTAAGTTTGAATTAGTTAGAGCTATAAACCATTTCCATTGGAGTGATGGCCATGTTTATGTTTCTTAGTAACTTTTAAAATAATACACATCCACTTTTAAACTTAAAAAGGAAATAATCACTAGGAGGCCATTAGTGTTTTTATACATAAACTTATTTTGTTCAATCCATCCTAAAAGCCAGGAGATGCAAAATATGTATTAGCTGTGGTAGATTACTTTTTGTGATTCACTTTAGTGATGTTTCTAAGAAAGAAGAATCATGGTTTTGAAATGTTTACATATTTAGTTACTATGTGTTACACCACTCTCTTTTTTCTAGCCCATATATGACATGGATGGCATAAGTGTGTCTTCCTCTAGAATTTTTTGTTAGAGCATTCAAGTTAAATTAGTGGTCTTAACTAGCTTTTGATTTTTGTGCTAAAGATTTATACAACTAATTATAAAGCTTGATTCAACAGGCACAGTCTAACTAAAGCAACTATGATAAAGAAGTATACTTAGCAGCGGGAGTCCTACAAATTATAAAACTTGAATATTGCATTAATTCATGCAATTATCAAGTAATATTGGATTCCCTTAAATGCAATCAAGAGTTAAACATGGTGTAATAGACTGCAGAGTTTGCAATGAATCTAGAATCAATCATTTGGTAGTTCTAATTTGGGATTTTATGGAGGTGGTTTTATATTTATGCCTTAATTGTATTGTTTCCCATAATTTTTTGAGAAAACCTAGACATACTCATAGCAAGGATGTCACACAAGATAAGCAATAGAAGATTTTTTAGCCATGAGTAAAGGAGAAGGAAGAAGCATAAAGAATTAAATAAAAGCAAGCCAATTCTTGGGGTAGTCCTTTGCAAGGTTCAAAAGGATGGATAAATCTCAATATTATATAATTATATTTAGATAAAATCTAAGTAATAGAATCATCAATGTTGTTAAAGAATTCTTGTGATTTCATAAGAATATGATCATGTTGTAAATTGCAATCTTCCTCCTCATGAACTCTAATATAGAAGAAAAAATCGAGCCATCTAGCTTTTGAGGTACATGCTAAAGACGTGCTTAAGATATGTGTTGCATAATCTTCACACGATGATATAAATAAATCAAGGAATCTTAAATATTCTCCCATTCTTGTGATTGATGTTTGTGTTTTGCGGTTAAATGAATGATTAATTAGAGATCTCTTATAGTTTCATCAAATGATATGAAATTATGAAAATTTGCAAACTATGTTACAAAGGATCCCTTATACAATTATGGAAGATTTCTATTGTAAATTTTTCATGCAATTTGGTTGTTAAGTTATGTTGTGTTGCATGAAACTTATAATTAAAATCTATGTACAAAGAAAGCCATAATCTTGATATATCTTCATTAGAAAACACTTGAAGTGCATTACTAAGATTTTATAAATTATCTTTGCAAATTTTGTGAAGAGCTCATGTTTTGTCAAGAATAGATTTTATGCATACCTGTGATTACATCCTTAAAATTTTGCTATGAAACATACCATGCTAGTTTGATCCATTTAACCATGATGACCCAATTTTCAACTTGAACACCATGAAATGATGAGAAGATACATTTAGAAACATGAGACCTTGATGATGAAGTTGCTAAAAGTAAATTTTGTATAATTGAACATTAACATAGATCATGGAAATTTGGGTGACACTTGAATACATAATCAAAATACAGCAACTTCTTGTAGCCAATTATTCTTTCATACATTTGATTAAGCATTACCTTAATTATGAGAATAACTAAAGAATCTCTTGTAAGCTAACTCTACACCAACCCACCTCTTATTAAGGTGAGTGTTTTTATAAATCATAACATCTATATTAAAGATCAAAGACTCTTAGTGATTACATTACCAAATTTCTGGAATATATGCTCAAATATGGAGTCTGAGTGGTAGATCGAGCAATATTGTGTCAATTCTGAGCTGCGCTTAAAGATTTTATTCAAGTTGAGATATATTTAGGAAGTGTTACTAGTTTACAAAACACATATAAAGAATCCTATGATTGAAAACATTTAGAGGATTGATTGTTCTTAATAGTTAAATTTCTTCGACAACTTCTTCCCCTCAAACTTTTGCTTCTACTTTCACTATTCTACTACTACTTCATAAGCAACTCATGCCCAACCACCCATAGCTAATGCTCATCAAAATCAGCCCTCACACAATCCATCCACTAGTTTTAAAGATGAGTATTATCATTATCATTAGAGATGGCATGTCACAATCTAGTGTCTTAATAGACCCCTACACATAGACATAGAAGAACATTAAAAAAATTTTTGAATTTGAGGAAGAGGAGTTTGTATAGCTAAATGTGAAGGCCAAAGAAGAGTTACAAGAGAAAGTTGAAACTCTTTACTATGTTGGACCACCCATAGCATTTGTCCAATTAATTATGACTACAATAAGACCAATTGCATATTAGTAAAAAGTTATCATCTGTATACCTTAGTTAGAATTAAAGACCAATCTTTTAGGATTATTATAAATAGTTGTAGTTGTGTTAATCTAATAACACATAATACTATCAAGAGGAAGAGTTTAATACCCATAGACTATCCCCCCCCACACACACATATCTTTGATTGCAAAACTTCAGATTTCATACAACAAAGGTGCTATCTTCCTTTATAGTTCAGTTAATATCATAAGGAATTATGATGTGATATTAAATCACAATGCAAGTATGTAGCCATAGCTTAAAAAACCTTAGTCATATGACTATGATGACACCTTAAATAAAAGATTCAATATGTGTACTTTCATATAAGAAATAAAGAAGATCATGCTATACCATCGACATCGCTCAGAAAACATTTATAACCCAAATACTCTAAAAGGAGACACGAGTTTTCTTTTGTAAATTTCAAAGCATTATAGTGCAAAGCTAACCAATTTGTATGATCTTCAAACACTAAATAATTTTAGTGAAGAACTTCTAAAAAATGTCATGCATTTAGGCTATTTGAAATACAATGATGAAGTTTTCACATTTATCTTCAGTAAGTAGACAAATAAAAGATGGACTATTGTTCAAGAAAAACCAACAAATCACAAAGGAAGTAGAAAAAGCGCATGAATTATTAAAATTAATGATTATGCAATAAATAATGGCCAACATCCATATATGAAACATAATAAGACAAGTAAATAAAAGTTTAGATAGCCAGCAAAATAATCTTTATAAAGAGAAAATTTCCCTAGATTTGCTAATGTAAACCTTGGAATGCAAAGAAAAATGTTTCAACATTCTAGAAAGTTTCTACTTTAATAATATTAATGTAATATATCAAATAAGAAAAGGATCCTTTTAAAGAAAGAGTTTTCTTGATTGATCATACTTGCTAAAGAGCACTTAGCTCATCTTTTGGTAAAAGATATGGTTGAAGCACTTTCTCTAAATACAAATTCATTTATAACAATACCTAAAGTACAAATAAACGAACTCTTCAACATAGTCTCATCCAAGTTTTTGAGTGCTCCAACTTATGATGGTGAATTGGAAGAGAGTTTAATGTGGTGGAAACATTAAATGAGTATAAGGGATATGCCACTTCTAAATTAAAAGCAATTTAAGAATTTTTAAACTTCATTGATAAGTTTAGCATCATTTAACTTCCATTATTTTTCAATCATTTTCAATGGTCTAATGAAAGGAAAAGAATTAGGTCTAGGAAGGTGCTAAAAGTGTGTTGTTGAATCAAGATTTGATTTATCAAATTGTTAGAGGTGTAATCCAACAAGTTTGGAATACTTGTCGAGATCTTACTACATAGCTTCAACATTTTTCAAAGGATTGCCCTAAGCTCCAAATTAATTAAAATTTAGAGCATGTATTTGAAATACTTTCCATTCCACAAATTCTTCCAAGAAATTGGAGATTACCAATTATTGTGGAAAATCTCTTACTTTTAAGTTAAAATGGCTAGAATATTGTCCAAAGGAATGGAACAAAATAACACTTGGAAAATATTTGATACAATTAAGCTAGCTAATGAAAAAGTTCAACTTACAAAAATCTAACTTGAATCTATTTAGAATAAGGAAATAAGGATGAAACCAACAAAGATTCATGATATCTTTGTTATACCCGGTAAAATTTTATGTATTTGATCTTTAATAAATTAATTGTGGCTTGGATGATTTCGAATCGACAGTAGGATGAGCCAGGAACTCAATTGTAGGCTATTGGAATTTCTGAAATCTTTTGGGAATTTTTCGGAGCACCGAGGAATTTTTAATTAATTTTCCCTATTTAATTGGATTTATTAGATTTTTAGAAATTCGAAAATCTAATTAAATTAAACCAGAAATCGTTTTTTTTATCGCGCGTGAACCGGACCGGAACGGTTCAGCGGAGGCGGAGGCGGTTCGCCGGGTGAGTTTGCGTGTGCGTTCTAATAAGCGGATCGGACGGTCGAGATCGGCGGGTGAGATCGAACCGGCTGATCGGGTGCTTACCGTGTCGATAGCGTGTCGACAGCGCGTATTGTGTGCTTACCGTGTGGATAGCGTGTCGACAGCGCGTATCGGGTGCTCACGTGTCGAAAACGTGTCGAACGCGTAACGGGTTCACCGTGTCGGCCCGGGGTATAAAAACCCTCGCGAAGCAGCGAATAGGGTTTTCGTTCGACGGCGATAGCGAGGAAATTCCCGGCGTACGGCGCGTGATTCCGGCGGCCTGGCAAGGGGCTTTTTGTGCCCGGAGATTCACGAGACCGAGGAGAGTTGATTGAGACCAAATTCGTTCGGCGAGGAGCTGCGGCGAGCTGCGGACGAGCTTCACCGTCGCCGGCGTCTTCGAGGTAGGAATTTCAGATATTTAAATTAGATAATTAGCAAATTGAAGCATGTATTAGTTTGCAAATCTCTATCTAAGCATGCGAATGTGATTTTTGAAGCTAATTGTACAAATTATCGAAAATTTGCATGTTAGGGTTTTCGGGACGTTAATTTGTTTCGCCGAAATTGGAAAATTACCAAGCATGAGGATTTAAATATGCCACTTTATTCATGTTAATATGATTGTATAATGCTAGAACTATAATTTCGTGAATTGTCAACATGAGGATTAGACGAAACTGCTCGGCGGAAAACTTGATTTAAACCTTAGGAAATTAGCGACATTATTGGAACATTAGGATAGTACGAACATGTTCTCCTTGTTCGCAGTCGCCGGAAATCGACGGAATGATCGTATTGGTCGGCTATTGCGGCGGCTAGGGTTTCGCGGACGACGGGCGAAGGAAGGAGACGAATTAAGGATTAATTAGGGATTAGTTGAATTATTAAGAGAATAATAATAATATTAATCATTAATATTATATATAAGCGTCGGCTGAATTTCGGATTAATAACTGACCGGCGGGGTTTGGTTCAGCATGAAAGCCCGAACCGGTGGCAAGATGCGATTCAGGGGATTCGGCGCAGTATAGTGAATAGTAAAATTTTAAATTCGGGGAATTATTCCGAATTTTGGAAAAAAATGGATAAAATGCAAAATTTGATATTTCAAATTTAGGAAAAATTCGATAATTGAGTTTTAGGAATTATTTACATTTAGAAAATTCAAGGAAAATCAGAAAACTTGGAAATGAGGAATTTCGGAAATTCTAGAGATCAGTGGGTAAAGAACAAATTTCCTGAAGTGGGGAAAAATGTTATCACTGATGACAGTACAGCTGGAAACAGTCAGACAAAGATATGGTACACGGATGCTACCAGAACAGTCAGTAATTGACAATTGTGTTGCTTTGATGGCAACGGCATGGATTGAGTCAGTTTATTCAGTATTGGCATATTTCATGGATTGGCATATTGGACCGGACTACTATAGACCCTATATGATGTTTTAGGGTAGTTGTGGTAGGTAACTGTGCGGTTCGGACTTAGCTTCCACAGTATACATGTAGACTGGTATACGCCTTGTTGTACCTGGACACATGTTGCCGAATCTTGGAGTTAGAGATTGGCAATGACTGTAGGGGCGTGAGCTTCTATGGAAGTTGTTGGTAGAGGACTCCTTGGGACGGTGGCTGAGTCAATCTCTCCTGGTCCATGTGTGTAGGCCTGCGCGCCTGAGGGTGGCAGGGGTGTCTCGCAGTGGCTAGCCAAGTGTGTAGGCCTGCGTGCCTTAGGGTGGCAGGGGTGTCTCACGTTGGCTAGAGATTATGTGACTGGATCTGTCTGTAGTCTCCAAGAGATTGATTGACGAGAGACACTGCGGTGTCGGGTGCTTAGGCGCCATGCGTGTTTCGAGATGGGCGTTCCCACTGGCATGCTACCTGGAAGCCCAGAGGAGAGCTACTCTGGTGTGACTGGGGGTGACTGTGGTTGGTCGGAGTCTGGGACTGAGAGTGCCTATCCACCATACATTGTTATGCTGTATTCCTATATTTTTGCTATTATCCTTCTCTTGCATGTGAGTTTTACTAGCTGTCTTTTCTACTGGGCGTAGCTCATTCCTGTATTATATATTTTCAGTGGCTCGGCAGACTTAACGCTACCAGATTAGGTGGGATCGTGGTCAGCAGGATTGTGGAGGATATCCGATTTGTAATTGTCTGAGATATTCTGGTTAGTTGATTATTGCTGTTGGATGTATTTAATGAGATTGTTATTCTCATATGTCATGTAATATGTGAGGGAAATTCTGACTTATGTTTCTGGTTGGATAATATTGCACTTGTTGGACTTGGATCTTATTCTTGTATGTAGTTCCATTCACTGTTGTATTTTATTGTCTTGGAGTATGGTGTGTGGAGTGCCATATTTTATCTAAGGATGTTATATATCTTTTTGTTTGATGGTGAGGTCATTACATGACTATGGAACTTAACCATGGGGGTTCAGACTTCTAATAGACCGGTTCTCCTACCCGTAGGGGTTAGGAGTATTGGGTCTAGTAGGAGTAACATTGCGCGAGTCCATCTGTTAATTCAGGAGTCATGAACCTGATTTGACGGTGTACCCGGGAGATGGGATCCACATTGTTAAGGGAAGTAGGTGTGTAATGATGTGTTATATCCTATGTTTTCGTAGGCTACTCAGGTTGGTATGGGACGATCTGAGCTGTCTATATAAAAAAAAAAAAAAAAAAAAAATTTTATGCCAAAAAATCAGCCTAGGAAAAATGGGGTGTAACAGTAGTGGTATCAGAGCCCTAGGTGAGGATAACGGGGCTAGACGTGTATAGGGGTTCAACCCAAGGTGAGGAGAACTGTTGATTCTTTTGTATACTATAGTAGTCCATATGCCAATTGCCAAATGACGACTCTAACGCCAGATTAATTGTTTTTGACAGTATGGCTGGTACCAGGAGACTTTCCGCTCGTGGAGCAGCTAGAGGCAGACCGGTATCTACTACTCCTACCCCGGAGACGATCCCAGCATTGCCAGTTGAGCCAGCCGTGGATCGTTGGATCGATGCCTTCATGCGGTTGCGTCTGCGGAGCTTCAGTGGGTCGGCTGACCCAGCGGTGGCAGATGACTGGATGGCTCATATGCTTGAGCTATTTGATGCCTTGGGATGTCCATTCGGCAGGAGGGTAGTGCTTGCTGCTCTAGTGTTGGAGGGAGAGGCTGCTACCTGGTGGAGAGGCCAGCGGCGCGCTATGTTTGGGGAGGCCCAGAACAGTGAGATAGCATGGGATGACTTTGTTGAGGCATTCAGGGAGTGCTACATTCCGGCCTCTGCCATGGCTCAGTTCAGGAGGGAACTTATACACCTCAGGCAGGGCCAGATGTCAGTGAACGATTACTTATCGAGGTTCACTTATCTGGCGAGGTACGCCGTAGAGCTGGTGCCTTCTGAGGAACGCAGATGTGAGATGTTCCTGGAGGGACTTCGTCCTATGCTGCAGCGCCAGCTAGTTGTGAGTCGGTTTGCCAGGTTTCGTGACTTGGTGGAGGCTGCGAGATCCGTTGAGCTTATTGATATCCGGATGGAGGCCCAGAG
Source organism: Vanilla planifolia (assembly GCA_023846275.1). NCBI lineage: Eukaryota > Viridiplantae > Streptophyta > Magnoliopsida > Asparagales > Orchidaceae > Vanilla > Vanilla planifolia. The sequence continues at coordinate 856,474 of JAIUJO010000115.1, forward strand.
AGAGACTCATAACAAGAGGAAGGAATTCAGAAATATCCAACAAAACAAAAAGGGCAAGAGACACAGAGATCACAGTGGTACTCAGGAGGTCGTGGTCCGGTCACGACCTATTTCTGAGAGACCAGTGCAGCAGACAGGTACCCGGACTGGGGGGATTATCTGCTACCATTGTCGACAGCCCGGACACAAGAAGTGCGACTGCCCAGAGTTGAAGAAACAGAGGATCACGGGACCGGTTGGTTCATCTGGGGGACAGCCCAGGGTATTTGCACTGACTCGGCAGCAGGCTTCAGAGTCACCAGAAGTGATCACAGGTATGCTTCATTTTGGCAACGTGCAGTGCATGACTTTGTTTGATACTGGTGCATCTCATTCTTTTGTTGCTGAGAGGATCTGGAATCAGATATCAGGATCCAAGGGTTACTTGAAGGAACCCTTACTGGTTAGACTTCCTGATGGGAAAGAGATTCCCACTGTTCAGAAGATTGACGGATCTATTCTGATTAGTGGACACGAATTCGTGACAGAGTTGATATGTGTGCCACTAGCAGAGTTCGACATCATTTTGGGGATGGATTGGTTGTGCCACCATGCAGTGGTTCTGGATTGTTGGGAGAAGAAGGTCAGGATCAGAGTGCCTGGTTCGGGGGATGTGATATACTTTGGTCTGAACAGGCAGATTCCCCTGATCTCAGTTCTTCAGGCTGGAAGGTTAGTAAGTAAGGGTTGTACTGGTTGGTTGGCCTATGTGACCGATAGCCAAGCCACCACTACCCCTATGTCAGATATTCCAGTGGTGAGAGACTTTCCTATGGTTTTTCCAGAGGAGTTGCCTGGATTTCCACCAGCTAGGGAAGTGGAGTTTTCAATTGATTTGGAGGCAGGAGTAGCTCCTATTGCTAGAGCTCCTTACAGGATGGCTCCAGCCGAGCTAGCAGAGTTGAAGACTCAGTTACAGGACTTATTAGACAAGGGACTCATACGCCCCAGTTGTTCACCTTGGGGTGCCCCTGTCTTATTTTTCAAGAAGAAAGATGGTAGTATGAGGCTGTGTGTGGATTATAGGGAATTGAATAAGGTTACTATTCGTAACCGATACCCTTTACCACGCATCGATGATTTGCTGGATCAACTTCAGGGAGCAACTGTGTTCTCCAAGATTGACTTACGCTCGGGTTATCACCAGATCCGGATTAGAGATTCTGATGTACCCAAGACAGCATTCCGTACTAGATACGGACATTACGAGTTCACAGTGTTGCCTTTTGGATTGACTAATGCTCCAGCAGTATTTAGGAACCTGATGCATCGAGTTTTTCATGCCTTTCTGGATCGGTTTGTGATCATCTTTATAGATGATATATTGATTTATTCCAGAGATAGGGATACTCATGCAGATCAGTTGAGGACTGTGCTTACAGTGTTGCGGGAGAATGAGCTGTATGCAAAATTCTCCAAGTGTTCTTTTTGGCTGGACTCAGTAGCATTCTTAGGACACATTGTCAGTGCGGAGGGCGTGGCTGTTGATCCTAGCAAGATACGAGCTATTATTGATTGGAAACGGCCATCTTCTGTCACTGAGATCCGGAGTTTCCTTGGTTTGGCTGGATACTATAGGAAATTTGTTCCTCACTTTTCTAGACTGGCTGCTCCACTAACCCAGTTGACCCGGAAGGGAAAATCTTTTGAGTGGACAGAGAGTTGTGAGAACAGTTTCCTAGAGCTGAAGCAGAGGCTTAGCACCGCTCCAGTATTGATGTTACCCACACAGGAGAAGCCGTATCAGATGTACACTGATGCTTCACATATAGGCTTGGGAGCCGTACTGATGCAGGATAACAGAGTTATAGCATATGCTTCGAGGCAACTGAAGGATCATGAGAAGAATTATTCCACTCATGATTTGGAGTTAGCTGCTGTCATTTTTGCCTTGAAGATATGGAGATATTATTTGTACGGAGTTCCTGTAGATTGCTTCTCTGACCACAAGAGTCTTAAGTATCTGTTCACTCAGAAGGAACTGAACTTGAGGCAGAGGAGGTGGTTGGAACTGATAAAGGATTACGAGCTGACAATAAACTACTGCGAGGGGAAGGCTAATCCAGTGGCTGATGCCTTGAGCAGACACGCAGTTGTGCATAATATGTTAGTCTGTGACTCTATACCAGACTTGGATTGGAATGTTGAAAGATGTCAGGAACAGTTGTCTATTCAGAGACTGGTTCACAGACTCAGCTCATTGACTATTCGGGCTGACTGGTTATCTGAGATGCGTGACCTTCAGCTTTGTGATGAAGAGCTGAAGGAGAAGATTGAGTTGGCATCGCAGGGATTGGGAGGAGACTTTGCTCTCAGAGACGACATTTTGACCTTCAGGGGTCGCTGGTGTGTACCATCACATCAGGAGTTCAGGGAGAGGATCCTTCGGGAGGCTCACTATGGAACCTTGGCTATGCACCCTGGAGAAGTCAAGATGTACAGGAATTTGAGGAGTGTTTTCTGGTGGAGAGGTTTGAAGACAGATGTTGCTGCCTTTGTTAGGAAATGCCTTACATGTCAGCAAGTTAAGGCCGAACACCAGAGACCTGGAGGATTGTTACAGAGATTGCCGATTCCGGAGTGGAAATGGGATGACATCACTATGGACTTTGTGACTGGTCTTCCTCGTACCAGACAAGGTTTTGATGCTATTTGGGTCATCGTAGATCGATTGACCAAGTCAGCCCATTTCTTATCCATTAAGAAGACGGATTCAGCGGCACAGTTGGCAGAGATATATATTCAGCAGATTGTCAGATTGCATGGGATTCCCCGTTCTATTATTTCTGACAGAGACGCCAAATTCACATCACAGTTTTGGAAGAGCTTACACACTGCCATGGGTACACAGTTAAAGTTCAGTACTGCTTATCATCCTCAGACGGATGGACAGTCTGAGCGGACTATTCGGACCTTGGAGGATTTGCTACGCTTGAGCGTACAAACTTACTCAACAGATTGGACTAGACGATTACCCTTGGTAGAGTTTGTGTACAATAACAGCTTCCAGGCGTCGATTGGTATGGCACCTTACGAGGCGTTGTATGGGCGTAGGTGCAGATCTCCTCTTTGTTGGGAGGAGGGTGATTCCAGGAGAGTGTGGGGACCCCAGATTGTAGAGGAGACCACAGCGGAAGTCAAGTTATTGCAGGACAGATTACGTACTGTGCAAGATCGCCAGAAGAAATATTATGATCCTAAGCACAAGGCTGTTGAGTTTTCTGTGGGAGATAGGGTATTCCTGAAGGTCAGTCCTATGCGGGGTCTATTCAGGTTTGGAAAGCCTTCTAAGCTTCGACCTCGTTACATTGGACCCTATCCTATTCTGGAGAGGATCGGTGAAGTGGCTTACAGGTTGGCACTTCCTGAGCATCTGACTGAGATTCACAATGTATTCCATGTTTCGAATCTCAAGAAATATGTGCCAGATCCTTCTCATTGCATCAGTGATGATCTTCCTGGTTTACAAGTGGCACCAGATTCTTCTTATGTGGAACTACCAGTTCGCATCCTCGAGGAGAGCAGCAGACAGCTGAGGAACAGGTCGTTTCCTATGGTCAAGGTTCTGTGGAATAGACATGACGAAAGGGAGGCAACCTGGGAGCTAGAGCAGGATGTTGCTGAAAAATGGCCGGAACTTCTTGCTGAATTTCGAGGGCGAAATTCCTGATAAGGTGGGGAGATTGTTATACCCGGTAAAATTTTATGTATTTGATCTTTAATAAATTAATTGTGGCTTGGATGATTTCGAATCGACAGTAGGATGAGCCAGGAACTCAATTGTAGGCTATTGGAATTTCTGAAATCTTTTGGGAATTTTTCGGAGCACCGAGGAATTTTTAATTAATTTTCCCTATTTAATTGGATTTATTAGATTTTTAGAAATTCGAAAATCTAATTAAATTAAACCGGAAATCGTTTTTTTTATCGCGCGTGAACCGGACCGGAACGGTTCAGCGGAGGCGGAGGCGGTTCGCCGGGTGAGTTTGCGTGTGCGTTCTAATAAGCGGATCGGACGGTCGAGATCGGCGGGTGAGATCGAACCGGCTGATCGGGTGCTTACCGTGTCGATAGCGTGTCGACAGCGCGTATTGTGTGCTTACCGTGTGGATAGCGTGTCGACAGCGCGTATCGGGTGCTCACGTGTCGAAAACGTGTCGAACGCGTAACGGGTTCACCGTGTCGGCCCGGGGTATAAAAACCCTCGCGAAGCAGCGAATAGGGTTTTCGTTCGACGGCGATAGCGAGGAAATTCCCGGCGTACGGCGCGTGATTCCGGCGGCCTGGCAAGGGGCTTTTTGTGCCCGGAGATTCACGAGACCGAGGAGAGTTGATTGAGACCAAATTCGTTCGGCGAGGAGCTGCGGCGAGCTGCGGACGAGCTTCACCGTCGCCGGCGTCTTCGAGGTAGGAATTTCAGATATTTAAATTAGATAATTAGCAAATTGAAGCATGTATTAGTTTGCAAATCTCTATCTAAGCATGCGAATGTGATTTTTGAAGCTAATTGTACAAATTATCGAAAATTTGCATGTTAGGGTTTTCGGGACGTTAATTTGTTTCGCCGAAATTGGAAAATTACCAAGCATGAGGATTTAAATATGCCACTTTATTCATGTTAATATGATTGTATAATGCTAGAACTATAATTTCGTGAATTGTCAACATGAGGATTAGACGAAACTGCTCGGCGGAAAACTTGATTTAAACCTTAGGAAATTAGCGACATTATTGGAACATTAGGATAGTACGAACATGTTCTCCTTGTTCGCAGTCGCCGGAAATCGACGGAATGATCGTATTGGTCGGCTATTGCGGCGGCTAGGGTTTCGCGGACGACGGGCGAAGGAAGGAGACGAATTAAGGATTAATTAGGGATTAGTTGAATTATTAAGAGAATAATAATAATATTAATCATTAATATTATATATAAGCGTCGGCTGAATTTCGGATTAATAACTGACCGGCGGGGTTTGGTTCAGCATGAAAGCCCGAACCGGTGGCAAGATGCGATTCAGGGGATTCGGCGCAGTATAGTGAATAGCAAAATTTTAAATTCGGGGAATTATTCCGAATTTTGGAAAAAAATGGATAAAATGCAAAATTTGATATTTCAAATTTAGGAAAAATTCGATAATTGAGTTTTAGGAATTATTTACATTTAGAAAATTCAAGGAAAATCAGAAAACTTGGAAATGAGGAATTTCGGAAATTCTAGAGATCAGTGGGTAAAGAACAAATTTCCTGAAGTGGGGAAAAATGTTATCACTGATGACAGTACAGCTGGAAACAGTCAGACAAAGATATGGTACACGGATGCTACCAGAACAGTCAGTAATTGACAATTGTGTTGCTTTGATGGCAACGGCATGGATTGAGTCAGTTTATTCAGTATTGGCATATTTCATGGATTGGCATATTGGACCGGACTACTATAGACCCTATATGATGTTTTAGGGTAGTTGTGGTAGGTAACTGTGCGGTTCGGACTTAGCTTCCACAGTATACATGTAGACTGGTATACGCCTTGTTGTACCTGGACACATGTTGCCGAATCTTGGAGTTAGAGATTGGCAATGACTGTAGGGGCGTGAGCTTCTATGGAAGTTGTTGGTAGAGGACTCCTTGGGACGGTGGCTGAGTCAATCTCTCCTGGTCCATGTGTGTAGGCCTGCGCGCCTGAGGGTGGCAGGGGTGTCTCGCAGTGGCTAGCCAAGTGTGTAGGCCTGCGTGCCTTAGGGTGGCAGGGGTGTCTCACGTTGGCTAGAGATTATGTGACTGGATCTGTCTGTAGTCTCCAGGAGATTGATTGACGAGAGACACTGCGGTGTCGGGTGCTTAGGCGCCATGCGTGTTTCGAGATGGGCGTTCCCACTGGCATGCTACCTGGAAGCCCAGAGGAGAGCTACTCTGGTGTGACTGGGGGTGACTGTGGTTGGTCGGAGTCTGGGACTGAGAGTGCCTATCCACCATACATTGTTATGCTGTATTCCTATATTTTTGCTATTATCCTTCTCTTGCATGTGAGTTTTACTAGCTGTCTTTTCTACTGGGCGTAGCTCATTCCTGTATTATATATTTTCAGTGGCTCGGCAGACTTAACGCTACCAGATTAGGTGGGATCGTGGTCAGCAGGATTGTGGAGGATATCCGATTTGTAATTGTCTGAGATATTCTGGTTAGTTGATTATTGCTGTTGGATGTATTTAATGAGATTGTTATTCTCATATGTCATGTAATATGTGAGGGAAATTCTGACTTATGTTTCTGGTTGGATAATATTGCACTTGTTGGACTTGGATCTTATTCTTGTATGTAATTCCATTCACTGTTGTATTTTATTGTCTTGGAGTATGGTGTGTGGAGTGCCATATTTTATCTGAGGATGTTATATATCTTTTTGTTTGATGGTGAGGTCATTACATGACTATGGAACTTAACCATGGGGGTTCAGACTTCTAATAGACCAGTTCTCCTACCCGTAGGGGTTAGGAGTATTGGGTCTAGTAGGAGTAACATTGCGCGAGTCCATCTGTTAATTCAGGAGTCATGAACCTGATTTGACGGTGTACCCGGGAGATGGGATCCACATTGTTAAGGGAAGTAGGTGTGTAATGATGTGTTATATCCTATGTTTTCGTAGGCTACTCAGGTTGGTATGGGACGATCTGAGCTGTCTATATAAAAAAAAAAAAAAAAAAAAAAATTTATGCCAAAAAATCAGCCTAGGAAAAATGGGGTGTAACAATCTTCCTCCATGTTGTTCTAAAAGTGGAAAATTATTAGCATCAAAAGGCTAGCATTAAATGACTCAAAAGAATCTAATGATATTTGGGCACAATAAGAAGATAAATAACTAAAGCAAAAATTTAGTATTTTCATAAATTAGGTAAGACTCTAAAGTAGATGAGAGTGTTACTATGCTTAGCTCATCATTTCATTAGTAAAAGGTTAAGACAATATGCTATTTTTGAAGAAAATCTCAATTGAGGAAATGAAACATATCTATTTCAGATGAGCCATATAGCATCTTTTGAATAGATGGTTTGAAAAATAAAGTTTTCACATATTGTTAGAATATAATTGCTATCAATATTTTAGATATTACGATGGACTTTTTGGAAAGGTCTCAAACCTTAAAAATCATCCATAAGAATTAGTTACAAAATTAAATAGAAGAGAAAGAAGAAACAATTTCTTTATTGAAGTTGATCATAATTATGGTCTTGAAAATAAATCATGGAAATTTTAGAGCAAGCTTCTAATGAGATTCAACTTTATCGATAATTTATTTATAGTCATCATGATTGTTCTTTGTAGCATCTAAACTTCCAAAAATTTTCAACAGCTATAGAAATGGTAATCTTAAAGTCACTTGAGGGCTCAAGCAAGCTAATCCAATCTCACCCTTTCTTTTTAAACATTTGATTGAATGTTTTTGCTGAGAGTTCTATGAGCTCATTATTCAAAGCATGGTTCTTCATTATGCCCAAGCTAGATCATTTCAAGGCAAGCTTCTAAGTAAATTTTAATATTTTAGATTGTTGATGTTAAAGTTTAATTGTAAACTTAAATAAGAAAAGCAAATTTCAAATCTATTGGGGATCATCTTTGGGTGGAGTGACAAACCATTGAGAGATTTTTTTGTGTTTAATTTTAACTATTTATCTTTTATTTTGATTAGAATGTTAAGCTTGATTAAAATTATTCTTATAATACAAAAAAAAATTAATTTTATTTAGATTAACCATCTCAAAAAAATATTTAGATTAAGAGACATTATTCATGTTGCCATGAATATCAAAAGAATTATTCTTTTGTTCTTGATCATATCTTTAAAAATCTTCATTCAATAACATGTTGAAAAAACATATTTTTAAAATAAATAATTAGTTAGTAGCAAAGTAATAGTAAAAAAGTCTAATTCTACATTTCTTCAATACCATGACTAAAAATGCTATGTAAAACCTAATTCTTTACAAAAGTTAGATCAAAGCTTAATTAACTAACCCTAAAGTGAATGAGACATATAGAAGTCAACTATGTTGATTGGCTAACTCTAAAGAAGAAATTGTGCTATAAACCAATATTCTTAGTTCCTATGAGTGATCATTGACTAAACTCACCTCCTTTGTTTGTGCAACTAAAATTTTAGTTGTGGGAGTCATTTCTATTAGCCAATTATGCATGTTTGGAATCAAAATATCATGATCTCATCAGCTTCTTTATATATGCTAAATCATTAGCTATTTGATCACATAATTTCAATATTCACATGTGTGGCTTCAATCTATGTATAACATCAGATTCCAAACTATTGCATCAATAAGATCTAATGGTCTAGATCAAGCCATAGTTTTTGAACAATGCCACCACAAATGTAGCCATCCAATTGCAGATTTTTCATGATCAAATAATAAAAAATTGTTTCAATCATGTGGCTCCTTACATAATAGCTACGTTTATGCAATTTGTGAGTCATTAGGATTATTACTTAAAAACACCTACATTTATAAAGAAAACTTACATAGACGTCCATTTAATTAGATTGATTACACTTTTGATTTATTTTGTAACCACTTTTAGGAGTGATAAAATTTTATAAATAGAAAAAGTTTTTATCATAATTGATTGTTTAATTTTTCAATAAAATATAGTAAATTCTTTAAGTAAAGTTTTGAGCCTTTTAAGCCTTTAGTAGATGATACTCATTATCTTCTTTATTCACTACATCCTTCCATCAACAAACTACTTTTTCTCCTTCATTTTAAAATTAGTTAAGCTCTTATTTTTCTCATACTTTAGTTATTTAAATTAAAAAACTTGTGCCTTGTTGTGTATTTTGTCAAGCATAGGAAATTACTTTGTGTAAGGTACAAATTAGCATTATAGTTTTCATTTGCACTTTTTATCAATCTAATTTTGTTGTAAGATAATTGTAAACTATCATTTTATTTTTCATTGTTGTGATGATCAAACCTACCCTTTTTTGGCATAAGGTTTATATTTATTATTATTTTCATGCCTTATTTTTTTTGGGTGGATGTAAGATTGAGTTAAGTAAAACTACCATTTATTTATGTTAAAATTTTCATTTCAAAATTTTATAATAAAATTAGAATTTAGCCAAATTAATTTTTAGAGAATTACTCAATCATAATAGTAATGACTTTAAGGACATTTTCTTTGAATATTTTTAAAAATGAAATTTTTAGACCAAGCAATTTACCCCCTAGCTAAACCCCAATTCAATTGTGGGAGTAACCATATGAATTGTTGGATCACTTAGGAGAAATTGGTCTACCAAGGATGGCTTATCTCTTAAAAAAACTTGAGGTAATGTCAGCATTTTTATGAAAATTCAATTAGAAACTTCTCTCAAACAATTTGTTATGTCCAAGCTAGATTAAAGAAAAATACATTCCATTAAGAAAAAATGCATCATATCGATCTCATGGAAATATAGAAAATGACAAAAAATATAGTCTTTGGTCATACTAATTTTTTGAACCAAGTGAAAAATAGCTATTGCACTCTCATAGTAGATTGAAGGTTCTCCACTTGGTTGGCTTGAGAAGAAACCAAGAGTAATGGACTAATATTACCATTTAGACACAAAGAACCATAAGTCATAATGGCTATAGAAATTTCTATTTTGATATGGAGAATTTTCAACAAATTGTTGCCATTTCATTCCAGCTTAAGAGAGCTCAAAATACAAGTGGTATACAAATTCCTACATCATACAAGGGAAGACTCAATGGTTCATGCATTTGGGAGCAATTACAAAGCATGTACGTTGTGGGCTACTTTTAGTAAAAGGTTTTCCATTAAAAACACTAATATAACTAAGATAACTATTGAATTGTTCTTGTGTTGCTAACAATGAAATAATAATTCTACTGGTGGAGAGGCCACTCAATTCCTTCTCTCATGAGGAAACCATTAAAGTAATACCATTATTTGCAATGTTATCTTAAACTATTATAACAACATTTGCCAATTTCCACTCACTGAAATGACTAATGTAGACCTTTAATAGGTCCACCTTTGCTTCATTCCTCCATACACTTTCCTAAAATATAAAACTACAAGGATATAAAATGGTCTCTTCATCTAGATAAAATTCCTAATGCCTACATTGATGAGCTCACGTAGTGTGAAGAAGGGTTGGTTAGCTATGGTTGAATTATTTTGAAACATAAAGAAAAAATAATGAAAGCCTTCCCAAATTTCAATGGCAACAAATCAATAATAGAAGCAAAAGGAATATCTCTAGTCTTTAATCTACAAACGTCCAATAATAGGGATCTAACTAACCTTGTTAGTGAGATGTACTACAAGAAAATCTTTCAAATGGTATAGGGCAAGGTGAGCATACCTTGGAAGCAACTCTACATTATGGAGCAAAGTGATGGGAACAACAATAATCTATTGGTGTTATATTAAAAAAGAACAAAATTTTGTTGTGAATTATCTCACAAACATTGGAAGAAAAATGTCCAAATCAACCACTTGGAATCCGTAAAATATTCACAAATCATACATGTCACTCAATAAACTTGATTAAATTTTGAATCCATATATTCAAACATCTTACAAGGTATGATGCATCAACCTCATAAAAAAAACTTTAGTGTGATCAATAAAATTTGCATATTTTCACTAAGTGAACACTTTTCATAAAGTATGAAAGTTATCATCATACTATGCAAAACATCTAGTGTTCATAAAGTTAGAATTTCATTCCATGACAATACATTCTATCACTATGGCAACATACTGCAATAATGCTTTTGAAAGCATCAAACAGATAAATCTATCATAGTCTCATTATTCACTATTAAACATCATCACACCATCACTATCCTACCAAATATCATATCATACAAGTACCCTCCATGAAGTTTTGCACTTTTAATTCTTGCATGCCTTCAAACAACAATGTTGCTCTTGAATCAAGATAGCATCCAATAAGTATGCTCAATAAACTTAAAATCAACTCATGTGTAATGTCATAATGGTGCATCCTATAAGATCACTCTAATATAACATTTCAACTTGGTGATGGCACATTGGCAAGTTATAACACTCTTCCTACATTGTGATAGATAAGAAAAATTCCAACATCTAGTTACTACATAGTTATGGTTAGTATTACTAGTAGATGTAGCATCTTACTTTAGAATTAGACCAAAGTAATGTACGTGAAGCGCTTTTTCGGTATTACTATTATATTTCTCTTCAACACTTAATGTAATCAAACAGAATGATCTTGTACCATAAATTGAATTGCCTAGAAAAAAGAAATTGGTCCCTTTCACTAGATCTGTAACTATTAGATGATATCAAACTTAGAACAAACATTAAATTGAATAAAAAAAATAAATGTAAAGCTTTCCTTATGTGATAAATTTTGTTTTTAAAAATAACTCATGCACACTCATGTTTTACTCTCTTAAGGATACTAAGCCTAAGCTTATTATGTCTAATCATGCCTTAATTATAATCTTTACTGTAATACCAAATTTGTTAGGTTGAGTTTTAGCCAGCTATTTTTTTTCACCCCCAAGTGCAACTAAATGCAACTATCCATTATTGTTCTGACAAATGTTATCATAGATGGAAAAAATATGATAATATAACTCATCTATGTTTAGAACTATAACTACAATATAAAAATCATCAATGTTAAATTCTTAAATGACATCATAATCTAAGTCCAACTAGAAATGATAATATACATCTAAATACTAAAACAAACAAATAATAGTCTATTATAGTGGACTATCGATCGACATATAAAACTTATTGTCATGAATGGATGTAATAATGCAAACACTACAAATCATAAATGGAAGATGAAATTCATGCATCAAGTGTACTAACTCTAATATTCTTATGTATAACTCCACAATTACTCTTAGCTACCTAAAAATACAAAACATATATAGTAAAATGAGCCAAGAAACTGAATAAAGAAAACATTAGTCTTTTTATGACATATAGCGACAAAGAGTTATATAAATCAATCACAAGCTCAATGTATAATCATTTCTAGACAAACGCTCATCAATTTTATCTCTATCAACTTTGCTAACTTGACACTAGATCTTTTGATACAAATAAAAAGACAATTGTGTTCCATATCATTCTAGTACTCTTAACAAGATAAGAAAAAAAACAACAAGGACTTGCTTTCCTATTACATCATATCATCTAGCATCCAACATGGTAATGCCAGTCATGTGGGCCAACTTCTCAGGGTTTTATAATCTTTAATATTCACATGTATTCCTTTACACGTCATCCTTTCCATTTTAGAAAAAATGTGTTATTATTCCCACTTAATAATAAATATACAAATGGCACTTATATATACCTAGAATCTCTAAGCAGATGATCTGACACTCTTATAAGGTAAAGGAATAATATGAAGTGGTTACAACCAAGCTAAGGTAATATGAATATCTAACTTACCAATCTTGCTTATAAGGGCCCAAGATCTAAGCTCCACTAAATAAATTTGTTTTCTAAATTAAGACCATATTCATATCCTAATAAAATCATATCGATAAATATCTATCACTATCTAAACATTATTAGGCTTTCCTTATACTCAAAGAAAGTAAGGATTTCCTAATATGAATTCCACTATTTAGATTATTTAATGTCTCTACATCTATAAATCTACTATTTAAAAATAATCCATCACTTAATCATGGCAACATAAGGTTTCTACTAAACCCTTAATAAATCACCTTAGGTTGCCAGTTACCTAAGTACCTTATGGTTTTTAATAAATCCTAAATCAATCTTCTAAGGTGCCATTATCAATGTTTTCTATAATTGTTCTTTGACTTTTGGCTTGTACACTTAGGTGTAGTATCAAATTTGTTATGAAAATGAAAAAGCTAGGGTCTTCTACACTTTGTAACCAAACAACAATGACTATAGACCCTTCCTAAATGCCTTTCTTGAGCCACAGACAACCACCAGAAAACCATTTAGAATGTCGTCTAGTAATCTTAAAGCCTAATCAAAGTCACTTATTTTATTACTTAATAAGCCATGTGAAGCCAATGGTTTATCCAAAGTTACAAAAATAATCAACTCCTTATTAAATCATTGCATATCTCTAATGCTTAGCCTTAGTCCTCCTAACTTCTTCCAAGCTTTTTTTGAGAGCTTTATTATCATATGGCATTATCCATAACAACCATAATGGACTTAGTCCATTCATAAGACCTTCGATTAGAAATTTCTTCAACATAAACAAAATCATAAGTCCTTCTATAATCATACCGTATGTTTCTCATTAAATGCACAACTAGTAATAATGGAAAATAATTTCTCAAACTATAAAAGAATTTAAATGAAAAATAAGAGAAAATGACATATTTAGCTCTACAAAGAAAAAGTGTAAAGCTTCTCTTATTCGACATTACTTAATTTGAGGTAAAAGTGTGGTGTGCTTTTGATGTAGGATGATATGCTAAAATGTACTTTAGCTTATAAAAAGTTAAGAAGTTCTTAGGTCTAATTGATATATCTTTATAAGAGATACACAAGGCATTTTATATTTAGGATCAATAATCCTAGTATCATCTGGCAAGTAAGAACTTTTCCTAGAAGTCAAGGACTCAAATTGATTTTTAACATAAGAGATCTCAATCGAAAGGAAAACCAATTTTAATAACCCACACCGAAAACAATGATGGTGAAGGTTCAAAAAGATCACTAGGTAAAGGACATGGTTCTTTATAAGTTAAAAGACCGCAAATATTGAAAATAGCATTTATTTCATAATAATCAAGAAAATCCAAAACATACATAATGATACATAAGTTTTTTACAACACTATTTATTCCACCATAACGGGCAGTAATTTCTCAAGGGTTGATGGTGGAAATCTCTCACCCTTAACATGGATCATTACATAATCACTCTCAAATAATTTTTAAAATTATCTATGTGCATCTACTACTAGTTTATATATTTTATTATTTAAATAAATTTGTTTAACAATATGTCAATGTAGTGATGAAATAACTTGAGCAAAAGCATCAATAAATTCAAAAGTTTAGAAATCTTGAGGTGAATGGATCAAATGAAAATACTTTGTGGATACTTTTTAAAATAAATTCTAGAAGGCCTCAAACTCATTCTAATAGTAAATTTAGTGCATGATAATAAAATTTACCAAGTTAAAACGTGTTCCCATATTAAGTTACGAAGAAGATGGTCTTAGTTTTGCTTTACTGCTTTTTGTCTTTTTGTCAAAGGATAATAACTTAATAGAAATTGAGGTTTTATCTAAATTGTTGGATTTCTTTGTGATGTGGTAAATGTGGCATTATGGTGCCAAAAACTAAACCTGTAATAGATTGAGTATACCTTAAATATGAGAGTTTGACTAGTAAGTCATCAAGAAATACATCCACCAATTCTTTTAACAAGGGTTAAACTACTGGTGATGGTGCGAGTATACTAATAAGGGCTTTCGTATTTATCACAAATTTGATAACCTCGTCACTAGCGATATCTCTAACAGTCTTGGCTATTGAAATGGTATTAATAATTTTCATTTTCTTTTATCATTTTTTGTAGTGCTTAGAATAGAATATTATTTCACAAGAGGTGATGACTATAGTATAATCTTCTTTCCTTCATATATGAAAGTACACATGTTAGCTCTTTAATTTATGGAAGCATCACGATCTTATAACCATGATCTTCTTAAGATAAGGTTACCAACTTGCATTCGGATAACATAAGACCATAATCCCTTAGAATATTAACCAAAATTAAAAGAAATATAACACCTTTTTGTTTGGAAATTGAGATTTTGTCGATCTAAGATATGGCGTATGTACATCATTGTTCTGTCAGTGTTGAACATATCTTTTTGATAGTAGTATATGCTAAGGAATTGATACAATTACCATTATCTATAAGTATCTTACAATGTTCATCTTTAATTCTAATAAAGGTACTAAGTTGCTAGTTCATTGCCAAAGTTCATATTGCTTTGGCATAATTGTAATGCATCTCAAAATAGTTATGTAAAAACATTTGCTTAGTGATCATAATCTTTCTTCAACATCCTCATCTAGATATATAAACTCATCTTGCTCAACTTCAATGCCTTCTTGTATGACTTCTTCTATGCTTATGTGTAGGGCTCTCTTAAGGAACTAGGCCTAATATTCCCTCTCTTATTGTAGTGATAGAACTCATCTCCATAACTAGTTGTTCATTTGTTTGAGTTTTGGATTCAATAGGCTGTTGGTATAATTAGAGCGGCCTGAGTTTCTTTGGTAGTAAAAGAAGTAGGAATATTGGAAGTAATGGAACATTTTTTAGGGTGCAAAGTGGTCAAAGAAATACAACTTTTGTGGGCTGATCATCTAAATCTTTTTACATCATGGGCATCATTATATGCCTTTTCTAAACTAGCCAGATTTCTTAAGTATAACTCTACTTGAATAAAATCTTTAAACCCGATTCAAAATTAAGACAACATTACGCCCTCTGACCCTTTTAAACCTTTTCTAACCATATAGTCCTCAAATTTAGAAATTTAATCATCAATAGTTTTACAAGCTTTGAAACGATATGACCATTTATCCAAAAGTTAACCTTTTCAAAAGGACACATGCTTTACTCAGATGAATCTTGAATTGTTCTCATGATTGGGATAATCCTCGATCTTCATCAAAAATAATTTTGCTAATCTGTAAACAAATAATCAAACATATTATGTAGGCCAAGCTTTTGTAAATTAGTACTTTCAATGCTCACTAAGATCACACTAATCAAAATAATGCTCCATTTCTATTTCTTAATCTTTATATGCTATATGTTCTAAACTACCATCCAAAGTTGAATCTTCTATTTTAACAATATTAACCTTGTGATCATCTACCCTACATGTCTTCTATCATACATATGTCTAACATTTTGATGCCAAGGCTGACATTTTGGTTGGTTTGGTTCATTTTTAATTGATATTTCCAAAACTTCTGAGTCACTTGTCATAGACCTACTTGATCTATGTATTTCACCGGATCTATTACCTCTACATTTCTCAAATTGGTTTAAGCATTTTTCTAAGGTTGTTCTTCACTCATGTATTAGTTCTTAAATTGAATATTATATTACTTGGGCCACGAGAGGTTGCATAGGTCAAGAATCAAACATTCTATACTATGTTCTAGACCAACTGGTAAAACAAATTAGGTTAGAAAAAACTTCTTAATTTGGGATCAGAAAGAAAAAAAATAAAAGAATCACAAAATGTCATATATATATATATTATAGCAATTAAAAATAAATGCATATATTTAAAAGTTGAGTTTTCATGATAAATTAAAAATCATGCAAGTTTCTAAAATTAACCATGCTCTAATACAAAATTTATAGAAGATGATATACTAAAACTTATTTCAGCTCTTAGTCAATTGAGAAATTCTAAGACTCATGCAACATGTCCTTACAAATTCCTACCCAAGGTGGTTTATTCTTAAAATGACAAATTCTAGGATCATTAGACAACTAAGATCTTTTCTCCAAAGCCAAATATATGCATTTACTCACACCTAAAGTACCCATGTTGGTGGTAAAGTGCGAAGGTACACACATAAGTAGAATTTGTAGAATTCCATGCAAGAAATTGTATGGTCATTTGCACAAATGAAACAATTAAGCATAATGATTAAATTTAATGGATATCAAAATAAAGTGTTTAAGAACTTTCCTAGTGATTTGATGCACCTTTGAGATTTTGGATAATAGGCCAAGATCTCCTTTTCTACTCCTCTTACTCACTTTCCTAAGATACCTAAAAAATTACATCATTCGATTGATCACACACAACATGCTCAAAACAAACCAGCTTAGTGTTAGCATTTCATTACTTCATCCAAAATTGTATTTTTGTACAACATGGTGAGTATCCATATTTATAGAAATCTCATAGGTACAATTAAAAATTACTAACATAAAAGAAAAAAACCATTTGGAAATACAGAGTGGTACATATTGAAATTCTAAATAATTTTTATAATTCCTATGGTTAACATAAATTATAAATCAAATTCTTTGAATTCTAATAAAAACATTTGCCATGATAAGTTACAAAATTGATTGATAAAAGTAGTTCACAAATAGGCCAATGCAATTGAAGCGACCATCCATTGAACATTATAGCAACTGCCAGCATGCTCGGTGTGGGGTGGTTAGACAAGAGTGTAATTGTTGGATCTGGTTTTTGGGTATCAAAAGGAATCGATACAAGCTGATCACTTAGTGAGAGATGTTGGATTGGCAAGGTTCATGGATCATCTTAGCACATGTTCTTGGGTTGGTGTGGCTAGATGAAATGGCATAGGTAGAGTAGGTTAATAAGTTCAAAGGGTCGATGTGGGTTGAGCATGCCACGTGGGTTGGCACATGTGGCATCAATGATAATTAATGATAACAAGCGGTGGTGAAAGTAGCCCAAAACTAATTTTAAAGCCTCTCTAAAGTCATTTCTAGATAAATTTTCCACCAACAGAATTATGGGTCATGAAAGGGATGTCGTATACTAAATTTATAGCTAAAAATATTCAAAATACTGCGAATGTATCTTCCAAAGATTTAAACTAAAGTGTAAATACAAATAACTTAAGGAATAGACGAAAAGTAAATGAAAATGTTTCATAAAAAATTGTTGTCTATAGTTGACTCCTACATTGGTAATGATATTAGACACTAATGAGAAGTGGTCGAGATAATCTAGGCTCAACAATGAGTTGAAATAAGACTACAACTCTTGTAACTATTCCCTCTATATTATGTATGGGACAACACTACATTAGGTTTCCTTTAGTGGAAGTCAAGTCATTAAACTTGTGGGATCTTTCATTTAATGTTATTTTGCTTGGTGTGTAATTTGTTTAAGGGATTTTTGTACTCAATCTATTTTTTGCTAAAGGAAATCTTGAAATGTATAAAAATGGATTGAGCTAAAGATGTCACTATATAATTGTTGTTGCATCAAGGTTTTCAGAAGATCACAGTCCTACGTCGTTATTGTGGGCATGACACTAAATCATCTTTGAAATTGTAAAAAAAAATTATTATTTTGGAAATATGCCAACACTTTTAGTGATGACAATTCATAATCATTGGTAAGGACATTTATGTGAGATGCACAAATTTTACTGGTTCCTTTAGATGTATGAATTAAATATGAATTAATTTCTCACATATCTCCTTGTATTTACTATGAATATCTTAAGATAAGAAATAGGTGTTAAGATACAAATGCATGATAAAAACTGATTTTAGCTCTAATAAGGAGATCAATAGTTGAATCAATTTATAAAATGGATTTTAAAAAAGATTATCATCCGTTATTTCAATTGGTCAAACATATCTATTTCCATGGATTTGGAAGAAAAACTAAATTTTCATGTTAAATATTTAGCTAAAACTTTAGTAAAATGTTTAATAAATTTGTATTAGAAAAACAAGAAAAGAAGGGAGAATAAAATGGCACCATGATTCTATGAATGTGGCAAAACTAGCCATGTTAAGTTAGAATTTTCAAAAGTTTAAGTCAACCAAAGAAATGAAGTCAAAAAGAAAATAATGAAGAATAATAAAGCTTTCAAGTTATTTGGTGTGAATTGGAATATTTTAGATGCTACAGACTCTAATAGTGAGGAGGAAGGAATGATATGATCCATGGCAAAGGATGACGAATCGAGTACTTCAAATCAAGAAGATGAGAATGAAATAAGTTATTGATCTTGTGAAGTTCTTGAGGATAGTTACTTAGATGTTATTAGTTCTTTAACTTGTTTATTGTCAAAACATAAGAAATTGAAAATGTTATATAAAAGAAATTAAACATCTATATTTTGTTATGACATAAAATAAGAAAATGAAAATAAAAATACTTCAAATTTGTGATAAAAAGTTCAATGATTATTGAGAATACCTCTTTAGAAAGGAAAACAATAAATTAGAAACAAGGATTTATTGTGTTAAATAATAAAAAATTTCTATACATAAATATATGTCTTCTTTTGAGCATCTATATAATGTTTTAATTGTTAAATATTTTTATTGCTCCACTAAAGGTTGTACTATCATGGATTATCAAATTAAGAAAAATATTTTAGTTGTAAACCTTGTTTCAAATGGATGATCAAGAATAAGAATATGAATACTCATGTAGTGATTGTTACTTATCAACCAGAGCTTGCTTTGGTACCTAAAGCAAGAGAATAAAGATTTTAGTGTATTCATAGGTTAGAAGTATCATACTTAGAAAGTTTTTGTAGAAATCAGTAAACAAATTAGACAAATTGAAATCACATTTTTATTACAAAGTAAAAATTTACAATTTTTGAAACCATACATAAAGAGAAAATTAGGATATAGCTCTTGGGTATTGGATAGTGGATGCTTGAGCTATATGATTAGAAACTTACAAAAACATAGGAACTAAGAAGAAGATCATAAGAATTAGAGACGTATGTTTGCTGAATTTTACAACTTGAATTAGGATGAACTTAAAAGACAAAGTACAATAGAAGATGTGACTAGTCATCAATTACATAAACATTGAAAGTATTGAGCTACCTAGCTAAGGGAATTAATCATAGGAGTTGTTAATCAACAAATTTGGACTAGAGTCACCGTAAGAAAAAATTGTTATAATACATTTGTATCTCTAATAAAACTAATATCTATAGTGTAATCCCTTTAGGATGATCATTCGGTTTATGATATTAATGAACAGTTAGATGAATTTGAGAGAATCTATGTGTATAAACTAATTCTTCGATTTAGTGATAAACAAGTGATCATAAAGAAAGGGGAGTTCAAAAATAACTTAAATAAAAATTGAATGATAATTAGAAACAAAGCTAGATTTCTTGCTAAAAGTTATATCTACGTTTGAGTTATATATTTTGATGACGCATTTGTGTCGATTGCAAGATTAGAGGCTATTAGAATTCTGTCACTAAATTGATGTCATAAGAATTTTAAATTATTTCAAATGGATCTAAAAAGTGTATTTTTTAAATATTGTAATAAAAGAAGATGTTTAAGTAGAGCAACCCTAGGTTTTAATACCCATGCATATGGTGATTAGGTATGTATGGTTAAAAAGGTACTTTATGGTGTTATGTAAGCCCCTTATGCATTGTCTCATAGATTAAATAATTATCTTGTTGATTGTTATTTTAAGAAAAAAAAAGTGGACACAACACTATTCCTAAAAGTTTTAGATTATCTTTTGTTTGTTGTACAAGTTTATGCTGATGACATAACCTTTGGAGGCATATATGAAAATATGTGTAAAGAATTTGATGGCTTATTAACAAGGGAGTTTGGTAGGGGTTTAATGGGTGAGATAAATTTATTCTTAGGATTTCAAATAAAATAACAAAATAAAAGGATATTTATTTCACAAAATAAGTATATTAAAAAATTATTCAAGAAAATTAGTTATGAGAATATGAAACACAAGAAAATTCTAACAAACCAATCAATCCATTTAGATTTAGATGAGGTAAGAAAACCATTGATAAAAAACTTTATAATAGTCTTAATTGATCTCTACCATATCTCATAGTTAATAGACTAGACATCTTATTTAATGTTTGTTTATGTGCTAGACTCCAATCAAATCCTAAGTAAAAACATTTCAAAAGTGATTACATTAATCTTCAAATATTTAAAAGGTATAATGAACTTTGCGACCCCAAAAATACTATTTTAAGTGGTCTTACAAGTCTCATAGATTAAGAATTTGTAGGCTTTGTAGTAGGTAAGAAAAGTATCAAAAGTCCATGTTAATTGCTATGAAATTGTCTAATTTCATGCTCAAGAAAGAAGCAATTTGTAGCTCTATTGACCATAAGAGTTGATTATGTAGTGGTTGGAAGCAATGCTGCTCAAGCATACTGGTTAAGACAAAAACTTCAAGATTATGGTTTAAATATCTCATACATTCTCATTAAAATTAATATACTAGTTCCTTGGCCTAAGTAAACAACAAAGTTCATTAATTGAGACAATGCACATAAAGGTAAGATATCATGTTATTAGAGATCAGGTAGCTAAAGGCTTCATAGAACTCGAATTTGTTCCTAGCAAGAAAAAATAGATAGACACATTCACTAAAACATTCCAACATGTAAATTTAAAATCATAAGGTGACAACTACGTGTAATGTAACTTTTGTAAATTGTACATCATTGTTCACGGCACAAAGGAGGACAATGGTCATTGTTTAGATAAAAGTTAGAAGTCACAAATGTAGAGAGAGTACATAGTAAGGGGGTGTATAAAATAAAAAGGAGCAAACATTCTTTAATTTTAATTCCTTTTACAATTAAAATATTTCTTAAATATCTGCTTTTATTTATTATGTTTTCATTTAATCTTTTTTGTCTTATCATCATCAAAAAGAGGAGATTGTTATGTCAATTTTGTGTTTGATGAGCTAACCATAAATGTTTAAATTTTTTTCAATTGGTTTAGTTTGGTATGAGTTAGGTCTATTTTTGATGAACAAGTCATGCACTTTTAAAAATGGAGAATTAGTGGCCCTCAAAGCACCTTGGAGTGTACAACAAACTAAAAGAATTGAAGATATGCACATCAAAGTTGAAAAGGATTTCCTCTTTTTATGAAATAGAATGTTAGATTTTTTACTTTTAAACATACGAAACATCTCTCTATTCATACCAATTTCAAATCTTAGTTAGGCTTTTGAATTATTAAATTCTTTTTTTGAATTATAATACTTATTGGATTGAAATTTTTTCACATAATCCTTTCCATTTTTTAAATGTCACTTATGCATTTTCTTCCAAATTTCTTTTTTGTTAAATTAGAAAAATAAAAATTTAACAAAAATCTAGTAAATTATAAAATATTTGACAGGATAATTAAAAAAATTTTGATAAAAAATATTTTAAAAAATAAAAATTAATACTTAATTAGATATAGCACATTGAGAAGAGTCTAACGATGTTTGTTTCATCTTCATTGAACTAGATTTCAAGTTACTTTTCATTAACAAAGGAAATAATAATAATAATAATAATAATAATAATAAAAATAATAATAATAATAATTTTTCAAGAATATATGTAATACCACTCTAATGAGAAAAATTTCAAAAAAGTAACATAAACAAATGAAAGAGATATAATGGTCATATGAGAGTAGAATTATAGATTTATAAGAATATAAAAAAAATCAATGTAAGAAAATATTGTAGAAGGGACAAAAATTATTTGTGAAACTTGTATTCTAATATATTATAGGGATCGAGTATAACATTTCTTATCATCCAATGTAGTATGAATACAAAAATTTTGTAAAATAAAAAAAAAGCTTAGAAAACAAAATTTTTAAAAATATAAATAATAAATTTTTTGTTTTACAGAGCTTATTGAGACACATTTATAATGAACTTCATTTCATGTCAATCTAACCTTTTTTGAACAAAAATTAATTAACCAAGTAAATATACTTAAAAAATAGAAAAATATATTTTAATTATTAAGTAAATATATAATAAAGCTAAAATGTGTTAAGTTAATGTAATGCAATATAAACAAAATTTAAAGTGATGTAAAAGACACACCATAGAGAATTAATGGTT
The DNA here is from genome assembly GCA_023846275.1 of Vanilla planifolia. NCBI lineage: Eukaryota > Viridiplantae > Streptophyta > Magnoliopsida > Asparagales > Orchidaceae > Vanilla > Vanilla planifolia. The sequence goes on from JAIUJO010000115.1 coordinate 879,194, forward strand.
CATTATAATATAATTAAGCAAAGGCAAAGAATTTAAAAAAAGAGATAAATTTTTCTCAAAAGATACATTCAAAGATACTAAGTGAATCGAGTGTACATCCTTGATTCTCAAATACAATATGAATAGAAATATCTTATAAAAGATGCCAAATCCATTTAAAGTAAAACAAATACGCATAATGTGCTAAAGTCAGTTCAACAATGTTCAGTACATCTCGATTTAACATAATTTAGAATTACTACAAATTTGCAAAATAAATAAGCAAAAAAATATAAATTGTATTCTTAATATTAATAAAATATGTATTAAAGTTCAAATAAAGTAAATGTAAGTATTATAACATAACCGAATGAAAGCAATGTAAAGGTAAAATCCAAGGATATCTGGAAATACATAATAAAGTAACAAAATCAAAGCAAAAATTTTATAAAGAGTTAAATTTTATGATGAAGTTAGATTCTGTGATACTAAAGAGATCGAGTCTAACACCAACAATGATCAAATTGGGTACAAATTGAACCTTTTTGTAAAAATATTTTGAAAAAGTAAATATTAAATAATTTTTTAATTTTATAAAGTTCATTGAGACAACTTTAATGACTTGTGGTTCATCTTAAATGGGCCTCATTAGGAATTACTACAAATATTAAAATTAAAAAAAATTAAATAATAAAAAAATGATTATTTGTTGTTAAGTAAATATATAATAAAGCTAAAAGGAGATGAATTAAATAAATATAAAAGCCATATCAAAATAAAATATAGTTCACATGAGAGAAGATTTAGAGCTTCATCATAACATAATAAAGTCAAATTAAAACATTTCATTAAATGAGATAAAATGTACGTAAAATTTTTTTCCTAGATAATAATGGAATTATGTTTAACATCCTCGATTATCAAATTAGATAAAATTTAAAAATATTGAATAAAATTTTTTGAAAATTCTAAAATAAAAAATTTAAAAAATATTAAAATCAATACTTAATTTGATAGAGCTAGTCTAGTTGACTTTAAAAATATTTAATTCATCTTAACTTATCCTCATTTGGAATTATTATAAATTAGGGAATTTATAATAAAAATAAATAAAATTTATTATTTTAATATGAAGTAAACATATGTTTATGTTGAAATGAAATAAATCGATGCCATGTAGGACAACTAATTTAAAAACTTATAAAGGTTAGAAATGAGAGGATTTAGAATTATAGAGTAATATATCCAAATAAGAAGTAGAAGAAGAAGAAGAAGAAGACACAATTTATAGAAATGAGTTCAATTTTTTAGGAAGTTGGATTCCATGGTATTAAGGTGATCGACTATATCATCCTTCTTAATAAAATGAAGTACGAATAGGAAACACTCATAAAGATTGCTAATATATTAAAAAAATTCTTAAAAAATAATATTTAATTAGACTATCAAGATTAGCCTAAAATTGTTCTTTTTATCATAATCGAAGCAAATTTTTAATTAGTGAGAATTACCAAATTAAAGATGCATAGGTAGTTAATAAAAGTTTATTTGAACATTAAGTAAGTATATAATAAAAATAAAATGAGAAAAATTTCTCCAATACATTATGAAGAAATAAAAGTGATGTAAAGCTCACACAAGTAAAGTATTAGAGTTTCATAGTAATATTACTAAATCAAAGAGAAAATATGGGAAAACATTGCACAAGACAATAGCATTCTACCATTTGAAGTATATCATAAAAAACAACATCAATCATTAAATTAGATTCAAATAGTCACATCATTCATTTAAAGCTATAAAAAATATTTAAAAATCTAAAATTCAATATTTAATTTGACATAAGTTTTCGATATGAGCCTAACAACATTTGTTTCATCTTTATCAAATCTAATTTGAAATTACTATAATTTACCAAATTAAATAAACATTAATAATAACAAATAAAAATTAGTGCTAAAATGAGATAAATTAAAGAAATGTAATATGATTAAATGACAGTAATGTAAATGTCACAAAAGAAGAGAATTATACCTTCATAGTAATGAAACCAAATGAAGGAAAAAAATTTGCATAAGTATGATAGAAAGTAAAACATAGTTGTATTATGAGATACAATATACGTCGTGTGTAAGATGCAAGTTCAACAAATATTGTGTGAATCAAAATATTTCGATAAACATTATAAAATATTAGTAAATAAAATATTTAAAAATGTTAGAATGAATATTTGAATTTATAGAGTTTTTTAAGAGGATTCCAAGGTTGTTTATTTTACCTTAGTTAAACCATGTTTGGAATTACTGTACCTTGTCACTACAAATAGGAAAAAATCATAATAAATTTTTTCTTTTATATAAAGTGAATATATATCAAAGTTATTTGTGATAAAATCAAATAATGTAAAAATAATGAAATAAACCTTATTTAAAAGTCAAAAGTTATGACATTTAGAGTTTTATGGCAATCTAAGATAATGGAAGTAAAAAAAATTAAAGAAATAAGATAAACTATATAATAAAGTGGCATTCATGATAGTATGGACATCAAGTGTGACATCTTCAACTATAAATTAGATTATTAATTAAAATATCATATAAAACGAGCAAGGATTTTAGAAATTAAAGTTTTTAAAATAACAAAAATTAATTAGATAGAACTCATTAAGTCGATCCCAACAATACTTATTTCAACTAGATTATACCTCATTTTGAATTATTATAGATTACAAAAATAAGTAACCTTAAACAATTATAAGTTATAAATTTATGGACTATGACAATGAATTTGATGTAGTGTAAAGATCAAAAAATAAGAAATTCTAAGTTTCTCTGTAATATCCCCAAATAAAAGAAAATGATTTCAGTAGATGTGATAAATTATACAAACAAGTTACATACTTAAATATTATGGAGATCGAGCATAACATCATCCATCATTAAATCTAGTTAAATAAACAATATCTCATGACATACCAAAACATGACAAAACTTTAAATATTTAAAAATATAAAAATTAACACTTCAATAGATAGAGCTCATTGAGATGAGTCTAACATTGTTTGTTTCATCTGGATCAAACTTTATTTTCGGTTACCTCTAATTACGAAAGTGAAAAAAGATAAATGATAGTGAATTATGATTTTAATTTTAAGTGATTATATAATATAGCTATATTGAGATAAATTAGAGAAATATATTATAATAAAATGTAAGAGATATTAATGTCACATGAGTGTAGGATTACAGTTTTATAAGAGTAAAACTAAATCAAAGTCAACATTTTGTAGAAGAGAGTTAAACATTTTTGAAAATTGATATTCCAATATACTATAGAGATTTAGTGTAACATTCTTGACCACCAAATAAAGTACGAATCAAAATAACTTATAAAATAGGTCAAAACACTAGAAAATAAAATATTTAAAAATATAAAAAATATTTTATTTTATAGAGCTCATTGAGCCAAGTATGATGAAATTCACTTTCTTTAAATCCAATATCATTGGAAATGATCATGAATTAGCAAAATAAATAAGCATCAATAATAAAATATTATTTCTTAAATATTAAGTAAATATATAGTAAAGCTAAAATGAGTTTAATTAAAGTAATGTAATACAAAAAATGTAAAGTGTTGCAAAGGTTAGCCCATAGATAACTAGGGCATCGTAGCAATATAACAAAATAAAGGCAAAGAATTTTAAAAATAAGAAAAACATTTCTCAAAAGCTACATTCAAAGATAATAAGGGGATCAATTATAACATTCTTAGTTATCAAATGCGATATGATTAGAAATCTAGTATAAAATATTTCAAAACAATTCAAAATATAGTTTATAAAAATAAAAAATGTATTCATAATTTGATAGAGCTCATTATGTTAGTTAAACAACATTCATTTCATCTTGAGATGACCTCATTTGGAATAACTACAAATTTGCAAACTAAACAAACATAGCTAAGTATAAATTATCTTTTTAATATTAAAAAAATATATAATAAATTCAACAAGATAAATGTAGGTATTGTATCATAAGAAAATCTAGGAAATGTAGGAGTCACATGAGAGGATTTTTCGAGTTACACAATAAATTATCAAAATAAAAAAATAATGAAAGGAGAATTTTTTTAGATAAAGTTTAATTTCATGATATTAAAAAGATCGAGTGTAAGATCAATGATTACCAAATAAGATACGAATGGAAGTGTTTCTTAAACCACATAAAAAGCCTTAAAAAGAACATTTTAAATTACAAAAAAGAATATTCAATATGGTATAAGATGTCCATATTATTCTAGCAATATTTTTTGTCTTAATAAGACCTCATTGGTAGTTATTATGAATTATCATAATAAATAAGATCTAGTGTAACATTTTTTATATTGAAGTTCATAGTGGATTTTGACTTTAATAGTAATATAACTAAATCAAAACAAAATATTTAATAAAATGAAATAAAATATTTAAGAAAAATGAATTTGAGTATACTAAAAAGAACAAGTGTAACATTCTTTATTGTAAAGTTCAGTATGATTCAAACTATCCCATAAAACATGCCAAGATATGAGAAACTTAAATACCTTTAAAAAATTGACATAAAGCTTGTTAATACACTTTAACGTGTGTTTCATCTCAACCAGGCAACATTTGGAATTACTACAATTGTTGAACTTAAATAAGCATAAAAAATAATAAATTATTAATTTAATGGCAAGTAATTAAAAAATGTACCTAGAATGAGATAAATTAAACAAATATTAAAAGAAAAAATCAAAATAATGTACATGTCACCTGAGAAAAGATTTGGAGCTTCAACAAAACATGATAAATCAAACTAAACAATTTTGTTAAATATGATAGATTTTATGGAGGCGATCTGTGCAACATCCTCAATTGGCAAATCAGGTAAAAATAAAAGTATCTCCTAAAATTAAAAAATAACTTAGAAAATTAAAATTATTTAAAAATATATAAAAGTGAATACCTAGTTAGATAGAGATAGTTAAGATGAGTCAAGCAACTTTTTTTTGAAGTTGACTATTCATCATTTCGAATTACTATGAGTAACTAAAATAAAAATTTATATTAATAAAATATTTCAATATTAAGTAAATATTTTTTAAAGCTAAGTTTAGACAAAAATGTGTTATTATGAAATCAAAAACATGTAAATGTCACATGAGAGGAGAATTAGAGTTACATAGTAAAAAACCATATCATAGGGAAAATTTTGAAGACTTGGGATAAATTATTCGACAAAACTAAACTTCAAGGTATTAAGGACATTGTGTGTGGCATATTTGATCATTAAATCAGGTATGAATTGAAATGCATTATACAGCTTACAAAATTCCTAGAAAAATATTTAATAAAACATAAAAATGAGTACTAATTCAATAAGGTACACTATGGATAGACTAACCATAATTGTTTTAACTCTATTGAACTCCATTTGACTTTTTTGAGAAATACAAAATTAAAAAAGAATAAGTAATAAAAAATTATTAGTTTTGGTATAAAGTAAACAAATATAAAAGCTTAAATAAAATAAATTAAGGGAACCTAATATACTAAAACATGGTGATGTAAAGGCACATGTAAGAATATTTGGAGTTATACGATAATATAACTAAATCAAAGTGAAACATTTCAACAAATGAGATAAATTGTATGAAAAAATTTACATTCTTTTGATACAATGGAGATTGAGTCTAACATCCTCATCTATAAAATTTGAAAAAAAATCAAAATGCTAAACAAAACATACCAAAACCTTAAGATGAGTCTATATAAAATTATAAAAATTAACATCATTGGAAAAAGCTTGTTGAGATGAGTTCAATCATATTTGTTTCATGTTTATCTAACTCATTTGGAATGATGAAAAATTGCCAAAATAAAAGTGAATTACTTTTTAATATTTCATAAATATATACTAAAGCTAAAATGTGTAAGTTGAGTTAATATAATATAACTCAATAAAAGTGATGTGAAGGACACACAAGAGGAGAATTAGTGCTAAATAATAATATAACCAAATTGAAGTGAAAGTTTGAAGAAATAAGATAAATTACTTGGGACGGCTACAATGCAAAATAGTACAAAGATTAATGGTAAAATCCTTTATTATAATATCTTGTATGATGTTAAAAGTGTAATAAACATTGAAAAAGTAAGAAAATAATATATTTTCAAATATAAAATTGAATATTTAGTTTTACAGAGCTTGTTGATATAAGTACAACAAAGTTCACTTCTTTTAATATGAGCTCTTTTAGAATTTTTATTAATTATCATAACAATTAAACAAAAACATATTACATCATCTTTTAAAAATTAAGTGAATAAGTTATAATATCAAAATGAGATAATTTATGTAATATAAAATAAGTAGATTAAAGCAATGAAAAGGTCACACAAGAGGATAATTAAAGCTTCATAGTAATATGATAAACTAAACACAAAATTTTTAAAATATGAGACAAATTATATTGGAAATATACATTCCAAGATACTAAGGGGATAGAGTTTAACATTATCAATGACTAAATATGATTCAAATGGAAATATATCATAAAGCTTGCCAAAACCTATAAAATAATTTTGTTAAAAATATTAAAAAGTATATTAATTATAAATCGCTCTGTGAGATGAGTTCATTGATATTCATTTTGTTTGGATCTAACCTCACTTAGAATTCTATGAATTTCTAATGTAACCTAATATAAATGGTACAAAATTACTATTTTACTATTAAGAAACTATTTGTTAACACTAGAATAAGAATAAATAAAGTAATATAATTTAACCATTTCAAAGCAATGAAAATGTCACATCTTTTTTGATTTAGATTTATATTGTAATATATGAAAGCTGAAGAAAAAATGTTTAAGAAATGGAATAAATTTATGATAAAGTTGGACTCTAAGACAATGAGAAGATCACATGTAACAATTTTGTTTATCAAATAAGGTATGAATCAAAGTGTCTTATAAAACATGTAAAACACTTAAAATAAATTATTAAAAAAATATAAAAAATTAATATTTATTTGGGTAGAGTTAGTCAAATTGGGTCTAGCAACATTTCTTTATCACACTTATATATCGATTAGAATTACCAAAAATTTTAATAGTAAATAAATGAAAATAATGATAAGTTTTTATTTAATATAAAAGTAAATACTTACTAAAGTTTAAATCTAAAAGATTGATGCCTTGTAATATAATTGAATCAAAATGATGCATAACCAATCAAAGAAAAAAATGAATAAAAAAGATAAATAGTTTTGAAAAGATTTCAAGATGCTAAGAAGGTTGACTATATAATCCTTGATCATCAAATCTTGTACAAATTAAAATATCTTATAAAACATAATAAAATCAGGAAAAAAATATGTTAAAAAATTAACATTTCATTTGTTAATACTCACCATGATAAGTCCAAAATTTTTTTTCATCTTGTAGGACCACATTCGGAGTTACTATGAACAAGCAAAATTACTAGACATAAACAATAATTAATTATTATTTTAGTACAAAGTAAATTTATAGTTATGATAAAAAGCAATAAATTGAAAGATTGTAATATATCCAAATCAAAGTGATGTTCAGGTCGCACTAAAAAGATGAGAGTTTTTAGTGATATAGCTAAATTAAAGTGAAATGTTGGAGAAAAAATCACATATATTACTGCTAAAAGTCATGTTTAAAGGCACTAAGAAGGTTAAGAATAACATTCTTGATTATTAAATAAAACACAATTAAATTACTTCATAAAGTATGCCAAATACAAGGAAAAATATTTTAAAAAAAGTATATTTAATTTGGTAAATCACAAGTTGTAAATTATAAAATTTAATATGAATTAATAACAATTAATTATTATTTTAATATTAAGAAAAAATGTGTTAATGCTGAAATGAGATAAATTAAAGAAATGTAATACAACAAAAATTAAACAATTTGAACGTCAATGATAAAAGATTTGAAGTTGTGTAATATAACTAAATAGAAGAACAAATCTTTATAGAAATGAGATAAAATGTTTGGAAAAATTGCATTCCAAGCTACTAAAAAGATTCAGTGTAACATTCTCAATCTTTAGCATATGAATCACATTATCACGTATAATATTCAAAAAAATATTAAAAAACTATAAAAATTTATAAATGCAAGAAAAACATTTATTTTGACTGCCCTCACCTAGATCAGTTCAACAAAATTTACTTCATGTTGGATAAAGTGTAAACTTCTTCATTAACAAATTAGGTAAGAATTAGAATGTCTCATAAAAGATGCCAAAACCAAAGAAAATAAAGTATTTAAAATGTAAAAATTAAATTTAATTAGTATAGCTCTCTTAGTCAATTCCCTAGAAGTTTGTTTCTCCCATTGGAGCATATTTAGAATTGCTATGTATTACACTTGTAAATATCTACAAACAATAGAAAAGCATAATTTTAGTATTAAGTAAATGCATATATTTAACTTGAAATTAGAGAAAGTGAAGAATTATAACATAACTAAATCAAAGATATGTGAAGTTCATAGAAGAGATAGTGAGGTTTAAATAAACTTCATTTCAAATTATGATGCAATTTGAAGAAAAGTACTACAAGCTAAGGTAAAAAGGAGACCAAAGGTCAGATCCTTGAAAGTCAAATCAGTCTTTTAAATACTCGTAATGCATTCCAAAACCATTGAAAATAAAATAATCAAAAAATATAAAAAAATATTTAATTTGGTTGAGCATGTTAAGATGACAATAATGACATTGAATTTATGCCAATTGTTTAAAGGTCACACGAGTTAAGATTTTGAGTTACATATTAATATAACCAAATCAAAGAAAAATATAAAAAAATGAAAAAAACTACATGGAAATATTACATTCAAGGATACTAAAAATATCAGATATAATCATCTTGAACATCAAATTAGGTTTAAATAAAAATGCATTCTAAAGTGTGCAAAATTTTTAAAATATAAAATAATTCAAAATATTATAAAATAATTATTTAAGTGTTAGGACAAATAAAAGTATTGCAACAACATTTCTTACTTCTTTATCAAACTTATTTTCTAATTATTATGAATTAAAAAACTAAATTACCATAAATAATAAGAAATATTATTTTAATATTAAGTATAAATTTGTTAAAGTTAAAATGAAAAAACTTAAAGTAATGAAATATAACCAAATCAAAGTGATGTAACACATATGAAGTGATTTAGAGTTACTAGGTAATATAACAAAATTAAAAAAACAATTGAAGAAATAAGTTAAATAATAATGGAAAAGTACATTCCAAGGGCATAAAAAGATTGGGTACTCTCTTGATTATTGAACTGGGCAAAAATATAAATATCACATAAAGTATGAAAAAAGGCTAAAACATAAAAAATTTAAAAATATAAAAATGAATATTTCATTAGGCAATGCTCACTGAGACAAGTCAAATGAACTTCATTGTCTTTATCTTACCGTATTAAGAATTGCTATGAATTATCCTTGTAAATATAAATAAATAACTATAAATTATTATTTTAACATTGTGTAAGCATATATTAAACATGAAATGTGATAAATTTAAGAATTATAATATAACTAAATCAAATGGGTGTAAAGTTTGTGCTATAGGAGAATTGTAGTTTGAAGAAAGTTTATTTGGAATCACTATGAAATTTGAGCAAACAAAATAAATTGCATAGGAAAAATTCATTCAAAGCTAATATGGTAATCAATGAAAATATCATTGTATGTAAAATTAGGAAACTCATAATGTATTCCAAAACAATAGAAAACAACTCATGTATAATTACTCCAATTAAATCAAGTAATCACTAGAAATAAAAAATTATTATTTAAATAGTAAGTAAATTTTGATTAAAATTGATATGAGATAAATTGAAGCAATGTAATTTAATTAAAACAATGCAGTATAAGTTGTAAGTAAAAGATTTATTGTTATTAACATAACAAAATCGAAGAAACAAATTGGGGAACTAATGTAAATGTATGATATAGTTGCATTCTAAGATTTGAGAAGTTCAAAAAGGTTGTTCTTGCAAAATTCTAAATATGAAAAAATATAAAATATTCAAAAATAAATTGGTAAATATTTGTTTGGAGAGAACTTGATGAGATGCGTTTAATAATGATCATTATTGTTTCAATTGAACCTTGTTTTAGACTACCGTGAATTACCACCACAAATATGCATAAATTATAACAAGAAATTAATTTTATTATATATGCATTAAATCTAAAATTATTTAATTTTAAGTAATATGGTTAATGAAATCAAAGAAATGTAAGGGTCACATGTGAGAAAAAACATTAGAGTTGCACAGAATTACAACAAAATGAAAATAATAAATTTGGAAAAAAGAAAAATTGTATTGGAATGTTGCATTCCATAATACTAACAAGTTCAAAACTAACATTCATGATCATCAAGAAAGATAAGAATGATAGTTTAATTATACTATGCTTATCAAGATGAGGCATATGGCATATTTTTGGCTCTATTAAAACTCATTTCAAATTATCATGAATAATCAAAGTAAAAAACCATAAATACTAATAAATTATTATTTTAATATTAAGAGACATATATTAAATCTAAAATGAAATAATTAAAATAATACAATAAGACAAAATTAAAGTGATGACACACAATCCTAGATTTAGATTTATATAGTAAAATTAAGTAATTAAAAAAGTTTTCAAATATTAGTTAAATTATATGACAAAGTTGTATTCTAGGGTACCAAAGTGATGGGATGTAACATCCTGAATTGTAAAGTACACATGAAAATGTCTAGTAAAATATGTTAAAAAAATGGAATGATTTTAATGATGTCGGTTTCTTCTACATCAAACCTTGTTAAGCATTATTAAAAAAATCAATGTAAACATACATAAATAAAAATAATTTATTATTTTAATTTTAAGATGATTTATATTAAACCAAAAATAAGATAAATTAAAGCATATAATAGAGTTGCATTTCAAGATATTAATGAGATTGATTGTAGGAACCATGATTGTTAAATTAGGTGTAAAAAAATATCTAGTAAAATTATCCAAATATATGGAAAACTAAATATTAAAAAATATTCAAATAATTATTTAATTATACAATGCTCATCAAGATGAGTAAAATGACATTTCTTTTGCTTTTAATATGCCTCCTTTGGATTTAAAAAAATGTTAACATAATAAATAGGAATAACTAATAAAAAAGTATTACATTTATATTAGTAACTTTATAATAAAATTGAATTGTGGTTAACTGTAGTCATCTATTATAACAAAGGCAAAGTAATCAAAAAGTCAAAAGGCAAAAGAGTTTTAATTAAATAGAAATTTAATGAAATGAAGGAAGAATATTTGAAGAAATGAGATAAATTATTAAATAAAGTTTCTTTCAAAGATACAAAGGATGTCAATTGTAATATTATGGATTGCCAAATCATGTACAAATAAAAAAGTCTCAAAAAGTTCATGAAAACTCTAGAAAAATATTAAAAAAAATTGTATAATTAATTTTATTTTCCAATTAGACGACATTTGGAATTAACATGAATTGCCAAATTAAAAAGTCATAAACTACAAAAAATTATTATTTTAATGTTTAGTAAATTAATGTTAAAGCTAATGTAATATAATTAATAAAATATGATATAACCAAATAAGATCAATGCGAAGTAAACACTAAAGAATTCTTTGATGTGCATAATTGTGAAAAAAATTAAAAGCAAAAAAATTTAAGAAATGAAAAAATTTTATAAGAAAATATCATTCCATGGTAATAAAGAGATTTAATGTACAAAATGTCCTAAAGAGCATGCCAAAATCCTCCAAAAACAACAATTAAAAATTTCACAAATAAATTTTTATTGAATAGGGCTTGTTAAGATGAGTCAAATGATGCTTGTTTATTCTTAATAGATCATCATTAGGAATCACAATGAATTACCAATGTAAATAAGTATAAATGATAAAGTATTTTAATATTTGTTAGAAATATTAAATTTTAAACAAGATAAATTGAAGAAATATAATATAAAATAATTAAAGTGATTTAATGGACATTGTGAGGTGATTTAGTGTTACATAAACATATAACTAAATTAAAAAAAAATTTGAAAATATGAAATAAATTATATGACAATAATGCATTCTAAGATATTAAAGAGATCGAGGTAACTTCCTTGATTTGCAAATCATGTACCTAGTCAAAAGTCTAGTAATATTGAGGGAAAAAAATAATTAAGAATATATAAAATTAAATATTTAATTAGATAAAACTCATCGAGATAGCTCCATGATTTTTGTTTTATCTTGATTAGACATCATTTTATAATTAGTACAAACTACCAAAAGAAACAAGCATAAATAATAATAATAAATTATTTAATATTAACAAAATTTATATTTAAATTGTAGTGAGATAAATTTAAGTGATACAGTATTAGAAAACAAAGTGATGTAAAGATCTTATAAAAAAAAAGTTATATTGCAACATAACAGAGTTGAAGTGAAGCATTTGAAAAATAAGATAAATTTTACAACAAAGTTGACTTAAAGTTGAAATTTGATCGACTTCAACTGTGTATATAACCAAATTTGAAGAAATGAGATTAGATTTTCATGAAAGTTGTTTCGCAAGGTAGAAAGGATAACGAGTGTAACATCCCCGATCATTACATTAGGTATAAATCATAATATCCAGTAATGTATGCGAAAAGTTTAGAAAATAAAACTTACAGAAAAAAATGATAAATATTTATTTTGATAGAGGTCGTTGATGTGAGTTGAATAATATTTTTTTGTCATGGTCATACCTTATTTGGAATTACTATAAATTATCAAAATAATGAGAATAAACAATCAAAATATATTATTTTAAGTCAAAATGAGTTAAATTATAAAATTCACATAAGTAGAGAATTAGAGTCTCATAATAATATAACAAAATCAAAAAAATTTGAAGAAATAAATAAATTGGCTAGAGAAAATTACGTTCAAAGATACTAAGGAAATCATTCAAAAGGTAAGATAAAAGGCTAGAAAATAGAAATTCAAAAAATAATAAAAATCGGTACTTCATTTATGGTGTTTTTGGGATAAAGGTAATGACATTGGTTTCAGCTAAGTTAGACCATGTTTTCAATTATTCCATTTTACAAAAGTAATTAAGAATAAATAATAACAAATTATTACTTTACAATTTCGTAAATATATAATAAATGTTAAAAAGTTTAATTAAAGTAATGTAATGCAGGCAAATCAAAGTAATGTTTGGGTCACGTTAGACAATAGTTGGAGTTTCAAGCAAATATAATCAAATAAAATATAACATTTGAGGAATTGAAATAAATGAAAGTACAGATAAATACTAAAATGTCTTTGGAAGCATGTTGAAAGTCAAGAAAATAAAGTATTTCGAAATACTAAAATAAATATTTAACTGAAAAAAGCATGTCGATATGCATCCAGCGTCATATGGTCAATCACGATTCCACCTCATTTGAAATACTACAAAGTAAAAAAATAAATAATCATAAGGAGTGATAAATTATTATTTAATATTATGTAAATATGTATTACAGATAAAATAATTTAAATTTAAGCAAATTAATGTGATGAAATGAATCTAATTTAAGGATCACATGATAAGAGATTTTGATTTATATAATAATAAATACCTAAATTGAAGAAAAAAGTTGAAGAAAAGAGATAAACTAGTAAAAGAATTTTCATTCCAAACTAGTAACAGATGAAGCGTAATATTATCTGCTATTAAATTATGTAAGGAATAAGAATTTCTGGTAAAGAATACCAACAACATCTTTTTTGTCTCCATCAAAACACATTTAGAAAAACTACAAATTATCAAACAAAGAAAACATAAATAACTATTTTAATATTAATGAGAAAAAATATGATTAAATTGAAAAAATGCATCATAACCAAATCAAGCTGATACTGAGTGTAACATTATTTGATTGTTATATTAGGTATAAATCATGATGTCTTATAATGCATGCAAAAATTTTAAGAAATAAAATATTTAGAAATAAAAAAAATTATTTGTAAAAAGGTCACAAAGGCAAGTCCAATGAAATTTTTCTTTATCAAGATTATAACTCATTCGAAAAAACTATAAATTGTGAATGCAAATATGCATTAAAAACAAACATAACTACTATAATTTTAAGTAAATTTACGTTAAAGTCAAAAAAGTTAAATTATAAAAGTTATATAAGAGGAGAGTTAGAGTCAAATAATAACACTATCAAGTTAAAGTAAGGCATCTTATGTTATAAATAAATTATAAGGGAAAATTATATTCCAAGATGTTTAGGAGATATCCCAAAAGATAAGGTAAAAGTATATAAAATTAAAAAAATTAACGGCTATGAAAATGGCTAGTAAATTTGATAATGCTTGTTGAGATGAGGGCAATGGTGTTTGTTTCAACTAAATTAGACCTTGTTTTTAATTCTTTCAAGTTAACAAATTAAATAGCTATAAATGATAGTAAATTATTATTTTTGTATTTAGTAAATATATAATTAATCCTGAAATAAGAAAATTGAAGTAATTTAATTGAAGAAAATCAAAGCAAAGTTTGGGTCACATTAGAGGATGGCTAGAGTTTCAAAGGTATTTAACAAATCCAAATGAAAACTTTGAAGAATTAAAACAAATTTGGTAGGAAAGCTACATTCCACTTCCCCAACATTCTCAAACATCGAATCTTATGGCAATCAACATGTGTTGAGAAGCATGTTAAAATCAAAGAAAAAGATTTGAAGAAATGAGATAAATTGTTTAAGAATATTAAATTTAAAGATATTAAAAATATTACGTAACATCTTTAATCATAAAATTAGGTACAAATCTAAGTACTTGGTAAGAAACTATTAAACCATAAAAAATAAAAATTTTAAAAATATTAAAATTAATATTTAATCTAATAGAGCTCATTGATACAAGCCTAATGATGTTTGTTTTTTCTTAATCAAACCTAGCTTGGAATTACTTCAAAGTATTAAAACAAATAATAAAGAATATTGAATTAAATTGTAATATTAAGAAAATACATAATAAATTTGAAATGAGTTGAACTTAAGCATTACAACATTAACAAATAAATGTAATGTAAAAGTCACATGATAGGAGAATTAGGGTTACATAGTAATATAACTAAATACAACTGATAATATTTAATGAAAGAAATATATTGCACGGATAAATTGTATTCCAAGTTATTATAAGGATTAGGTGCAACATCAACGAATGTAAAATCCTATATGAACTATGACAACTTGTGAAGCACGACAAAATAACAGAAAACTAGATATTTAAGAATGCTTCAAAATATTTAATTGGATTGAGGTTCTTAAGGAAAGTGTAACAACATTTATTTCAGCTCCTTTGAATATTATTTAGAAATACTACAAGTTATAGAAGTAAATAAACATAAGAAATAATAACTCAATAATTTAATGTTAATTTGATATATATTAATTAAAATTGTGATAAATTAAACAAATGTAACATAAAAAATTAAAAGCAATATAATTTTCATAAAAGATTGGAATTAGAGTTTCATAATAATATGATAAAACAAAAGAAAAAGATTTATCAGAATGAGATAAAATTGTATAAGAAAGCTTCATTCTAAGATACTAAAGAGAATGAGTGTAACATAATATATCACCAAATTAGGTATGAATAAAAAATGACTTTTCAAGCTTGACAAAAAACTAAAAATTGAAATATTTAAAAATATATAAATAAATATTTAGATGAATAGAGCTCATTGACATAAGTATAACATTTATTTTTTCTCTATTAGACATTTTTTAGAATTACTTTGAATAGGAAATGTAAATAATTATAAATTATGGTAAATTATACTATAATATGAAACAAATATATATTAAGGTTGAAGTCAGATAATGGCCATTGTAATGAGTTTAATGACATTTATTTCACATCAATCAAACCAAGATTAGAATTATTACAAATTACTAAGTTAATAGGCCTTAAAATTTAAAATTATTATTTAATTATTAAGAAAATAAAAATTAAACCTAAAGTGAGTTAAATTGAAGGATTATCATATAACATAATAAATGAGATGTAAAGGCCATATTAGGGGAGATTTTTATGTTATATAGTAATAAACCCAACCAAAGCTAAAAATTAAAAGAAATTATATAAATTGCACTTCCAAGTTGCATTCCAAGATACTTAAGAGGTCAGTGTAACGTTCTGAATCGTAAATTTTTGTGCTAATAACAATGCGAAAGAAAGTAGGCCAAAACTCATGACATAAAAAATTTTAATAAATAAAAATGAGTATCTAATTATGTAGAGTTCATCATAATGAGTCTAATGACATTTTCTTCTCCATAAGTACATGTTTGGAATTACTGTGAATTATAAAGTAATCAAATATAATTAATAATAAATAAGTAAGTACATATTAAAAATGAATTGGCAAAAACTTATGTAATATAACATAACCAAATTAAAAGGGTGCAAATGTCAGACGAGAGTAGAATTAGGGTTTCATAGAAATAAAACTTAATCAAAATTAAAAAATTTGAATAAATAAAAAAAGTGGTATTGAATGCTAGATGCCAATATTCTTAAGAGGTGGAGCTTGATAATTGAATAAGCCATTATTCAAAATTCTATTAAAGGATATAAAAACATTAAAAAATAAATTTAAAAAATATTAAAATAAAACTTAAATTTGATTGAGCTCAAGGAGATGAGTCTAACAAAATTTGTTTCATGTCATTTAAACCTAATTTTAAATTACTAAAAATTACGAACAATAAATAAAAACTAAAAAGCAAAAAAATAAAAAATAATACATAATATATAAAATTAAATATTTAATAAGATAAAACTCATTGAGATAGCACCATGATTTTTGTTTTGTCTTCATTAGACGTCATTTTATAATTAGTACAGACTACCAAAAGAAACAATAAAAAATAATAATAATAATAATAAATTATTTAATATTAACAAAATTTATATTTAAATTGTAATGAGATAAATTTAAGTGATACAGTATTAAAAAACAAAGTGATGCAAAGATCTTATAAAATAAAAATTATATTGCAACATAACAAATTTGAAGACAAGCATTTGAAAAATAAGATAAATTTTACCACGAAGTTGACCTAAAGCTTAAATTTGATCGACTTCAACTGTGTATGTAACCAAATTTGAAGAAATGAGATTAGATTTTCATGAAAGTTGATTTCCAAGGTAGAAAGGATAACGAGTGTAACATCCCTGATCATTACATTAGGTATAAATCATAATATCCAGTAATGCATGCCCAAAGTTTAGAAAATAAAATTTATAGAAAAAAATGATAAATATTTATTTTGATAGTGGTCGTTGAGGTGAGTTGAATAATATTTTTTTGTCATGATCAGACCTTGTTTGTAATTCCTATAAATTATGAAAATAAATAAAAATAAACAATCAAAATATATTATTTTAAGTCAAAATAAGTTAAATTATAAAATTTAGATAAGTAAAGAATTAGAGCCTCATAATAATATAACAAAATCAAAGAAAAAAATTTGAAGAAATAAATAAATTGGCTAGGGAAATTTACAATCAAAGATACTAAGAAAATAATTCAAAAGGTAAGATGAAATGCTAGAAAAAAGAAATTCAAAAAATAATAAATGTGGGTACTTAATTGATGGTCTTTGTTGGGATAAAGGTAATGGCATTGATTTTAGCTAAGTTAGACCATTTTTTAAATTATTCCACTTTACAAAAGTAATTAAGAATAAATCATAACAAATTATTACTTTAAAATTTCGTAAATATATAATAAATGTTGAAAAGTTAAATTAAAGTAATGTAATACAGGCAAATCAAAGTAATGTTTGGGTCACGTTAGACAACAATTAGTGTTTTAAGCTAATAAAATCAAACAAAATATAAAATTTGAAGAATTGAAATAAATGAAAGTACATAAAAATATTAAAATGTCTTCTAAAGCATGTTGAAAGTCAAGAAACTAAAGTATTTTGAAACACTAAAATAAATATTTAAATGAAAGAACATGTCGATATGCATCCAGCAACATATGGTCTATCACGATTCCATCTCATTTGAAATACTACAAAGTACAACAATAATTAATCATAAAGAGCGATAAATTATTATTTAATATTATGTAAATATGTATTAATGATAAAATAATATAAATTTAAGCAAAGTAATGTGATGAAATGAATCTAATTTAAGGATCACATGATAAGAGATTTTGATCTACATAATAATACATACCTAAATTGAAGAAAAAGTTGAAGAAAAGAGATAAATTAGTAAAAGAATTTTCATTCCAAACTAACAATATACAAAGCGTAATATTATCTATTATTAAATTATGTAAGAAATAAGAATTTCTAATAAAGAATACCAACAACATCTATTTTGTCACCATCAAAACACATTTAGCAATACTACAAATTATCAAACAAAGAAAACATAAATAACTGAAAATTATTATTTCTACACTAGTTAGAAAAAAATGATTAAATTGAAAAAATGCATCATAACCAAATCAATCTGATGCGAAATCATAGAATAAGGGCATCAATGATCATAGTAATATAACCAAAAGAAAGTGGAAGAATTGAACAAATAAAAAATAATGTATAGTAAAGCTACACTCGAAGATACTAAGGTAATTAATTATAATATCCACAATCTTGAAATCATTTAGGAATTAAGATACTCTATAGGGCATATTAAAATGTAGAAATTAAAATACTTTTAAATATAAATAATAATTCTTTTTATAGCACTCATAGAGCTGAGTATAATGATATTTGTTTTGTCAACATCAGATCATGTTCAAAATTTCTATAAACTTTAAAAGAAATGAAACATAAATATTAATAAATTTTTATTTTGATATTAAGTAAATATTAGTGTTGGAATGAAATAAATTGAAGTAATTTAGTACAACCAAATGAAAGTAACATAAAAGTCACATGAGTGTAGAATTAGAGCATAATGGTAATAAAGCAAAATCATAGCAAAAAATTTTTTAAAATTAGATAAAATTTATAGAAAATTTGCTTAACTACATGATATCAAGATCATGTGCGGCAACCTTAATCATTCACGTCTACTACTGAACTTCTCATTAAATCGTTTTTAGGATTTATATTACTAGTATCCATTTAGATTATTAGTGCTTATGTGCCTTGCAATTTTCAAAAAAGGCCTTAATTTCCATCAAAATAAGGCTTACATCAATAATTAGAAATCTTTTATCAAATTCATAGCCACTAACATAGATGATATGGAAAGGTTAATGGAGCCTTGTTTAGCAAAATCTTTCTCAATGCAAGTCAACATGATCATATCCCCTATTATAAAGGAAAAACTAAATAATAGCTACTTATTGTGGTTATTTGAGGTGAAATTTTCCCTTTTTCAATTCAATGACAAAATATTAAAGTAGGTTGAGAGCATTTAAACATGTACATAAAGCTAGACCATCAAAATTTGAGGATATGACACATTGATGGCCATTCGACTTTTGATGCGAAAAATGACACAAGAAATCACCCATATTTAGGGGAATATAAACTCATCTCGAAAAGATACAAGCTTCTTTGTGAAGAAATTGAAGAAAAAATGCATAGGGAAAAAATCTCTTTAGATTCCAAAATGATAAAAAACCTATAGAAAAAGAAGAGTAGAGCACTAAGTACTAATTGCGGATTAGTACTAGTGGGAATAGTTGTTTATAACTAGCCTCTCTGCAAAACCATTAGCTTAAGATCGATGGCCCTAACATAAGAAATTGAAACTGTTAAATGAATGGGTTCACATGTGATATTTATAACATATACAATTTTATTTTATTTTAGTTAAGATCGTTAGTTGGTCTCATGCCACTTGTTTAGATGAGCTCATTTGTCTGATCCCATGATCACTCCATTCTATTTTTGATATTATGAAATTTTAGGCAAACTCCAATATTTGGAAGCTCTATAAAATGATTAGAATAACATATATTATAAAGATCATAATTTTTAGGATCCCCAAAATTTATTTCAAAATCTCCTTTGTCGATTATTTCCTAAATGATATTATTCTTAGAAAAAAGCTCTAAAACTTTATATTCACCAATCATATTCCCTAAGAAAGGTACATAAATGTATTTTATGAAGAAATATTTGTTGCAAAAGTTATTGGTTCTAGTTTCTTCACAAAGATGCTTTACTCTTTTTAAAATGGAATTTTCAACTTTAATTGCTAAATCTTAACTTCTCCTTCACAATATATTTTTCTTTTTGGTGTTTTAAAAACTTAATCATGTCATCTACTACATTGAATAATCCAATTTTTTGGCTTATTGAAGTGATTACAATTCTCATTTCTTGAATCTTTAAGAATCTAAGGATTGAAGGCCTGTGGGATAGATTGTAGGTTGATGTTAATTAATTGCAAAAACAAATTTCCAACTTGCATTGAGTTTGATATTATAGTCCTTCAAATGATTTTCATTCCAAGGCATTTAAGAAAACTAAGTTCCTTAGTAAGAACCACGTAGTCTCTCTAAGATGATAAGTCTAAGCTTGTAGAATCTCTTCATAGAGACATGATCAACTCATAATATTTCCTTGGTGTCAATGCTTTTGAATGGTTAAGACACATACAAATATTTGTTCTATAGTAAAACATTTTCTAAGAAACATTTTTAAACAAACATTGCAATCAAGGGGCCTTTTCCATGTTATGTTTAAGAACATATTGCAAAATCTTCTATTTCACTAGATAGACTTCAAGTGGTTGTGCATCCAAGGAATTTCATAACCTTAGTTGCTCTTTTTTGAAAAAAATCTTGTATTTTGTTTCCTGTTTTTTTTTCATGAAAAAGCATATATTATAGCTCTCTTTTGATAATTTAAAAAATAGAATCTTTCATTTTCTCATTTAAAATTTTCTATTGTTATTTGTCCTTTATGTGGGCAAAAGGTTTTCTTACTAGCTAGGAAGATCTTTCATTAATAGAATCAGTGTAAGAAAGGTTACTAATAAGAACATCCATGATATACAAAAATAAGTTATATTTCATTCTAGTGTTCCACAAATGATCCAATAATTACTTGTGAACCTCCTTAACTAGATGTTGAAATATGTATCATAAATTTTAATTCTAAGGAAATATGTTGAGTTTATGAGGCCCAAAAGTAATTTGATTTACAAAATTTCCCTTTCCTATAAGATCTGAAATTATTATATTCTATAACAATATAAAATATCTTTATAATAATCGTATTTTAAGATTTTGTATGGCTATTTATACAATTGGCTTAAAATTTTCAATGGCCATTTATAATGCCAATTTAGGGCTTTTGTGACCAATTGTTTGCTCTTTATCTATTTTATGGTATTAATGCCAATTTAAGGATAGGTTTTCCCTCACTATGATAGATGAGACAAGTTGAAATATTTCTTTTTTAATTATGCATTTGATGATTATATTACAGCAAATATTACTTAGAAAATCAATAAAAAAGAGCTAATTATTTGTGCCTAATTTAATGTGATTATTTTTTATTATAAATTTTCATGATTGCTTTCTAATAGAAAATTATCTTCAATTTTTAAGGAATATTCAAAGATTTGTAAGATATATATATGTGGTAAATTTTAACATATATGGCAATTACTTTACTTTTATAAAGTTTACTACGATATGTACTTACAAGTTCATCCTCCCTAGATGTTTTTCCATTAATTTTATATTTCAATATACCTACTCAATATTCTAAACATCGAACTTATTCTATTATTAAGTAACTATCATGATGAGGTGATTATAAAACAACAAATTCATTGGCTTTTTTGTTCTATCCTTCTTACCAATCAAATATCTTCATTGTTGAGGCATTATTTTCCTTTCAAACTAGTTTTTGCACATATGGATCATATAGCTTTTGCTAAATGAGGAATGAAAAAGCTACCATAATTTTTTTCTAGGAAAACTCTTGATGTCATTAGGTGTTGGAAAATTATTTGGCGTATATATGATAGAATTACCTTTATGATCTTGTGATTTGAGTTTTCTATTTCAAATGTTTTTTCTTGTTAATATATCATTTCTTTATTTCCATGTTTTGTTTTCATAATGATAGACCTTCTTATAATAATATTTAAAATAGGTTTCAGTAGGTAAAATGAGTAAGTTGGTCTAAAGAAAAGATAAGGAGTCCATTTGTTGTTGAAATATAGATGGTGCAAATTTTAATGTAAGGGGCATAACTAATCGCTTATAATGCCCATTAGAGAGTATAAATGATATACATTGTACACTTTCTTTGTGCAATGCTACCTACAAAAATCCTTATTTTTTATCAAATTTACTATGGATATTACTATTATCAATTTTATGTGGTATATTTTCTTTGTAAGGTATAATATACCCATCATCTATAGTTTTATCATTTAATTATTTATTATTAAATAGCATTGTTGTTTTACCTTGTACCATTTTAGAATGTTTTTTAACTACAAATGTAGTGGTTTTCATTGGGCTACAACATTCCCTTAATAATCCTACATTTAATAATTCTTTAATTCTCATGTCATATTCTCCAGGTCTTTATTTTTGGCATCTAGTTTCTTTTTAAAGATTAAATTGATTTTTATTATTTCTAATTCACATGTTATCTAATGTTCCCTCTAATGTTTTAAAGGACATTTTTGAATAATTTATAATTATTCCAATTTGTGTTTTATTTTGATTAACTTAAACACATATTATTCTAGCTCATTATTTGTTTTTGTATGCATTTAAAACAAAAGCTTTTTTATGTCTTCTTCAAAGCTAAAATCCTTTAGTTCTTCAAATATGTGTTGAGACACCAATAGGGGAGTATATTATTCTCTATTGAATCTATTAAAAAGTTTTTTTTGTATCATCTTGAAATGTCATATCCTTTTATAAATTTTTTATAAACGTCATTACAATTATAAGTTATACTATGTTGAAATTTATTTTATTTAGTTATGTTATTAGCATAGGATAGTTTTTTTGTTAAATTTATATGGCAATTGGGTAGAATTTTGTCAACTATTCTTTCATTTTCTATTGTGTCTAATATCTTAATCTGGTACGTAGGTGTTAGAGTATGTTTAAGAGGAATCCTTCTTATTGTTACATGACTAAATGATGCTCGAATATCAGTTATACTAAGGAATGTGATGTTGTGACTTTGTTCAAATTAAAAAAATGAAAATGATGTAAGTCAAGTTATTACATCAGTATCATGCATTGAAGAATTTAAATTCTAAATAGCTCAACAACACTTCTATTTGTAAACAACTATTATTTTAACGAGCATTTTTCTTTTATTATTATATTATGATGCCTCTAACTCTAGCAATTTTATTTTAGTATGTAATTATTTTATGGTTTCAAGATTTATCTTGATCTCTAATATTAAATTATTTTCTAATCTGTTATAAACTTCTTCAAATTTTTGTGTCATATTATATAGTAACTTTTTTGCATAAAACCTCCAAAAATTTTGTTAAACTTCTTACAACTTTTTATGTGATTTGTGACTATTTTTGACATTCATTACACTTTTTTTAGTGGTTATTTTGCAATCTTAAAATTCATGATAACAACATTGTTCTTATTTTATAAAATTTTAATTTTAAAGGATATATTGGGTGTCTTGATCTAAACTCCATGGATTTTGTTTATTTATTTGAAAAGGTCTTGGTCTATATCTTTTAGTTTAACTTCTCATCTAAACAACCATAATATTATTGTAAAATTTTGATTCATTTTTGTACTAAGCTTATAATATCATATCCCTTTTTAATGTTTTGATTAATGTACATGATTAATCTTTCTCTATCTACTTTATTATTTCAACATTGATTAACAAAATGACTTATTTCTCTACAAATAAAGCACCTATATTTTTGGTTAGTGGTTTACAAATTTTGAGTCTTTTTACCTTATTTATATTATGTTTTCCTTTTTTATAATATTTTCTCCTTCATCATTATTCTTCATTTATCCTATCATTAAAGTATGCTGGAATAATAATGTTAATACAATAACCCAAGCATTCAATTTATTTCTTATCCTCTTAGTCCATGCACTTCAATTTGACATAATAGAAGATAAGCATAATCATAGAATTGATTGATATGATACTTTGAAACACACTGATTCATTCTATATTTTGCTAATTATTTTTCCTTGGGGTCGAGGTAATTCCACAAAACATTTATCAATTAATGTGGAATCCATATATCTTCTACTTGTTTTACTTTTAGATTTGAATAATCTTGACTTAAAGGTAGTATATCATTGAAACTAGTTATTACTTATCATTCTAAATCTTCCATAGTTTCATCTAAAAATATGTATGACCTCGATTAGGATCTATGCCTAGGATGATTTGTTAGATTCTACTGGTTACATAATTAGGATTATCTCTTCCTTGTAACATTTGTTGAAAATCTTGTGTATATGACAATTTCAAATTATGAATTAATTATTTTGCTTTTTCTATTAAAAAATTTTATTTAATGCATTTATGTCATCCACTTCACCCTTTCTATTCAATTTGGCCATTTTTAAGATGGATACTTAGTAGAAATAATATGCTCTTTGAGTTGTTTTCTTTAGGTAGGTCTCCTATGGCATCTATTTTTTCCCATTCTTATTCATCTTGGGAATGTAAAATAATTCATTTCTAGACCAAATGATGTTAGTTGTTTTGTGCTTGGTTTGCCTGTTGATGTTAGGCTATTAGAAGCTATTGGAAAGGAAGTACATGGGGTTTCTATTATCATACTACCATAACTTGCTATATTCATCCCTAAGAACTGTTATCCATCTAATCCATTTGTTAAAAAAGGTTAGAGTTGTTCTTGGAATTGTGTTTGAAGAAGTGGGTGAGATTCATCTAACCCATGTCATAGACATCTTCAATTTATGGATAGGTACTCAAATCTTTTTTTAGGCATAACTAAGAAAAATAGCATATACACTTACTTCTGACTCCTATAGTTTTTTTGGCATATTAAATTATTCAATAGGATAGGGGATATGTTCTTAAGAGTCTAAAAAATACGAATCATCATTTGAATCTTCTCTAAGTAGAGTAGCATTGTGATCGAAAATATACAACTAAGTCTCTGATGGGTACCAATAAAATAGCTTGTCTGGCTTGGAATATATGCTTGGGTTGGTTGTAATATTGGAAATTTACTTAGACCATTTTATTTCGTAGTATTTATATTTTTTTACTTACTAATTATTGAGTCAGACATACTTGCCGAGGCAAAAGTTTGCTCTGGTTTCTTTAATTTTTATTCGGGAGAAATTTTCGAATGGTAGTCATTAATTTCTCTTTAACGTCATTTAATGGTTCGTTTTAATAATTTTTGTATTTTCTTAAGAGTTACTAATAATAATATGATTAATATGTTTAAATGTTTAAAAGTTGTCTTATCTCCTATTAAAGCTCTAATGTTGATTTTTTTTATGTAATTTTTTTATTGTGGTATAGCACTTCAATGAAATAAAATATCTATGCTTTCATTTAGGAATTTTTTTAAACTCTGATATGTTTTGGCATGCTATTTTACTTAGAGCTCCTCATGAAATCATTATCTACCCATTTACACTATGGTGAAACTAATTTAGACTAATCATTGTATAAGCAAAGCTTATAAGCTTAAAATCACCTTATGCCAATAAGATGTTAGCAGGGATAGACATAGGTCATCAAACCATGTACAAGTAAAAATATATCACAAAATGTGACATAGCCATACAAAATAATAAAATTAAAAAATAAAAAGTAATACTTAATTATATAGAGCTTTTTGAGGCTAGTTGAACATCATTTATTTTGTCTCCATCACATAACCCTTGAAACTTCTACAAATTACAAATGAGAAAAAAAAAAAAAAAAAAAATTACTACTTTAATGTTAAGTAGATATATAAACATAAATTGAGGAAATGTAATTTAAGTAAATAAAAGTGATGTAATGGTTGCACATGTGGAGATATTGAGTTTTATTGTAATCAAGCCAAATAAAAGTGAAAGATTTAAAGAAATTAGATAAATTATATGGTAAAGCTACACTATAAGATACTATTGAGATCTACTCTTATGGCCTTAATCAAAAAATCATTTAAGCATAAAAATGCCTTATAAAGTAGTACAAAATTCTTGAGATAAATATTTGAAATATAAAAAATATATTATTTAGGCAAAGCTGATTAATACAAGTAGAGCAATTTTTATTTAATTTAAATAATACATTATTTGAATAGATTGTCAATTACCAAACAAATTAGGATAATTAGTAATAAATTATCATTTCAATATTAATTAATCTAAATTAAAATAATATATATAAAATGAATAAACTCAATATAACAAAATGAAAGTGATGTAAACATCAAATGGAAGGTGAATTTGGGATTTTTTAGTAGTATAACATAAAAAATATTAAGAAATGATATAAGTAGCACGAGAAAATTGATTTAGTTAAATTCTCAAATGATGTACGAACAAAAATGTCCTGTAAAGTTAGATAAAACTATCCCGATAAAATATTTTAAAATATATGAAAATTTTTTTATGTAGGTAGAGGTTATAGAAAATAGACTAATAATATTTTTTTCTAGTTGATGCTATTTTGGAACTACTATGAATTACATGAATAAAATTATTAATAGTAATAATATTAATTTTATTTAAATACATATTAAACATAAAATGAGATCAATTGATGTAATATAATATAAAAAAATCAAACCAATGCAAGGGTCACATAAGAAGGGAATTACATATTCAAAGAAATATATCCAAAAAAAGGATAAAAATTTGAATGAATAAGATAAATTATAAAGGAAAGTTGTTTTCCAATTTATTAAGTAGATGAGGTGTAACATCCTTTATAATTAAATCATAAAGGATAAAAAATATCTAATAAAGAATGATAAATGTTAGTAAATAAAATATTTAAAAGCTATTATATATAAATACTTATGTAGATAAAACACATTGAGGCAAGTCCAACAATATTTGTCTAATGTCAACAGGACGTTATTATGACTGCTACGAATTACCAAAATAAAAAATAAAAATAATTATTATTATGAAATAAAACAATTGTATATTACAACTAAGTTATGTTGAATTAAAGTATTATAGCATAGCTAAATGAAAGACAAGTAAATGTCATTTGAGAGAATAACTAGTGTTACTTAATGATATCAAAAACTAATAGTAAACAAATTAAGAAGATGATATTAATTTCATGGAAAAGTTCAAAACAATGATATTAAGATGATCAAGTGAAACCACCTTTGTCATCAAGATTGGTGTGAATCAAAATGTCTCAAAAGTCTGATAAAGAACAAGGAAATGTAATATTTAAAAAAAATAAAAAAGTGAATTCAATTAGATAGAGTTCCTAAAGATGATTCCAATGATGGTTTCTTCATTGAAATGTAATATAAAAAAATATATGTGATGTAAAAGTTACATTCGCATAGTATTACAGTACCTCATTTACAATTACTTTAAACTACAAAAATTAAATAAGAATAAATAATAATTAATTATTCTTTTAATATTAAGAAAATTTTTTTATTTTTAAAATGAGTTAAATTGAAGCAAAGAAATGTAAGCGAAGATATGTAATGTGATGGAAATATGATAGAAGATTTAGATTTAATAGTACTATAACCAAATGATAGTTGAAAATTAGAGAAAATAAGATACATTGCTTCTAAACACCATTTTGAAAGATATTAGAAAAATTGTAACAACCATTTTCACCAAATAAGGTTTGAAACCAAATGTCTCATAGAGATTCAAAAACCTTATAAAAAAAGATATTGAAAAATATAAAAATGAGAATTTAACTGGATAAATATCATCAAGAGGTATTCAATAAACTTTATTACATCTTGATTGAAATTTACTTAGAATTATTAAGAAATAACAAACTAAATGTGCCTAAATAGTAAAAAATTACTATTTTTTAATTTAGAAAATATAATAAAATTAAAAACAAGCAAACCTTTTGTAATATTATATAACCAATCAAAGTGATGTAAGTGCCAAACAAGAGGAGAATCACAGTTTCATAGTAATATATGTGAACCAAAACAAAACATTCAAAGAAATGAAATAAACTAAATAAGAAAGCCACATCCCAAAATGTTAAATGCCTTATAAAGTGCCTAAAAATGGTAGAAAATGAATTACTTAGAAATAATAAAATAAATTTTAAATAAGAAATAGTTCATCGACCTTAGTTCAACAATATTTCTTTCATCTTGATAAGTCCTCATTTGGAATACTGTAAATTATGAAAATTAGAAAACATAAATAATAAAAATTATTTTTTCAATATTAAGAAAAATATATCATTTATAAAAAGAGCTAAATTGAAGCAAAGTAATATAATCAAACATATCTAATGTGACGGTCAAACTATAAAAGAATTCAAGTTAATAGTAATATAACCAAATAAAATAAAGAATTAAAAGAATTGAGGTACACTTTTTGAAAAGTTGTATCCCAAGATAGTAAGGACAATAAATTATAAGAATGATTATTTACATTTTAGGTGAATAAATTTCAAAACTATATTAATGTAATAGAATATAACTAAATAAAAATAATGTAAATTTAACATGAGAAAAGATTTTAATTTTTGTAGTAGAATAACCATTTCAAAGTGAAAAATTTTAAGAAATATGAAAATTTTAATTCCTAGATAGGATTTAATTTGATTGCCTTGATTTGCAAATCAGGTATGAATCAATATGTCTAGTCAAGTGTGACAAAAGTATTGAAAATAAATATTTAAAAATATAAATATGAATATGTAATTAGATAGAATTTGTCAAGATGAGTCTAACAATATTTATTTTGACTCAATTAAACCTTATTGGGAATAACTATGAGTTACGAAATTTAGTTAAAATATATTATAAAAAACTATTCTATTAATTTTAAGTAGATATATGTTAAAGATAAAAAGAGATGTTCTGAATAATGTAATATGACTAAATAACAAACATGTAAATATCACAATTAGGGAGAATGAGGGTTTCATAACAATAGAGCTAAATGGAAGCAAAAAGTTAGAAGAAATAAGATAAAGTTTGCAAGAAAGTTTTATTATAAGACAATAAGAAAATTGAGGGTAACTTTCTTGATTGATAAATAAAGTATGAATTAAATTTTCAAGTAAAATCCCTTAAAAATTAAATATTTTAAATATTAGAAAATAAATATTCAAGGGCATAGAACAAATGTAGATGAGTCATATGACATCTATTTCATCTTGATTAGACCTTGTTTGCAGTCATTGTGAATTATTGAAATAAATACTCATAAATAACAACAAATTATTTTTTTAATTTTAAGTATATATATATGTGTGTCTGTGTGTGTGTGTGTGTGTGTGTGTGTGTGTGTATGTATATATATATATATATATATATATTAAAGTTGCAATGATAGAATGCCATATAAAATAAGCAATTCAAAGAATTGTAAAGGCCATAGTAGAGGAGAATTAGATTCACATAACAATATAACTATGTCAAAATTAAAACTTTAAGAAAATAACGTAAACTATATGGAAAAATTGCTTTACAACATTCTTTAAATTTTGCATTTGACATGGTCAATCATCAAATTAGGTTTGAATCGAAATATCTCAAAAACAAATAGAAAGGATAGAGAACATATTTAAAAGTAAAGAAAATAAATAGTTTATTGCTCGTGTTAATCGTCACCAATCTAATGACATTTGCATGATCTTTGTTGGGCCTTTCTCAGAATTATTAAGAACATCAAGAGTTCATAACAATAAAAAGTGATAAATTATTTTTTTGAAAATTTTGTAAATATATAATGTACATAAAATAAGAAAAATTTAGGTAGAATCAAAATAATGTAAAGGTCAAATGAGAGGAAATAAAATGTATTGTATAAAAAGTCACATTCCATGATTCTAAGGAGATGGAGAGTAACATTCTCGATTTTGAATTACTACAAAGTACAAAAGAAAATAAATATAAATAAGGAAACTTACCTTTTTTTGTATTAAGTAAATATATAAAAAATTAGTAAGGAGTTAAATTTCTTTATTGTAATATAACTAAATGAAAGAAATGCAATGGTTATAAGAGAGAACATTCAGGATTACACATAAATATAACTAATTCAAAGAAAGATTATTTATGAAATAAGTTAAATTTTACAAAATCATTACATTCCAAGTACTATGGCGATTGAGTGTCACATCCTTCATAGGCACACTATGTACAAATTTAAATTCAAAGCAAGTAACAACAATAGAAAATAAAAAATTAAAGTGTGTAAATAAATAAATATTTGATTAAGTAGAGCTCACCTTAACAAGTGTAATGCAGGATATTTTGTGTATGAAAAACTTCATTTGGAATTACTTTGATTTAATAATATGATATGCATCAGTAATAATAAAATATTACTTTAATATTAAGTAAATTTATATTACATTTGAAACAAGATCAGCTTAAATGACGTAATATAAGTAGATCAAAGTAATGCAAAAGACATATGAGCGATATTTATTGTTACATATCAATTTAACCAAATTAAAGTGAAAACTTTGAAGAAATGAGGCAAATTTCATGGAAAAAAGTTTTTGTGATTCAAATAGAATTAAGGTAGAACACTCGATCATCAAACCATGAACAAATTAAAATTTCTTTAGAAACATGGAAAATACCCGAAAAAGAAAACATTTGAAAATACAAATGTGAATAATTAATAGGATAGAACTTATTTAGAGGAGTCTTAAGATGTTTGTTTTTTGTCTATTAAACTTCATTTGAAATTTCTATCACCTAGAAAATAAAATAAGCATAAATAATAATAAATTACTCTTTTAATATTAAGAAAATATAATAAAACATGAAATAAGATAAATTTAATAAATTAAAATTATGATTTAATTTTGATGCATAAGTGGTAAAAGGAACTTTAGGATTATGTAATAGGATAAGTAACTAATGTAATAACTTGAAATAATTAGGATAAATTTTCTAAAAAAAATTTATTCTATTATAACATTCCTTGATCAATAAATAAGTGATGAATTGAAATGTCTTATAATGTATTTCCAAAATACATTACTTGAAATTCCCAAAATACATAAGCACAAATAAAAGCAAAAATTAAATTTTAATTTTAAGAAAAAAATTTAACTAAAATCTAATAAATTAAAAAGTAATATGACCAAATCAATTCGACCTGAAGGAAACACAACAGCTAATTCGAAGTTACATAGTACTATAACAAAGTTAACACAAATCATTTGAAGAACTGAGATAAATTATATGACGAAATTGTATTCCATAATGTTAAGGAGATTGAGAGGAACATCATCGTTCATCAAATTTGGTATAAATTAAAATATATTATAAAATATGTCAAATTCTAAAAAAACAATTAAAAAATATTAAATTTGCATATTTAATTGTATATAGATCATCAAGGAGAGTCCAATAACATTTTTTTTATTTCAATCAAACCATCTTTGGTTATGTTTCAAATTACCAAAAAAAATAAACAAAAATAATAACACTATAATATTGAAAATTAACTAGCTATATAGTCAAGGTTAAATAAGATAAAGTAAATCAATGTAATTTAACCAAATCAAGGAAATGCAGTTATTTCGCAAGAGTGGAATCTGAGTTCCATAATAACATTACAAAATTGAAACAAAAGTTTTGATGAAATGTGATAAATTGCTAAAGAAAGCTGTAATATCATCAAGTATAAAATCAGTTAAAACCAAAATATTTAGTAAAGAATGCTTCAACCATAAAAAATAAAGCATTTGAAAAATATAGAAATTAATATTGAAATTAATACAACTCATTGATACAAGTCTAGCGATATTTGTTTTTTCCAATCGAACCTAGTTTTGAATTACTTTTAAATATAAAAGAAAATAATGATAAATAATATTAAATTATATTATAATACTAAGAAAATAAAATCAAAGTTGAATTGAGTTACATTTAAAAAATTTAATATACCCAAATTAATGTGATATATTGATCATATGAGAGTAGAATTAGAGTTATATAGTAATATAACCAAATCAAAGTAAAACTTTCGAATAAAAGAGATAAATTGTTGAGTAAATTGCAGTCCAAGATAGTACAAAGTTTGAGTGCAGCATCAATGAACGTCAAATCCATTATTAATTATGATGACTCATGAACGTGATGAAAACATAAAAACGAGATGTTTAGGAACATTAAATAAATATTTAATTGTGTTGAGTTTGTCGAGACAAGTCCAACAATGTTTATTTCATCTCCATAGAATATTATTTGGAAATACTACAAATTACCAAAGTAAATAAACATAAATGATAATAACTTTTGATTTTTATATTAATTATATATGTGTGTGTGTGCGTGTGTATTAATGCTAAATTAAGATAAATTAAAGAAATATAAAATAATGCATTCAAAGCAATATAATACTCACAAAAGAAAGGAATTGGAGTTTCATAATAACATTATAAAACCAAAGAAAAACATTTAAAGAAATGATTTGAAATATTTAAAAAAATAAAAAAAGTATATAAGTACATAGAGTTCATCGAGACATGTCCAATGCCATTTTTTTTTCTATCATTAAATGTTTGTAACTACTATGAATTACTAAGATAAAAAAATAAATAATAATAAAATATATTTTAATATTAAGAAAACATACATTAAAGTTGAATTGGAAAAAGTTGAAATAATTTAATATAACTAAAATATTATTTTAGGGTTTCATAGAAATAAAACTTAAACAAAAATGAAAATTTTGAAAAAAAAAATATAATCTATAAGAATGATATGCTTCAAGATGTTAGGTGGTTAAGTGTAACATCCTTAATGGTTAAAAAATATGACTCAAAATATCTTGCAAAGCATTTTAAAACTTTTAAAAAAAGGTTTTTAAAAAATATATAAAATAAAAAAATAATTAGATTGAGATGACTGAAGTGGTTCTAAAAAGGTTTCTTTCATCTCATCACACATTTTTTAAATTGC
Source organism: Vanilla planifolia (assembly GCA_023846275.1). Classification (NCBI taxonomy): domain Eukaryota; kingdom Viridiplantae; phylum Streptophyta; class Magnoliopsida; order Asparagales; family Orchidaceae; genus Vanilla; species Vanilla planifolia. The sequence continues at coordinate 912,387 of JAIUJO010000115.1, forward strand.
TTGCAATAATTAATAATAAATAAGAAAGAAAAAAAAGAAAAATATTATTTAAATATTAAACAAAAATAAGTGCACATATAAAAATTTAGAGGTAAACATTATAATATGACAAAATTAAATTGGTGCTCAATGATAGGAGATTTAGGGTAAAGAAAATATAAAAATAAATCAAATTGAAAAACGTTTTGAAGTGAGATAAATTGTTTAGGCAAGTTGCATTCCAAGATATTAATAAGATTAGGTGTAACATCCACTATTATTCGATCATGCATAATTCAAAAGGCCCCATAAAACATGCTAAGCCTATCTAAAATATTTTTTAAAAATACAAAAATGAATATATAATTTGATGACCTCGTCAAATTGTGTCCAATTACCTTTATTTAAATTCGACCAAGTTGTCTCTTGAATTATTATTTATTAAAAAATTAAACAAACATAAATAATAATAAGTTATTATTACAATATTAAATAATAAAACAATAAAACTAAAATATAAATTGAAGCAATGTGTTATAACTACTTCAAAATTATGAAAACATCACAATAGAAAAGTATTTGAGTTTCATAATAAATAAGATTAAATAATAAAAAAATATTATTTTGATATTCACTGAGTTTATATTATCCTAAAATGAGATAAACTGAAGCAGTCCAACTAAACCAAATGAAAGTTAACTAGAGCTCAGATAAGAAGCAGTTTAGAATGACATTGTAATGTAACATTAAAAAATTAATTGAAATGAGAAGAATTATATTGGAAAGTTTCATTTCGTGATACTAAGGTGATCAAGTTTGACATCACTAATCATCAATTCAAATACAATTCGAAATGCCAAGTTAAGCATACAAAACCCCTATGAAAAAAATTTTAAAGAAAAATAATTGATTCAATAGTGTTCCTCAAGATGAATCCAACAATGTTTCTTTAAAAAAGGTGAAACATCCTCTAAGGCAATGGCTAATTAAGAAATTTGGTAAACATTTACAATAATAAGTTATGATTTTAAAAATTTGCAAATCTATGCTAAAACTAAAAAGAAAAAGTTGTAGCAATATAATTTAAGCAAATGAAGGCATTTAAAGGTGTCACTAAAGGACATTTAAAGCTATATATTAAAATAAAAAAATTAAAAGGAAAAAGTGGAAAGAATTAGACAAATGATATGAAAGTTTCACTCAATGATACTAAGGAGATCGAATGTAACATCATTAATCATTAAGTTACATGCGAAATAAAATCTAATATTTGGTGTGAAAAACTCTAGAAAATATAATATTTCAACATCTACTACATGAATTTCTAATTGGATAGGGCTTGTTATGATCATTTTAATGATATTTATTTCTTGTTGATTAGAATTACTATGAATGATCAAAGTAATTAAAGAAATAATAAATCACAACTTTACTATTAAGTTAAAATAAAAGAAAGTTGAGACAACATAAATTGAAGCGATTTAAAATGAGAAAATCAAAACAACGTAAAGCTAAAATAAAAGGAGAATTAGAGTTTTCCAAAAATAAGATAAATTTTTAAAAAAATTTGCATTCTAAGATACAAAGGAGATCAAACAAAACATTCTCAATTATCAAGTCCAATTCAAATCCAAATTGCACATCAAACATGGAAAAACTCTACAAAATAACATAAAAATAATATAACAATGAAAAATTAATTGGATTTACTAATAGACTAGTCTAACAACATTTGTTTCATCTCATTGAGAGCTTTTCTCTAAAATTACCAAGGATTAACAAAATGAAATAACAAATAAAAATAATAATAAAATATTATTTTTATGTTAAGAGAACATATTTAATGATAAAAGACATAAACTAAAATAATTCAATATTTCCAAATAAATGTGAAGTGATCAAGCACGAAGAGACTTAGTGGAAGATAATTTATAGCTAAATAAACTTTAAAGAAATGAGATGAACTATATAGACAGTTTTATTTTCCATGGTTCTTATTAGATCATGTGTAACATTTGTGTTAGTAAAATGGTATATAATTCAAAATGTCTCATAAAACATTCTAAAACCCTAGAAAACGTTTCTTAAAAGCCAAGAAATAGGTATTTATTACATAGTGCACACAAAGATGCATTCAATGAGATTTATTTCATCTCTCTTGGACCTATTTTTGAATTACTATGATTTACAAAATTAAATAACTATAAACAATAATATGTTATTACTTTAGTATTAAGTAAAAATATAGCATAGTTAAAATCAGATAAATTTAAGTGATGTAATATAAGCAAATCAAAATGACAAAAAGGTCACACAAAAATAGCATTACAATTTGATAATAACACAACCAAAACAAAAAAGTAAATATAAATAAATGACATAAATTATATGAGAAAATTTTAATTAAAAATAATAAGGAGCTCAAGTGTAACAACCTCGACTGTTTTGATGAGCATGACTCAAAATGGCACATAAAGTGCTAAAAAATTATAGAAAGTAAAATATTTCGAAATATAATAATAATCATTTGATAGTTTAGTGATTTTTCTTTCACTTTGATTAGGCCTCTTTTGAAAAAACATAGAATTCTAATATTAAGAAATTATAATGATTATAAACATTATATTTATTGTTAAGGAAATATATATTAGTGAATAAACAAAAAAATATGAAACAACATAATATGATCAAGTTAGAGAATGTATGGCTTACACGATAAAAAATTTATAGTTTTGTGTTAATATAACAAGATCAGAGCGAAGAAACTTAAACAAATAAGATAAATTCAATGCAAAAGTTTGATTTTAGGGTACTAAGAAGATCGACAATAACATTATTTATTACCTTTCAAAAATGAATTGAAATACCATATAAAAGATGACCAACCCCTTAAGAACAAAATCATTAAAATTATAAAAATAAACATTTAAATTGATTAATCTCATCAATATGAGTCTAACGACATTTATTTTGCCTCATTAGACATAGTTTGAAATTATAATGAATTATAATATTTAAATAAGAAAACATAGTAATAACAAATTCATTTAACAATAAGAAAATTTATATTAAATTTGGAAAAAGATAAATTGGTGTAACATAATCTGACATATCAAAGTGATGTAAGGGTCACATATGAGGAGATTTAATGTTACATAATATATAACTAAATCAATCAAAGATATTTTAAGAAGTAAAAAAACTTGTATCAAAACGTTGCACTTTAGTAGACAAAGGAGATCAAGAGTAAACCTTGATCACCAAATTATGTACAAATAAAAATATCTTATAAAGCATGTCAAAACTTATGAAATATTTTTAGAAATGTACATACAAATATTTAATTAGATAAAGCTAATTGAGATAAATTCAATAATTTTTTTTTTCTTCTTAATAGGACTTTGTTTTGAACAATAACGAATTACCATTATAAATAAAAATAAATAACTATAAATTTATGCTTAATATTAATTAAAAATATAATAATGTAGAACTGAGACAAATTTAGGAATTGTAACACAACAAAATAAAGGCGATGTCAATGTTGCACAAGATAAGTGCTAAAGTCTCATAGTAACATGAATAAATAAAAGCAAAAAAGTTTTTTTGGAGTCAATCAAATCATAGGTCAATGTTGTACTCTAAGATATTAAAGTGGTTGAGGCTAGTATCCTTAATCATCAAATTACACATGAATGAAAGATCCATATAAAACATCACAAAAATCCTAGCAAAAGATATCTAAAATGATTAAAAATAATCATATTATTAGATTAGACTTTTTGACATGATTTTGCCAACATTTCCTTTTTCTTGATGAAATCTCATTTGAAATTAATTAGTATTTTCAAAAACAAAAGAAAAAAATATAATAATAAAATATTTTTTATTTTTTAAGAAAATAAATATTTTAGCTGAAATTTCATAAATCAAAGTAATGTGATATAATAAAATCAAAGTGATATAAAGGTCACAAAGAAGATTTAAATAAAATATTATCATAACCAAATAAAATAGTGAAACTTAAACAAATAAGATAAATTATGCGGGAGAGTTACATTCAAAGTTACTAAGGAGATCGTGTGTATCATAATTGATAATCAAATTATGTATAAATTAAAATATCAGATAAAATGAGAAAAGGATTTGAAAATATTTTGTTGAAATACGTAAATGAATTTTTTGATTAGATATAGTTCATTGACATGATTCTATTGAATCTAAATAGAATTACATTATAAATTTGTTTCAATTATAAAATTAAATATGCTTATAAATTATAAATTATTATTTAAATATTAATCAAAGCTATATGAAATCTAAAAAGTGATAACTTATTGTTATGTAATATAAGAAAATTAAAGTGATGCAAGCATCGCTTAGGATGACATTTAGAGTTACATAGTAATATTAAAAAAATCAAACTAAAAGCAATGAAAAAATTAGATAAATAGAACAAAGGAGATGTATTGCAAGTTACTAGGGAGATCAAGTATAAAATCTTTAATCATCGATTAATTTATTAACTAAAATTTCTAATGAGGCACACTGATATCCATGAAAAAATATATTTAAAAATATCAAATCGAATATTTAATTGCATAGAGCTAATCTAATCGTGCTTAGTATTATTTATTTCATATCAATTAGACCTTGTTTAGAAATACTTTGATTTAGAAAAGTAAATAAGCATTTATAATATAATTTTAAATTAAAGAAAATTTATATTAAAGATTAAATATGATAACTTGATATAACATAATATAACTAAATAAAAGTGATGTAAAAGTCACATGGTAGTAGAATTAGAGCCACATCATAACAAAGCAAAATTATAAAATTTCTTTTTTAAATTATGTAAATTGTACAAGATAATTATGCTATAAGATATCAAGGAGATTTAGTGGAACATCTTCAATCAAAAATCAAGTATGCATCAAATGATCTTAAAAAGTGCATAGAAACCTTCAAATTAATATCTAAAAATGTAAAAATGATTATTTAATTTGATTGAGATTATTATGACAAATCCAAAGACGTAAGTTTCTTCTCAAATAGACATTATTTGTGATTACTGTGAATTATCAAAGAAAATAAGCATAAATAATAAGAAAAAACTATTAAAGTACTTAATAAATTAATATTATGGGCGAAATTAGATAAAGTTTAAAATATAATGTAACCAAATCAAGGAGACGTCAAGTTATAAAAGAGGAAAGTTAATGTTATATATTAATACCAATATCTCAATGAGACAAAATTTAAGAAATGAGCTAAAATTAGGAATTTGCATTCCAAGATACTTGGAAAATTAAGTCAAATATCCTCAATCATCAAATCAAGTAAAATTAAAATACCACTTAAAGCATGCAAAAATTCCCAAAAAAATATTAAAAAATATAATAACATATACTTAATTAAATTGAGCTTATCGAGATGCACTCAACAGAATTGTTTTATTATCTCTATGTGACCACTTTTGGATTACTTTGAATTGCCAAATTATATAAGCATAAAAAATAAATTGTTATTTTAATATTAAGAAAAAATATGTTGTAGTTTAAATGAGATGAATTAAAACAATGAAATATAACAAAATCCAAGTGATATAAAGTTCACGCTAGAGGAGATATTAGTTACATAGAAAGATAACTAAGTTAATGCAAAACATTTTAAGAAATGAGATAAATTTTACAACAAAGCTACATTCCTGGATACTATAGAGATCATTTATAAAATTATCAATTGTCACATACAGTATAAATCAAAACATATCATAAAGAAAAACTAACAAGAAAATAAAATGTTTAAAAATATAAAATGATAATTTAATTAGATATAACTCATGGTGACTAGTCAAAAGATGTTTATTATTCCTTGATTAGATTTTGTTTTGAATTCTTATGTAATAAAAATAAATAGTCATAAATAATAATAAATTTTCTATATTAACATTAAGTAAACATTTATTAAATATATAAAAAGAAAAAACATAACAAATATAATAAAATCAAAACAAAGCATTGTAAAAGTCACATAAAACAACAATCAAGGTTTCATAGTAATATAACCAAACAAAAGAAAAACTGTTGGAGAAATGATATATATTTTACAAGATGTTTTGTACTATGGATAGAGAGTACAATATCCTTATTAATCAAATCATTGAAAAATTGAAATGCCTAAAAAACCATATGAGGATTTTAAAATGAAAAAAATTAAAAAACATAAAAAATGAAAATTTAGTTAGATAAGTTACATCAAGAAGGGATCAATGATGTTTATGCCACATCAATTAAACCTCATTTAGAATAATAGCGAATCACTAAAGTAAATAACAATAAGTAATAATAAATAGTCATTTCAAAATTTATAATAAAAATGTTAAATAAAAAAGGTAAATTGAAAAAACAAATTGTAAAAGTCATACAAGAGAAGAGTGAGTTCAATAATAAAATAACCAAATAAAAAAAACATTTGAAATAATGAGTTTGATTATTTGCAAAAATTACACCCTAAAATAGTAAAAAGATCGAGCATAATATACTCTTTTGTCAAATTTCATATAAAAAAATATCTCACAAGGCCTACCTAAAGTTAAGAAATTTTGATATATATATATATATATATATATATAATTTGATAAAGATAATATGAATCTAAAGGCCTTTGCTTAGTCTCAATTGGATCCCATTTTTAGTTACTGTAAAATACAAAATGAAATAAGCACAAATAAAGATAAATTATCATTTTAATACTAAATAAATTAGTATTCAAACTAAAAATAGATAAATTAAAATAATGTAATATAGACAAAAAAAATAACAATTAAAGGTCACATGATAAGAGCTTTAGTGTTATATTGTAATATAACAAAAAAAAAATAAAAAACATTCAAGAAATGAGCTAAACTATAAAAGAATGTAGAAATCCAGTAAGCTAAGGAGAAATGTAATATTCCCAATCATCAATTCATGTACTAACAAAACTATTTTGTAAAATATGCAAAAGAAAATAATTTTAAAATATCATGAGTAAATATTTAATTGGATAGTTGTAATCGAGATAATTGTAACGACATTAGATTTTTCCTTATCTGGAATCATTTGGAATTATGACAAAAACTCAAAATAAATAAGCATATATAACAAGAACTTATTATATTAATATCCAATAATTATATGAAAAGCTAAAATATGGCAAATTAAAATGGTATAATATAATTAAATCAAAGCAATTTTTAGTTTTCTTGACCACAGAACAATAGTTCGTAATTTCTAGTAGTAGAAAATGATATTTGTTGGAGATCAAATAAATATTATTAGAACTATCCCAAAAATATTTGTCCATTAAATTATAGATTTTATATTTTTAATATTTTTTCTATGGCTTCAACATTCCTAGATAAGCAGTTTAATTCATACCTAATTTGACAATCCATGAGGTTACACCCAATCTCCTTTGTATCATGGAATGTAGTATTATGGCACTTTTTTTGTTATTTCTTCAAATCATTTGCTTTTTTTAGTGACATTATTATGAAACTCTAATTCTCCTCTCATTTGACATTTACATCACTTAGATATTATTATATTACATTGCATCATTTTATATCATTTCATGTATAACATAAATTTAATTAAAATGAAAATCTTAATTTATTATTTATTTTTTTACTTTTGAAATTCACAAGAATTCTAAAAAATTTTTGATGAAGATAAAATAAATGATGTTGAGGTCATCTCTGTGAGCTCTATCTAGTTATTATTCATTGATTATATATATGTATATCATTATTTATTTTTTGGTTTTTTATGAGATATATTGATTCCTACAAGATATATGGTCATGCATGTTAAACATAATATCTTTAGTGTTTGGGATTGCAATATTGCTTTACAATTTATCTAATCTCTTGAAATTTTTTTGTCTTGGTTAAACAACTATGAAACACAAGTTCTCCACTCATGTGACATTTACATCACTTTGATTTATTTACATTAAATTGCTTTAATTTATATTAGTTATGTTTTAATAATTTATTTTAATATTTATATTTACTTAATTTTGTATTTTGTAGTTATTCAAAACAAAGTTGGAGGAAGATGAAACCAATGTCGAAGGACTTGTGTTGATAGCTCCATCAAATTAAATAATTATTGATTATATTTTTAAATACATTTTTAATCCTTCTGCAATTTTTTATAAGAAAGTTTCATTCCTACATGACTTTATAAATGACAAAATTAAAATTGACATCCTTTTATAATTGACCATGATTCATAAAAGGTTTTTGGTACATTTGGTACTCTACTATATAACTCTAAATCTGAAATCATATAAGCTTTACAATTCACTTATTTTGGTTATGTTACTTTTTTTCATTTTTTTCTTATTTCAACTAAATATGTACATGCATAGTATTAAAATTATATTTTATTGTTATTCATACTTATTCAATTTTATAATTTGTTAATATTTCAAATTTTTGTATGATTAAGATAACAAAATTTCCACTACACTCATGATGATGAGTTCTATCCAATTAGAAATTTATCTTATATTTTTAAACATTAATTATTCAGGGTTTTTGCATTTTTTATTATACATTTTGATTCATACTTAATTTGATGATCAAGAATATTACATTCCATGTTTTTAGTCTTGCAATGCAAATTTATCTTAAAATTTATAAACTTTTCTCTAATGTTTTGCTTTGATTTTGTTATCTTACAATGCAACCCTAAATCTCTTTTCTTATTACCTTTGCATTATTTTTTTTTTGTTGTTACTTTGCTTTGATATAAGCTAGTTTAGATTTATTATAATTTTACATAAAATTAGAAGAGCATTATAACTTTAAATATTCAATTTTATATATTTGTTTAGCACTTTATTTTCTTCAATTTTGTCACACCTTATGCATCATTTTGATCTAAACTTAGTTGATGATCGAGGGAGCTGAACACGTTATTGAATGCAACGTTCCAACATAAGTTTTCTTATTTTCTCAATTTTTTAACCTTGATTAAGTTATATTATTATGTAACTACAAATCTTATGTCATGGGACCTTCACATGTCTTTTATTTTACGATATTACTTTGTGTTAATTTATCTTATTTAAACATTAATATATATTGAATTAATATTAATATAATAATTTATTATTATTCAATTTTCTTTTCTTTCACAATGTAGGAAAATTCTAAACATAATCCATTCAAGATGTAAATAATCTCATTACACTGATCTTGATAGACTTGATCTCCTTAGTGCCTTTCACATTGAATATATTTGATTTTGTTACATTGCTTTGATTTTTCTCATTTCAAGTTATACATATTTCTAATCAAAATTAAAATAATAAGTAAATATTATTTTTGATTATCTAAAGTTAGAAATTTATAGTGTTTTAGAATATGGTTTAATGGTAGTGAAACTAATGTCACCGTGCTGCATCGTACGTGCTTAATATAGCTCAAAATTCATTTTTTATATTTGTAATTTTTTTATTATTTTTTTAGGATTTTATGAAATATTTTAATTCATAAATCATTTGATGATCAAGGACTCACCTATGAACACTTTATGAACTCTTTATAAAAACAAATATCATTAGACTCACCTAGAGGAGTTCTATCTAATTAATTTCCATTTTATTATTTTAAATATTTTTTTAGTTTATTATACTTTAAAATATTTTTTATTTTGTGCATGATTTGATTATCATGCATGTTGCACTTAATTTCATCAATATCATGGAATATAACTTTATGCTATAATTTATTTCATTTCTTCATGTAATTTGTGATTTCTTAAAATTTTTTATTTTTATTTTCTAATATTTCTATGTTGCTATAAACCTTCTCCCATGTGAGTAATACATGTCTTATAATTCACTACATTAGTTTTATTCAATTCATCTTATTTTAGATTTAATATATATTAACTTGATATTAAAAAATAATTTTTAATTATTTATGCTATTTTACCTTGTTAGTTTGTAGTAATTTTAAATGAAGTAAATCAAGAAAAAATAAATGTTGTTGGACTCATCTTGATGAGCTCTATCCCATTAAAAATTTATTTCTATAACTCTAAATATTTTATTTTATAAGGTTTTAAGATGGTTTTATAGATATTTTAATTTTTATCTAATTTGATGGTTGATGATATTAAACTTGATCTCTTGCATCTTTGAATATGGTCATCCCATAAATTTGATATTATTTTTTAAAATTTTCTGTTATGATTTTACAATTTTATTATGCACTTAGAAATCACCAGTCATGTAACTTTACATGTGTTGGTTTTAGTTTTTTACATTGCTTAAACATATTTCGTTTTAGAATTAACATTTATTTACCTAACATTAAAATAAATTTTTTTAATATGAAGGATTATTTTGTTCAATTATTTGGAGGAATTCTTGAAAAGTCTAATTGATTATGATCATATGCCATCAGACTCTCTCAAGGAGCTCTATAAAATAAAATATTAAATTTAATTATTTAGAAAAACTTGCTTTCTACATTTTTATTCATAATAAACTTTGTTGAGGAAGTTACAATCAAGCTATTTAATTTTTTAAAATGTAGTTTTCACGTAAAATTTATATTTGTTCTGAAATTTTTTTAATTGATTTTGATATTTTACACTGTAACTCTAAACCTCCAATCTTATATTTGATAAGATTATTTTTACATCAATTTATTTTTATATTCTCACTAGACTCATCTCGACAAGTTCTGTATAATTCAATATTTATTTTTATATTTTCAATTCTTATATTGACCTAGGGTTTCAGTAGGCTTTACAAGATGTTTTGAATCGCACATGATTTGATAGATGATGAATTCACACTTTCCTAAGCCTTATGCAATGTAACTTTCTCACATAATTTATCTAAATTGTTGAAATTTTTTGCTCTAATTTTGTAATTTTACTATGAAATTCTAATTCTTCTCTTATATGACCATTATTTTGTTTGATTTTGTTATATTTCATTACTTAAGCTTTTCTCTTCTCATTATTAATATATATTGACATAAAATTAAAAATTAATTATTTTTATTCCTATGTACTATTTAAATTTGTAGTAACTATAAACGATGTCTAATGAAGACAAAAAATGTCACGGACCAATCTTAATGACCTTTAACCAATCATATATTCATTTTTACATTTTAAAAAGATATATATTCTAGAGATTTGACGTTGTTTAACAAACAATTTAATTAATACAACATTTGATGATTAGGTATGTTACTCTCTATATCTTTAGTATCTTTAAGACTAGCTTCCCCATAAAATTTTTCTTATTTTGTCAAATGTTTGACTTTTATTTAGTAATATTATTATATAATGCTAACTCTACTTTTATGTTACTTTTACATGTCTATTATTTTATTATTTTTCAATACTTCAATTTATCTTATGTCAGCTTTTGCATATATTTATTTAATTTTAAAATAGAAATTTATTATTGCCTATACTAATTACTATTGTAATTCATAATAACTCCTATTTTGGTTTAACCAATAGAAGCCAAACATCATTAGGATCAACTCAACAAGCTTAGTTCAATTGCCATGCAACTCCAAATCTACTATCTTATGACCATTACATATCTTTGTTTTGGCAGTATTAACTTACTTTAATTTATGTAATTTTATGTTAATATTCATTTACATAAGATAAGAAGTTTAATTTCAATTTTTCTAAGCAATATTACTTTGCTAGTTTGATTTAATTTGAAATATGGTCTGATAAAGATGATGAAAACTTTGTCAAACCAATGTTGTGATCATTGATGTGACACTCGATCTAGTTAACATATTGGATTGCAATATTTTTGTAAAATTTATCTCTTTTTTTAATTTTTAATATTACTAAAAAGTCAAATTATTTTCTCTTATGGCATTTAATTTTATTCGATTAGGTTTTATTACATTACTTAAATTTACCTCATTTCAAATGTTAATATGGAGTTATCTTTTACTAAAAAATGTAAATTATTAAATTTTTTTTGCATTAACTTTGCTAGTAAAAAATAACTCAAAACAAGGTTTGATAGTGAAGAAATAAGTATCTTGGTGACATCTCTATAAGCATTATCCAATCAGTTACTTTATTTTTTATTCTTTTAAATGGTTTATTTTTTAGTGTTTTTATATGCTTTAGAGAAATAACGTGATGATCAATGATGTTATACTTAATCTCTTTAGTATTTTGAATTACAAGTTCCTATTATAACAAATCTCATTCAAATTTCCTACTTTGATTTAGTTATATTACTACAAAACTCTATTTCTATTCTCACATTTTCATAACCATGATTTGACTTGGTGATATTAAATTATATCAATTAATTTCATTTTAAATTTAATTTATATTTACTTAATATTAAAAAATGCAATATTTCTTTTTATATTCATTTACTATGGTAATTTACATTTAACCAAAACTAGATCCAATCAAGATAAAATAATCATCATTAGAATAATCTTGATGGGCTCTATTGAATAAAATGTTCATTTTTATTATTTTAAATGTTTTATAATCTAGGGTTTTGGTATGTTTTAGGAGATTTTTTCATTCATATATGTTTTGACAATAGATGTTACACTTGATCCCTTTCCCTTCATGAAACACATCTTTCCCAAACAATTTGTCATTTTATCAAACTTTTAACTTTGATTATCTTATATAACTTCATAGCTCTAAATTCTGCCTTATTTTAGCCTTACGTGTCTTTGACTTGATAATATTAAATTGCTTCAATTTATAACATTTTCATATTTATATATATTAACATAACACAAAAACTTTTGTTGATAATTATTTATTGTTGTTTACCTTTGCAATTCATAATAATTTTATGTGTGGTCTTATCAAGATGAAATAAAAATCATCACACTCATTTCATCAAACTATATCCAATTAAAAAATTATTTTCAAATTTTTAAAAATTATATATTCTTGGGTTTTTCCATGCTTCTATAGAAATTTTAAATTGAAACTAATTTGATGACTAACGATTTTACAACCATTCTCCTTAGTACTTAGAAGGAAGATTTCATGTATAGCTTATCTCGTTTTTTAAAAGTTTCTCAATGCTAATGCTATATCACTATGTAACTCCAAGTCTCTCATCAAGTGTTATTTAAATGTCTTTCAATTTTTTATTGACATTTCTACAATTTATATATATATATATATAAGTAATACTTGAACAATAATTTTTTTTCTTATCACTACAAACTTTGGTAATTCATAGTAATGTAAAATGAGATCCTAAATAGATGAAACAACTATAATAAGGCTCATCTTGACCAGCTCAATAACTTTAAATATTCATTTAAATAATTTTAAATATGTTATTTTTGAGTAGTTTTAATATGTTTATTGAGAAATTTTGAGTTATATATGATTTGAGAATCAAGTTTTTTTCATACAATTTATGTAATTTTCTTTGAATGATTTGTTTTGTCCAAGTTAGAGCAATATGAAACATAAATTTTTAAAATTTTGAGTTATATATGATTTTAGAATAAAGTTTTCTTCATACAATTTATGTAATTTTCCTAAAATGATTTGTTTTGTTCAGGTTAGGCAAATATGAAACCTAAATATTTTAAATTTTGAGTTATAGATGATTTGAGAATCAAATTTTTTCATACAATTTATGTAATTTTCTTTGAATGATTTGTTTTGTTAAGGTTAGAGCATTATGAAACCTAAACTTTTCGCTTGAGTGATCTTTAGATTTCTTTGATTTGGTTTTACTACTAAGTAACTCAAAATCTCCTCTAATGTATTCTTCACATGTTTTTGTTTTGATAACGTTATATTTCTTTAATTTATCTCAATTTAGCTTTCGTATATTTTTTGATATTAAAATAATAATTTCTTACAACTTATTTTTATTTTTATGATACATTTTTGTAAATCAAAATTATGTTATATCGAGATGAGATAATTAATGTTGGAATTGTCTTGGCATGCCCTTTCTAAGAAAATGTTCATTGTTATATTTTTTTTAATATTTTATTTTCTAAGGTTTTTGAAAGCTTCATTTGATAATTTAATTCAAGCGTAATTTAATTATCATGACTATTACACTTCATCTCTTTAGTAACTTGTATTATAACTTTCTCATAAAAATCATAACTTTGCTTCAAATTTTTTTATTTTTTTTGCGTACAATGAAAATGTTACATCAAATCTTCTCTAGTGTGGCTTAGTTATATAAATTTTATTTTGTTACATTTCATTGTTTCAATTTATCTTATTATATTTTTATTATATATTTACTTAATAATAAAATAATAATTCATTATTATTTATACTTATGAACATTGGTATTTCACAGTAGTTGCCAAAGCGGTTTGGTAGAGATAATAAATATCATTTGACTAGTCTTAAGAAGCTCTATTAAATAAAGTATTCATTTCAGTATTTTCAAATATTTTAATTTTTATGGCTATAGCCTATTTTACAAAAGATTCAATTTGTAGGAAATTTGATAGTCAGGGATGTTACGCTCAATTTCTTAAGCAACATCGAAAGCATCATTCAAGTACAATTTATCGAATTTTTTCAAATTTTTTACTTTAATTTGGTTATATTTCTATGTTATTCTAAATCATCTCTCATGTGTCCTTTACATTAGTTTGATTTTGTTGTATTTTAACATCAATTTTTTACTTTTCAATTGTAAAATATATTTACATTTCATTAAAAAAATATTTTTTAATATTCATGCTTATTAAGTATAGTAAGTCATAGTATTTCCAAATTAAGTTTAGTATATAGAAAATGTTGTTGAGGTTGTGCTAACAACCAATCCAATAATGTATTGACTTCCTTTTTTTAATATTTAATTTTTATGGTTTTAGCATTCTATACTAGATATTTTGTTTTTTTGTATATTTGATGATCAATTATGTTACTTCTGATAACCTTATATCTTTCAGTCTAAATTTTGAAGACAATTTCAAATTTCTTAAAATCTTTTTAATTAATGTTTTTATATTACTATGTAACTCTTGTTGCACTCTTTTTTTACCTTTATATTACTTTGATTTGATCATATTATAATTGTTCATTTATCTCATTTTAAGTTTAATGTATGATTATTAAAAATTAAAATAATAATTTATTAGTACATATGCTTATTTACTTATGTTAGTTAATAATAACTCAAAACAAGTTTCAAACTAGACAAAATAGACATCATTTGACTTACCTCTATAAGATCTGTCAAATTAAAATATAATTTTCTATATTCTTTAAAAATATTCTTTTAAATATTTTTTTAAAATATTTTGTTACACTTTATGAGTCTTTTTAACTTACAAATTATTTGATGATTAAGGACGTCACAATCAATGTCCTTAGTACCATTGAATGCAACCTTCTAGTAAAATTTTTTGCACTTCTTCAAATGTTTCACTTTCATATCGTTATAAGATTATACAACTATAATTCTTCCATCTTCTAACCCTTTCATCATTTATATTTTGTCATATTACACTTCCTTAATTTTCCTCACATATGATTTAAAATAAATTCACCTTGTATAAAAATTCAGACAAGGTCTGGTTAAGTTGAAACAAATATCAATGTGCTCTTCTCAATGAGCTCTAAGTAATTAAATATTTATTTTTAGACATTTTTGGAACATTTTAGTTTCTATTGTAATAGAATATAATATGAGACATTTTAATATGAAACTTAGTTATCAATTGAGCATGTTACTTTAGAACATTTTTATATCTTAGAAATGCAACATTCCTTTAGTGTTTATCTCATTTCATTAAATTTGTCACTTTCTTTTGTTATATTACTATGTTTCTCTAAATCTCATCTTGTGCGTTGTTATTGCATTGATTTTGTTATATTACATTGCCTCCATTAAGTACATCCAATCTTTAACATATGTTTATTTAGTATTAAAAAAATATTTTGTTATTACTTTGGGTTACATACAATCATAATTTGTGATAATTTCACAAAGGTCCTATTGAGATGATATATAAATGTTTTTGCACATGTTTTGAGAACTTATATCCATTTAAAAATTTCAAAATATTTTATTTGCATGGGTTTTTTATTGCTATACAAGATATTTTAATCTCTAAAATATTTTACAATCGAGCATGTTACACATGATCTTTTTAATATCTTGCAATGTGACATTTAAATATAATTTATCTCATTTCTTCAAATTTTTTTAGTTATTTTGTTATGTACTTGTTAACCTCTTGTCGTGTGAAATACATGTCACTTTTTAGTGTTAAAAATATATTTAAATAATATTAAAATAATATTTTTGTATTATTTTTCTTACCTAATTTTGTAAATCCTAATTTGAAATAAGGCCCACCTAAGATGAAACAATGTCATTCCACTGATCCTAGTGTGCTCTATAAAATATAGGCATATTTTAAGAGATAAGTTGATTCATACATGATATGATGATCGAGCCAATGATGGTAGATCTTTTTTGTATCTTGCAATTCAACTTTCCTATATAATTTGTCATAGTTTTTCATGTTGTTCAATTTGATTTAGCTATATTACACAAAATTTATTTATGGTATTTTAGGTTTATTATATATTGACAAAAAATTAGAAAATAATTTATTATTTTTTAATCTTTTTTATTTTGTACATCATAGTAAATCCAAATGATGTCTCATAGAGACAAAAATAAATGTCATTATACTCATCCCCATGAGCTCTATCCAATTATATTTTTATTTCTTTTATTTTAATTTTACTTAATAATAGAGTATGTTAGATTTGATCTCTTTAATATCTTGGAATACAAAATTTTTGGATAATTTATCTAGTTTTTTTCAAATTTTTTGCTTTGATTTGTCTACATTACAATGTTAACTCTACATCCCCATTTGTGTAATCTTTACATTTCCATAATTTAGTCTTAATATATTGCTTCACTTTTTCCTATCACAGCTTTAGTATATATTTATTATTATTTATGCTTATTCATTATTGTATTTCTTAGTTATTCCTTACATGCCATGATGGAGACAAAAAAAAATAACATTAGACTTATCTTAATTAGTCAAAAATAAATAAATATTCCTTTTTATAATTTCATGAGAAATTTTAATTCAGACCTAATATGATGATGTTTTGCTTGATCTCTTTATTATCTTGGAAGGTAATTTCCTTATATATTTTATCATAGTTTTTTTTACTTTTTCACTTTGTTTACTTATAGTACTATTTACTAGTTGCATAATGTTTACACCACTTAATTTTGTTAGATTAAGTTTTTTAATTTATCATATTTTAGCATTAATATTTTTTTACATAACATAAAAGTAAAATTTTTATATTACTTTTTCTTATTTAATGATTATAATTTGTAATTTTAAATATGGTTCATTTGAGATGAAACACATGTCTTTCGATTGGACCTAATGTGCTCTATCAAATATTTGTGTGCTTTATGAGATATTTCAATAAGTTCATGATTTTATGATTGAGGATGCTACAGTTTAGTTCCTTAGTATCTCAATGTGTAGAAATATGTCATAATTAATCTTACTTTATAAAAGTTTTTATTATGATTTTGTTATTTACTAAGAAACTCCGTTCTTATCATAGTTGAGCATTACATCACTTTGATTTGGTTTCATTATTTGGCTTCTGTTATTTCATTTCAACTTTATTATCTAATTACGTAACATTAAAATAACAATTTATTTTTACTTATGTTTATTTTTTATTTTGATTTGCACGAATTCTATGTGATGTAATTTTGATTTGAACAAATTTTTTAATTTTTATTTTGATTCTTGCTTTCGTTTATTTTATATTATCTATCTCAAAGTGCAGCATTCTTGTGATATGTTTTGTAACCTATATCTAATTTAGCATTCCTTTTTTATATTTTAAAAAATATTTTTTCATTTTTGCCAAGACATTTCATTTCAAAACAAATTTTACAATCAAGAATCTTACACTCAAGAATCTTAACATCTTCGAATGCAACATTGTTGTACAATTTACATCATTACTTCAACTTTTTCACGTTTATTTTGTTATATTTTTATGTAAACCAAAATGTTTTCTAGTGTGACTATTTTATCAATTTTTTTTCATTAAACTATATTTCTTTAATTTATCTCATTTTACCTTTAATAAACATATATATAATATTAAAATAACAAATTATTATCATTTATTCTTATACATTTTGGTACTTCACAAAAATTCCAATTGAAGCCTTGTTTTACGGAAAAAACATTGATCGACTCACCTTAACAAGCTTTATCCAAATAAATTTTTATTTTTTATATTCGTAAATATTATATCTTTTAGGGTTTTTATGTGCTTTATGAGTTATTTGAATTTATACAAAATTAGATCGAGGATGCTCCAATCAATTTCCAATACTTTGGAGGTTAACTTTACTTAACAATTTATTTCATCGAGTTCCAATTTTAACTTATATTAATTTAAAATTAAAATAGCAATTATTATTATTTATGCTTATAAAGTTGTATTTTGTTGTAATTTTAAATGTGCTATGATTGAGACAAAATAGATACATTTGAATGATTTTTACAAGCTCTATTATTTTTAAAATTAATTTTATTATTTTTAAATTTTTTATTTAAGATTTTTATAACTTATTTTATGAGAGTTTTAGACTTTTTCTTAAATATTTTGATAAAATTTGTTGTATTACATCTCCTTGGTATCATGAAATACAGCTCCACCTTACATTTATTATCATTTCTTCAAAGTTTTTACTTTAATTTGATCATATTACTATTTTAATTCTCAAACACCCTTATATTGCTTTGATTTGTTATACTGCATTACTACAATTTATCTCATTTTAGCTTTAATATATATTAACTTAAAATTAAAATAATAATTTAAATTTTTATATGCTTTTCTTTTGTTATTCATAGTAATTCAAAATGATGTTCCACTGAGATGAAACAAATGCCATTTGACTCATCTCAATGAGCCCTATGTAATAAAATATTTTTTTATATTTTCAGATTTTTAATTTGGCTCTAATATTGGGACATTTCATTGGAACTTTTGATTCATAGTTTATTTCATGTTAAAGGATGTCACAATTAATCTATTTAGTATCTTTGAATGTTACTTTCTTATAGAATTTATATCACTTTAAAGTTTTTTACTTTGATTTAGTTATATTAAAATGTAACTTCCATTCTCCTCTTATATGACTTTTAAATCTAAATCAATTTGTTATATTTCATTACTTTAATTTATCTCAATTAAGCTTAAGAAATATTTACATATTATTAAAATAATAATTTATTATTTTTATTCTTTTTTTGTTCAGAAATTTTTAGTAATTCCAAACTAACTTAGATCTAGATGAAAAAAATATCATTACACTTGTCTTAATAAATTTATTACTGAAAAAATATTTCTTTTATCTTCTTAAATATTTTTTATTCTATAGTTTCAATATTTTATGAGATAATTTGATTCATATATGATTTAACAAAATGGGATTTTACACTACACTTCTCAGTATTATGGTGTGTAACATTCTCGTATAACATATCTTATTTTTTTAATTTTTTGCTTCTATTTTATTATTTCACTATGTGACTTTAAATCTCGTCTCTGGTTTCCCTTAGATTCTTTTTTTTGTTTTACTTCAATGATTTAATTTATCTTATTTTCGATTATTTGAATTTTTTTAACATTAAAAAAATAATTTAAGATTTTTTTATCTTCATTTTATTATTAATTCATAATAATTTCAATTGTTCTTTAATAGATATGAAAAAAATGTCATTGCACTGATGTAGATGTGGTATAGAAAATAAAATATTCATCTTTTTATATTTAAATATTTTATTTTTTTAGGATATTTTCATGTTTTAGATGATTTTTTAATTCTTTCTTTAATTGACAATGAAGGATGTGAACTCGATTTCAATATTATCTTGTAGCGTTATTTTTTTGTACAATTTATCTCAATTTTTAATATCTTTTATTCTAATTTTATTCAACAACAACTTAAAAATAAAGCTTTTTTATGAAACCACAACATTTTAATTTACTAATATTACATTGCTTCAATTTATCTTATGTTAACATTAATATATGTTTATTTAATGACAAAATAATAATTTGTTAATTTTT
Organism: Vanilla planifolia; assembly: GCA_023846275.1. Lineage (NCBI taxonomy): Eukaryota > Viridiplantae > Streptophyta > Magnoliopsida > Asparagales > Orchidaceae > Vanilla > Vanilla planifolia. The sequence goes on from JAIUJO010000115.1 coordinate 932,549, forward strand.
ATTTTAATTTTTGTTAGCATTTTCTAGTAATTTTGAACAAGTCTCAACTGAGATGACATGATTTCCATTAGACTTGCTTTAACAAGCTCAACATAATTAAATATTTTTTTATATATTTTGAATTTTTTTATTAAAATATGGTTTTGGTGCACTTTTCAAGATGTTTCAATTAACACCTAATTTTATTATTGAGGATTTATACACTCTAAATCCTCTTATGATGTAACTTATACAATTTATCTCAATTGATGAATTTTTTTGCGTTAGCTTTCTAATATTTATATGACATTCTAATTTTTCTCTGGTGTGACCCTTATGTTGCTTCAATTTTGTTATATTTGATTGCTTCAACTTTTCTATTATCATTTTTAATATATATTTACCAAATATTAAAATATAAATTTATTATTATTTATGCTTATGTATTATTAAAATTTGTAGTAACTCTAAACTTGATCCAACCAAGAAAAAAGAAATATCGTTAGACTCATCTCAATGAGTTTTATCAATCATGTATTCATTTTCAGATTTTAAAATAATATACATTCTAAAGATTGTACATGTTTTAATAAACATTTTGATTTGTACTAGATTTATGATCAAGAAAGTTATAATCCACCTCCTTAGTATATTTGAAAGAAAATTCACATAAAATTTTTGTTATTTCTTCAACTTTTTTTACTTTTGTTTTGCTATGTCATTAAGTAATGCTAATTATCCTCTCATGTTAGAGTTATATGTCTAAGATTTTGCTATATTTTATTTCTTTGATTTATCTTATATGATTTTATTACTCACATATTTAACATTAAAATAATAATGTATCATTAACTATACTTATTTAGTTTTGTAGTTTATAGTAACTTTTAATAAAGGTTGACCAACAGAAAACAAACATCATTAGACTCATATCTACTAGCTCAATTCCATTAATATGCAACTCGAAATCTCCTCTCTTAGGACCCTTACATCACTTTGATTTGGTTATATGATATTATTTAAATTTATGTCATTTTACCATTAATATGTATTTACATACTTTAGAAAATTTTAGTTTAATATTTTCTATACTACTAATTCACTATAATTCTAAATGAGGTTCTCTAAAGATGAAGTAAACTTTGTAGAACTAGTTTTTTTATCATGGATGTCATGACTTTGTTAATATATAGGATTACAAGTTTCTTGTAAAATGTATCTCTTCTTTTCAAATTTTTTGTGTTTATTTTTTATTAATAAAAAATTCTAATTATCTTCTCATGTGACAATTACTTCATTAATTAGGTTATGTTATATTACTTCAATTTATCTCATCTCAATGTTAATATATGGCTCCCCTTTAATTAAAAAATAGTTTATAATTCTTTTCTCTTATTAACTTTGGTATTTCAAAATAACACATAACATGGCTAGACAAAGAGGAAATAAACACCTTTTGACACATCTCGATAAGCTTTATCCAATTAAAAATATTCTTTTAATTTGAAATATTTTTATTTTCTATGGTTGAGACATTCATCAGATAAATTTTATTTTGTACATAATTTGATGATCTAGGATGTTACAATATGTCTCCTAAGCATTTTGGAATGCAAATTTGTCACATAACTAATCTCATTTGTTAAAATTTCTCACATTTATTTGGTAATATTGCTATCAAACTCTGATTCAATTCTTATGTTAGGTTAATTTTGATTTGATTATCATATTAAATTACTTCAATTTATCTTATTTAAATTTTAATTTATATTTTATTTACATGAAAAATATAATTTACAAATTTTTTTATTTTTATTTACTCTAGTAATTCACATTAAATAAAATATTAGGTCAAACCTAGATGAAAGAGTCATCATTATAATCATCTTCATGACCTTAATCTCACCAAATATTAATTTCAATTTTTTAATATTGTAAAATCTATGGTTTTGGTATTTTCTAAGAGACATTTTCATTTGTGTATTATTTGAGAATTGATGGTGGCACATTCATATATTATAACTATGTAGCTCCAAATCTTCTCTTATTTGCCTTACTTTCTTTGATTGGTTAATATTACATTGCTTTAATTTATGTTATTTTGACATTAATATATTTTTACTAAATATTTAAAAAAATTATTTATAATTATCTAATCTTATTTACCTTAGTAATTCATAGTAATTTCGAGCGAGATTTAATCGAAATGAAACAAACATATTTAGAAATGTCTCATAAAACTACATCAAATTAAATAATTATTTTTATATTTTTAAAGTTATGTATTCTTTTCTTTTTCCATGCCTTTGTAGATATTTTATTTTGTAATTGATTTAATGATTGAGGATGTTAGAACCAATCTCCCTATGTCCTTGGAAGGAAAGTTTAATATACAGTTTATCTCATTTTATTAAACATTTCTCTATGTTTTTTATTCATTAAATGCCTTACATTTTTCTAGAAAAAATTCTTTAATTTTTTTAGTATTGATATATATTCATGTAATATTTAAATACTTTTTTTAGTTTTTATGATTATTAAAATTTGTAAATGATAATAATGTATAACAGGGCCTTATGGAGATGAAACAATCATTATTCAGCACATCTTTATGGGCTCTATCACATTAATTATTCTTTTAAATATTTTTAAATACTTTATTTTGAATGATTTTTTAAATCCATATTGAGAAATGTTTATTTGTATATGATTTGAGGATCAATGTTGTCACACTTGATCTCATTAATATCTTGCAATCAAATTTCTCATATAATTTATGAAATTTATTCAAAGTTTTGTTTAGATTTGCCTATAGGACTATGAAACTCTTGTTTTTTCTCATGTGATCCCTATATTTCTTAGATTTGGTTATATTTTTATGTAACGCAAAATCTCTTTTGATGTGATCTTTACATTGCGTTGATTTGATAACATTATATTACTTCAATTTATCTCATTTTAGCTTTAAAAAATATTTTAATATTAAAATAGTTATTTATTACTATTTATGATTATTTGCTTTGCTAATGTTTTGCAAACTAGATCAAGGTTCTATTGAGATGAGATAATTGATGTTGAAATTGTGTTGAATTTTTGTTTTAAAAAAATGTTGATTTATGTATTTTTAATCAATTAATTTTCTATGTAATTTAAAATAAAATTTTTCTTATTTACTAAAATATTTTTTTTTTTTCCACAATACCATATCACTTTAAATCTCGTCTCATGTGACCATTATATCAATTTGATTTGGTTATATTTCATTGCCTTAATTTACCTTACTTTATCTTTATTATATGTTTACTTAATGTTGAAATAATAATTCATTATTATTGATTTTAATTAACATTTGTAATTCATAATAATTCCAAATTATATCTGATCAAGACAAAATAAATGTCATTAGACTAGTCTCAAAGAGCTCTATTATATTAAGCATTAATTTCTATATTTTCAAATATTTTTATTTTTATATCTCTAGCTTGCCTTAGAAGACATTCAATTTTCACATAATTTGATGGTCATGGAAGTTACACTCAATCTCTTTAGCAACTTCGAATGCAACTGTTAACTACAATTTCTCTCATTGTTTTTAATTGTTTGCTCTCTTTTGGTTATATTACTTTCTAATTCTAAATCAATATTAAGTGATATTTATATCAATTTTATTTGGCTAAACTTCATTGCTCAATTTATTTCATTTAAAATTTAATATATTTTTACTTGTTATTAAAATAATAATTTATTAAACTTTATTCTTATTAACTATAGTAATTAGTTTTATTTCAATAGTAGGTCAAATCGATATAACAAAAGATTATTAGAGTTGTCCCAATGAGCATTATCTAACAATGTATATATTTCTTTTTTTTAATATTTTATTTTTAATGGTTTTGGCATGTTATAGAAGATATTTATTTTCATTTGAGATTTGATGATTGAGGACAATACTCATGATGTCCTTAATATCTCTATGTGCAAATTTGTTATTTAATTTATCGCATTTCTTATAATTTTTTCAAAGATTTTTTTATATTTCTATGTAAATTTAATTTCATTTTTTTCTACAATTATATTGTTTTCTTTTGGCTGTATTATATTACATTAATTTATCTTATTTTATGTTTAATATGTAATTAATTAAAATTTGAAATAAAAATTTAAATTATTTATGTTTATTTTTTTATTAATTTGTAGTAATTCCAAAAATTTTCTAAGCTAGATAAAATAAACATTGCTTAAATTTCATCAGTGAGCTCTATCCAATTAAAATATATTTTTCTATAATTTCTAACATTTTATTTTTTAATATTATTCTACACTTTTTTGTTTTGTTTTGATAGCACAATATTTTATGACTGAGGATGTAACACTTGATCTCCTTAGTATCTTTGAATAAAAATATACAATATAATTTATCTCACTTTTTAAAAAATTTCTCCTTGATTTGGTTATATAATAATAAAACTCTAATTATTCCATCTTGTAACACATGTATCATATTTAGTTTATTACATTACGTTGCCTAAATTTATCTCATTTTAGCTTTCATATATGTTTACTTATTATTAAAATAGTAATAAATTATTATTTATATATATTTACTTTAGTAATTCATAGAAATTCAAAAAAAGACCATTTGAGATGAAATGAACCTCATTGGGTTAGTCTAGGCCAGCTCTATGCAATGAAAAAATTATTATTATTTTTTTAAAATTTTTTATTTTCTATTTTTTAACTATAGAATTAGGCAATTTTTCATACGTAACTGACTTGTCAATCAAAGATTTTACTCTCGAACATCTTTATATCTTGGAAATGTAACATTCCTTTATAGTTTACCTTATTTCATCTTATTTACACATTCTTTTGTTATATTAATAAATTAATCTCATATCTTATGTCACTACATCACTTTGAGTTTGTTTTATTACACTTCCTCTATTTAACACATCCCATCCAAAACATATATTTACTTAATATTAAAAAATAAGTTTTTTATCTTTTTTTTCATATTCACTTTTAAGTTTGTAATAATTTGATATGAAGTGTGATCGTGATGATACCCATATTTTTGGACTTGCCTTAAACACCTACATCCAATTAAAGATACATTTTAATGTTTTTTAATATTTTATTTTCTTGGGTTTTAGCATGCTTTAAAAATAAGTTTTATTTTTACCTTATTTAATGATCAAGAATGTACACATGTTCTTTTTAATATCTTGCAATGTGACAATAGAATGTAGTTTATCTCATTCTTCAAAATTTTGACTTTGTTTTTGTTGGTTTGCTATGTTTCTATAAATCTCTTATCATGTGACATTTATGTCACCTTTTCTTGTTATATTTTTTTCATGTTATCACTTTTTAGCTTTTAAAATATATTTATTCAATATTAAAATAATATTTTTTTATTTTTTCTATTTGATTTGTGTAAGCATAGATTTTTTAAATAAGGTCCATTTAAAGGAAAACAAGCAAAGTTTGACTCATCCCAGAGGGCACTATTCAATATTAGCATCTTTTGCGAGATAATGTCATTTGATATGGTAATCTAGGCAATGACCCTTCATCTCCTTTGTATCTTGTAATGCAAGTTTCCTATGCAATTTGTCTTATGTTTTCAACTTGTTCATTTTGATTAATTTAAATTTGTTAACATCTATTTATGATATTTTATTTTTATTATATTATTTTCTAATATTAAAAAATAATTTATTTTTTTTTAATGCTTTTTAGTTTTGTACATCATAGCAATTCAAAATAAGGCCAAATTGAGAAAAAGAATAAATGTCATTAGACTCGTCTCCTTGAGCTCTTTCTAATTTTATATTAATTTCTTTATTTGAAAATATTTTTTAATGGTTTCTTCACATTTTAATAAATATTTTAATTTATGTTTTGTTTTAGACTAGAGTATGTTACAATTGATCTCCTTAATATCAAAGAATAAAATATTTTTGTGTAATTTATCTTATGTTTTTCAAATTTTGTTCGTTTAGTTTTTTATATAACAATCTGCTCTACATCTGTACTTGTGTGCCCTTTACAGTTCCTTTATTTAGTTATAATATATTGCTTCGATTTGTTTTTTCTTGCTTTAATATAAATTTACTTATTATTTAACTAAAAATTTATTATCTTTTGTGCTTACTCACAATGCTAATTCATAGAAATTCCAAAAATGCTATGATGGTGATACAAAACTATCATTAATCTTATCTCAATTAGCTCAAATCATATAAAGCTTCATTTTTATGCATCTTATGAGAAATTTTAATTGATAACTAATTGGTTATTTGATGGTATTAGGATTGATGTCTTCAGTATCTTGGAATGCCATTGTTTTATTAAACTTTAACTCATTTTTCTTTATTTTTCCCTTTGGTTATTTAATTAAATTTACCACCAGTGCTACTCTAATGTAATGTTTGCATAACTTTTAATTTGCTTATCTAACGGTTCTTAAATTTATCACATTTTAGCTTTAATATTCTCTTACATAATATTGAAGTTATATTTTGTTATTATGTTTTCTTTTTTAATTAGTTATTTAAAAATAATATTAAATAAGTTCCACTTGAGGTTAAACAAATGTTGTTCAAATTGTCCTAATGTGCTCTGTCAAATTATTGTGCACTTCAAGAGATATTTTCATACTTTCATGATGTTATAATTAAGGATGTTACAGATCATTTTCTTAGTATGTTAAAGTGTAGTATTCTATTATAATTAATCTCATTTTTTGAAGTCCTTGTAATGTTTTGGTTACATTATTGAGAAACTCTGTTTCTCATCACATGTGACCATTAAGTCACTTTGGTTTTGTTGCATTACATTGCTTCTATTTATCTCATTTCAACTTTATTACCTATTCATTAACATTAAAGTAATAATTCAATTTTACTTATGTTTGTCAGTTTGGTAATTGATAGTGTTTCTATACAAGGTCTGATCGAGGCAAAACAATTATTGTTACCCCTACTTAAATGACCTCTTTCCAATTAAATATTTACTTTCATATTTTTGAGATGTTTAAATTTTTTTTGAGTTTTGGAAATGAGCTTTAGGAAATTTAATAAATCTCTAAGTTTTTAATTTATAATGCTACACTTGACCTCTTGTGCATCTTGGAAATACAAGTTTCCCATACAATTTATCTTCTTTCTTCTAAGTTTTTTGCCTTGTTTAAAATAGTACATAACACTAAATGTTATCTCATGTGTATTTTGCCTTACACTAATTTGGCTATAATATATAATTTCAATTTAACACATCTCAGCTTTATTATATATATTTTCCTAACATCAAAATAATAATTTGTTATTATTTTTTCTTATTGTTTTTTGTGATTTTTAGTGTTTTCGAATGACTTCTAATCAAGTTGAAACTTATAACATTGGATTCCTTTTTACAAGTTGTATTATAGTATACATTCCTTTAAATATTTTTAGGTATATTTAATTTTTTTATGTTATAGATTTTTGACGTGCTTTGTAAAATATTACGATTTGGACCACATTTGATGATCAAGGAAGCCACACTTGATCTCTTATATACTTTGAACGTAACTTTCCTATATAACGTATTTCATTTCTTAAAATATTTCACTTTTGTTTTGTCATATATATCTATGCCTCTAATTCTCCTATGTTGTGATGTTTATAATGCTTTATTTTTGTTATACTACGTTGCTTTAATTGAACATATTTCATGTTTAATATTTATTCACTTAATGTTATAACAAAAAATTATTATTATTCTTTTCTATTTAATTTTGTAATTTGTTATATTTTCAAGCAAACTTTCATTTGAGATGATAATACACTTAATGTCCACTTTCTAATATTGGAATTCTTTTTAAGATATTTCAATTCGTGCTAGATTGATAAACATAGATGTTACAGTCGATCTCCTTATTATCTTGAAATGAAACTTTTGCTGCATAGTTTATCTAATTTCTTCAAATATTTCACTTTAATTTTGTTATTCTACATAGCTTTTACTTATTTCAATTAAGCTTTATGACTTATTTATGTAATATTAAAAAATAAATTTATTACTTTATTATTATTAATTATTTATATTTTGTAGTAATTACAAAAAATTAAATTTGGATAAAATCAAGATCATTGAACACATCTTAATGGGCTCAATATAGTTAAATATTATGTTTATAATTTCCTTTATTTTTTCTATGTTTTTACCAAGTTTTATGAAATAATTTGATCTATGCCTTAGTTTGCAATGAAGGTTGATAAACACATTCTCCATAATATCTTGCAATGCAATTTTTTTTATTAATTATTTCACTTTTTAAAATTTTTCCTCTTCAATTTTGTTGATTATAGTGTAAGTACAGTGTTGTCTCATGTGAAATCAACATCCCTTTGATTTTGTTATATTACATTGTTTCTATTTTTTAATTTTAGCACATATTTACTTAATATTTGATTACTAATTTGTTATTATTTATGCTTAATTATTACTTAATTTCAATGTAATTCAAAATGAGACTTGATTGAGACAAAACAAATGATCTTGGACTCATCTTGATGAGCCCTAAGAAATTAAATAATTATTTTTAATATTTCTAAAAACTTTTATTTTTTCAGTTTTGGTACATATAACATGACATTTTGATTAATAACAAACTTTTCTTCTGAGGATGTTAGACCTAATCTACTTGGTAACTAAAAATACAAATTTCACACAAGATTCATCATGTTTCATTAAATGTTTTGATTTCAATTTGTTATATTACTACAAAACTTTTATTCTTTTCACATGTGGCATTTATATTACAATTATTTTGTTATAATACTTTCCCTCAAGTTATGTCATTTAAACATGATCATATATTTATATAATATAAAAATAATAATTTATTAAATTTTATTCTAATATACTTTTGAAATACATAATAATTCTAAACAAAGATATTTGAGATGAAACAAATGTCATTGGACTCTTCTCGTCGATGTTTATCAAATTAAATTTTTTTATATTTTTTCTTTTTTTCTTTTTTTTGCTATGCTTTATTGAACGTTTAGATTCATATCATTTTTGAAGATCAAGGATGTGACACTTAATCTCCTTAGTATCTTAAAATTAAACCTTCCCTTCTAATTTATGTCATTTTTTTAAAGTTTTTTTCTTTGATATAGATATGCACTCCAATTTTCCTTCCATGAGACCTTTGCATTAATTTGTTTTGTTTATATCACCTGGCTTCATTTTATCTCATCCTTGCTTTATAATATGTTTACTTACTATTAAAATAATAATTTGTAATGATATTTATAATTTATTTTTAAATTGTAGTAATTCCAAACAATGTCTAATAGAGACAAAACAAACATCATCGAACACATCTCGATGAGGTCTATCTGATAAAAAAATATTTTTACTATTTTTGTTCTTTGGTTTTGAATCATCTTTAGGCATTTCAATTCATACCTGATTTGGCAATCGATGATTTTACATTATTGTTCCCAATTCTACGTAATGCAATTTTCTTGTATAATGTTTCTCATTTGTGCAAATGCTTTGTTTGATTTGTTTGTTTTACATTGACGCCCTAATTCTCATTTCCACAAATTTTTCTCATCTTTGTATTTTAGTTATATTATATTATTTCAATTTATCTTATTTTATTCCTAATATATATTTATTTATTATTCTAATAATAAAATATTATTATTTTAGCTTATCAAATTTAGTAATTCAAATAATTCAAATTGAGATCTCGTTTTTAAAATTGTAACCTTTACATTAATTTACTTATTTCTAAATATATTTAATTGTTTTATTTTTGTGGGCTATTTAGTTAATTTTATTTGTATATTATTTGATGAATGAGGATGTTAGATATTATTAAAATAATAATTTATTATTATTTTTACTTACAAAATTTTGTAATTTATAGAAATGAAAATTGTGTTCTGGTCGAGATGGAAAAGCTTTTGTAAAACCCATCCCAAAGAGATCTATCTATTTAAAAATTATTTTTTACCATTTTAAATATTGTTTTATGGTTTTTGAAATTTTTAAAAAACGTTATAATTTAGATTTGGTGATTGAGGATATTGTCCTCAATCTCTTAGGAATCTCCTAATGTAGTTTTCTGATACAATTTATATCATTTCCTCATATTTTTTTGCTTTGGTTTGGACATATTACAAAGATGGTCTAATTCTCCTCTGAAGTGATCCTTAAAATTCTTTCATTTTGCTATATTATTTTATTTCAATTAATTAAATTTATGCTTTAGTATATATTTACAAAAAATTAAAAAATAATTATAAATTATCATATAATTTATTTTTGCTAATTTTAGCAATTATGAACAAAGTTCAATCGATAAAAAATGAATATCATCAAACATGACCTATCAACTTATATTCAATTATATCTTCATTTATATATATATTTTTAGATATTTTAGTGTTTAGTGTTTTGGCACACTTTGCGTGACATTCAGATTTGTAAATGGCTTGACTATCACATGTTACACTCGATCTCCTAGTATCGTGGAATGACATTTTTAGAACCTATAGCTCATTTTTTAAATATTCTGCAATAATTTGCCTATATTATTACATAGCTATAAATCTCATCTAGCAAGAACTTAATATTACATTTATTTTTGTTACATCACATTACTTTAACTTATATCATTTTAGCTTCAATATATATTAACTAATTATATAAATAATAATTTATTATTATTTATGGTTATTTATTTTATTAATTGTTAGTAATTATAAATGCAGTATGATTGGGAGGACATAAATGTCGTTGGACTACTTTTGATGACCTTTATGCAATTAAAAATTCATTTTAAAATTTTTATAAGTTTTATTTTCCATTTTTGGTTGGATTTATTTTATGTTGTGATTTATGCCTCTTTTGATAATAGATGATATTACTCAATATCTTTTTTTGTATATTTGGATGAACTTCATTATATAATTGATCTCAATTCTATGTGTTTTTGCTTTTCCTTTTTTGTATTACTTTGTAACTCAAAATGTCATCTCATCTGACCCTTACAACACTTTGATTTAGCTATAATATGTAGATTAAATTTATCTTAATTGGTTGTTACTATATATTTACTTAATATTAAAGTAATAATTTGATATTATTTAGGCATATTTTCTTGGAAAATTCATTGTAATTCTAAATGTGATCTGAGTAAAATAAAATTTGTTGGACTTTTCTTAACGACCACAATCAAAAAAATATTCTTTTATATGTCTAAAATATTTTGTATTCCGATGTATTATCATGGTTTATAAGGTATTTCAATTTGTGTTTGACTTGATGATTGAGAAAGTTACATTTAATCTCTTAAATATAATAGATTGCAACTTTCTTATCTAATTTATCCCAAATATTAAATTTTTTTTATTTAGTTATATTACTATTAAACTCTAAATTTCTTAATGTGTTACCTTTCCTTTACTTATATTTGTGTATATTACATCACTTCAATTTATCATATTCAAATTTTAATGTGTATTTACTTAATACTAAAATAATGATGTATTTTTCCTATTTATTTTATTTTTTGTGGTAATTCAAAAGGATATCCAATGGAGACAAAACAAAAGTCATTGGAATTATCTTAGGAAGCTCCATCGAATGATATATTTAATTTGAAATTTTTATGTTCTGTTTTTCGATTACTTTGGTACCAATTGCAAGATATTTTAATTTTTATCAAATTTGATGATCATTAAATTTTTCACTATGATTTGCTTATATTACTATTAAACATTAATTCTCATTCTATGTAACCTTTAGATAACTTTAATTTTATTATAATATATTACTTTAGCATATCTCATTTTTAGTTTAATTTATATTTTAATTTTATTAAAATAAAAAATGAACTAATATTTGTATATTTTTTTCTTATGTAATTATATTATTGCAAATGATGTTATATTTAGATTAAGAAAATCTTTTAATTTTTTATGCTTTATGCTAAATTTTATTTTACACCTGACTCTATGATTAAGAATGATACACTTGATCTCCATAGCATCTTGGAGTTCAACTTTCTCGTGCGACTTGTCCAACACCTTGATTCCATTACATTACAATCTATTAATTTATCATATTTTTACTTTAATATACTTTTAATTAAAATTAAATTAATACTTTATTATTATTTAGGCCTATTAAATTTTGTAATTATTAATAATTCCAAATAAGGTTCAATCTAAATGAAACAAATATCGTTGAAATAATATGCATGAACTCTATGAAATTAAAAATTTGATTTGAAATTTTTACATATTTTATTTTCTATGGTATTGCTATGTTTAAGGAGAAATTTTGAATCCTACCTAACGATAAACTATCACACACTCAATCTCTTTGGTATCCTAGAATAGAGCTTTCGAGTTTAATTCGAATATTTATTCAAACATTTATGCTACATTTTTTATATTGCTAAAAAAGTATGATTATTGAATAATAATAATTTTACATTGCTTAGATTTGGTTATATAAAATTGCTTCAATTAATCTTAATTTAACTTCAATATATATTTACTTAACATTGAAATTATAATTTTTTATTCTTTATGCTTATTTGCAATAGTAATTCATAGTATTTCCAAATGATGCATGATCTAAATGAAACAAACATCATTCAACTTTACCTTAAAAAGTTAATCAAACTAAATATTCATTTTTATATTTTTAAAATGTTTTTTAGGCCTTCGGCATACCTTGTGAGATATTTTTATTCAACAATTTTGATGATTTAGGATGCTGCAATTGATCTCCTTAATGTTGTAGAATGTGATTTTCCCTTATAATTTGTCTCATTTTTTCTTTTTTTTATTTTGTTTTGTCACCATGTAATGCTAAGCAACATCTGGCATGACAATTAGATCAATTTCATTTAATTATGCTACATTGCTTTAATTTTCCTCATTGCTATCTTTATAATTTATTTAATTAATAACATTACTATAATTACATACTTTTATGCCTATTTATTTCACAAATATGAAATTATTCTAATCGAGTTACAATCGAGACGAAAGAAGTATCATTCCACCAATCTTGATAAGCTTTATCCAATTAAATATTTATTTACATGTTTCTTAAATATTTTTTTTCTTTATTTTTTGCTTGCTTATTGAGATATTTTGTTTTGTACAGGACTTCATTATTGAGGTTGTTATGCTGCATCTCCTTAGTATAGATTGTAGCTTTCAATTTATGATAATGTCTTATTTACTTATCATTTAAATAATAATTTATTGATTTGTATATTTTGTAATTCAAAAATTCATAGTAATTCAAAATATTGTCTAATTTACACAAAAAAAGTATAATTGGATCATCTTAATATGCTCTATCTAATTAACAAATTTAGTTTTAATAATTTTTTTCTAAAGTTTTAGTAGACTTTATCAGTCATTTAAATTCATTATAGACTTGTCAAACGATGGTGCAACATCAAACCATTAGTGTCATGGAATATAGTTTCCTTATATAATTTAACTTTGTTTTTTGAAATTTTCTCATTTTGATTTCCTTATATTTCTTTGTAACAACAAATATCCATTCATATGATATTTACATCACTTTAAATTAATGAAAAAAAGATCTTGCATTTATCAATCATCATATTTAATTTATGTTAACTTGACAAAAAAATTATAATTTATTATTATTTACGCTTACTTGATATGATAATTTATAGTAATTTCAAACTTGGCCCAATCATGCAAAAACAAATATCATTGGAGTAATCTCAACGTGCTTAATATAATTAATATTTATTTCCAAAATTAAAAATTTCTATTTTCTCATTTATTTTGAATACCTAATGTAATGATTGAAGATATCGCACTTGATTTTCTTAAAAAACTTTAGTGGAACTTCTAATTTCAATTTATCTTTTTTCTTAAAATTTTTCTCGTTAAATTGGTTATATTAATATGAAATTCTAGTTCTCCTTTTACGAGACCTTTACATCACCACTGTTTATTATATTACATCTCTTTAAATTATCTCATTTATTCATTAATATATATTTACTTAAAATAAGTTCATTATTATTTATGCTTATTTACCTCTTTAATTCAAAGTATTCCAAATGAGGAATGATTGAGGTTAAACAACATTTTTTCAACTAGTATTAAAGAGCTACATCAAATTTAATATTCTTTGCTATATTTTTTAAATTTTTTATTTATTTTGTATGCATTATAAAGTATTTCTATTTCATATTATTTGATGATCAGGAATAACACACTAGATCTACATAGCATCATAAATTGTATTTCTCCCCTAAATTTTACTTCATTTCATTTAAAATTTCATCCATATTTGGATATATTGCATTTTCATTATAACTATCTTCTCTTGTATGCCTTATATTGCTTTGATTTTGCTATATTATATTTGCTTTAATTCATCTAATTTAAACTTAATATATATTCACTATTTTTAACCTATTATTTTTATGCATATTTACCACTGTAATTCATAGTAATTCCAAAGATGGACCAATTATTATGAGAAAACATCTTGAACTTATCATGATGAGGTCTATAAAATATGTTGTTCTTTTTTATATTTTTCAATATTTTATTTTTTATTGTTTTGGCATCTTGAATGTCGTATTTTTATTTGTACCTTATTTTTTGTTTGAGAATGTTAAACATGATATCCCTAATAACTTAGAATTCAACTTTCCTATAAAATAAATTTATTTCAACAATTTGTTTATTTGATTATATTATTATGAAACTCTAAATCTCTTCTAACTGACATTTAATCTCTTTAATTTGGTTATTTAACTTTGCTTAAATTTATCACATTACAACTTCAAGATATATTTATTTTAGCTTTAATCTATCTTATTTTAGCTTTAATATTTTTTTCTTCATATTAAAATAGCTTTTAATATTTGTTATACTTTTTTACTTTGGTAACTCAAAATAATTCCAAGCAACCTTCCATAAAAAAATGACATTCGACTCATCTTACTGAGCACTATGCAACTAAATATTAACTTATGTATTTCTTAAATATTTTATTTTCACTTATTTTGACACATTTTTTAGACTTTTTTATTAATTCTAAATTTGTCAAATGAGCATATTACACGGTCTCCCTAGTATCTTAGAATATTTCATCTTAAACTATTTATTGAATTTCATTAAAATTTTTGCTTTTGTTTTGACATATTACTAAGTAACTCAATGTCGTCATGTGAAATATTTATAGTACTTCTGTTTAGTTAGGTTACATTGTTTCAAATTATCATACTTTATTAATAGTATATAAAAATAATCTTAAAATAATAAATTATTTCTATTTTTTCTTATTTATTTTATTAAATCATAATAATTCCAAATCTAGTTCCATTAAGATGACAAATATATCTTTTAACTTATCTAGATGTGCACTACAATTACATATTTACTTCTATCTTTCTTAATATTTTTATTATGGTCTTGTCATACTTTAGAAGATATTTCAATTCACACCTAATTTGATGATTGAGTGTTACACTCATTCTCATTAGTATATTGGAATGATCCTTTTTCTCAATGTATATCTAATTTCTTCAAATTGTTTACTTTGATTTTATAATATTTCTATCATACACTAAATCCCATCTAATGACACTTTCACATCATTTTGGCTTGATTATATTATGTTGCTTCATCTTATCACGTTTTAGTTTTAATATAAATCTACTTAAATAATTTATAATAATTCATAATAAGCTTTATCTATTTAACTATTCATTTCATTATTTTTAAATATATTATTTTAGATGATTTTACTAAGTTTTTTTAGTAACATTGCTTTATTACCAATTTGACCATTGAAAATGTTACACTCAAATTCCTTAATATCTTTCAATGCAACTTTCGTATGTAATTTATTTAATTTTTTATCTGTTATATTTCTTTGGAACTTACAATCTTTTTTCCTAGGACCTTTCCATCAATTTGATTTTATGATATAATATTTCTTAGAATTATATCATTTCAACTTTAATATAGATTTACTTAATTTAAAAATAGTAAATTATTTTTTTAAGCTAACTGAAAATGATAATTTCAAGTAATTCCAGACAAGTTATGTTCCAAATAAAACAGATACTATCATACTCATCTCAATATGCTCTATCAAATTAAATTTTCATTTCCACGTTTTTTAATATTTAATTTTCCTTTATTTTGAAATGTTTTGTATTCTTGTTTGGTTCATGCCAAATTTAATAAATTGAGATGTTGCACTTGATCTCTTTAATTTCTAACAATGCAACTTTTATGTATAATTTGTTCTGTTTCTTAAAAGTTTTCACTTTAATTTGTTTATATTACAATGAAACTATAATTCTCTCCTCATGCAACTGTTACAATGCATTTATTTTTTTATATCACATTACTATAATTTTTCCTTTTTAGCTTTAATATATTTTTAGTTAAATATTGAATCTTATATTTCAATATATTTTATTTTCTAATATTTTTGTATACCATAGGAGATATTTTTAAGACTGAGGATGTGACATTCAATCTCTTTTGTATTTTGGAAAGAAGCTTTCTTATATAATTTTTCTCATATCTACAAATTTTTTTCTTTGATTTTGTAAAATTATGACATGTCTTCAAATCTCCTTTAATGTGACAATTACATAATTTTTATTTGATTGTTGTGCATTACTTCAATTTCTCTATTTTAATAAAAATTTATTTTTACTTATAATAAAAATAATTTTTAATTATTTGTATTGTTTTAAAATTTTAATTCATAGTATTTCCAGACATGATTCAATCGAGATCAAAGAAACATTGTCAGATTCATCCCAAAGAGTTCTATCTAACAATGGTTTTATTTCCATTATTTTAAATATTTTTTTCTATGGCTTTGGTGTGTATTATAAGATATTTTTATTCTTAACATCATGGAATACATCTTTCTATTACAATTTACCTCATTTAATTAATAATTTTTCTTTTTTTTGTATACATTACAATGTAGCATTAAATCTCCTCATGTGTCTCTTTTACATCACCATGAGTTTTTTTATGTTTCATTACTTTAGTTTACCTCATTTGAATATTAATATATATTTACTTAATCATGAAATAATAATTTGTTATTATCAATGAATATTACATTTTTCAATTTATAATAATTCCAAAAATGGTCCAAGTTAGATGAAACAAACGTTATTAAACTTGTCTCGAAGAGCTCTTCAAAAATACTTATTCTTTTAACAATTTTACTTTTTAGGGTTTTGACATGTTTGATAAGATTTTTTTTTTGTACTTAATTTGTCTTTGAAAGATGTTACACACAATCATCTTTGTGACATTAATTTCAACTTTATACTAAAATTTATCTCATTTTCGAGTTTTTATGAAAACTTTACTAAATATTTCAATTTATGCTTAATTTAACAATTAAGGATATTACACTCATTCTCCTTAGATTCCTAGAATGTAACTTTCCTTCACAAATTAAGTCATTTTTTCTAATTTTATATTTTTATTTTGTTGTGTTACTATATAGCTCTAAATGTCTTCTTGTTCAAAATTGACATAAGCTTTATTTCTTTATACTAATTGTTTAAATTAATTTTATTTCAACTTCAACAGATATTAATTTAATATTAAATATATTTTTTTTATTTAACAACATTTACATTGGTAGTTCACAATAATTGCATATGAGGATTGATTGAGATTCAACAAATGTGTTTTAACTTATATTGATGAGTTCTATTAAATTAAAAATTCATTTATATATATATTTTAAATATTTTTTTTTTCTAAGGTTTTGAATAGTATGCGAGAAATTTTATTTGTAGCTTGTTTAATGAGAGAGGATGTTACAATTGATCTACTTTGTATTTTTGAATAAACCTTTTCCATGCATTTTGGCATATTTTTATAAATGTTATGATTTCATTTAGTTATTTTTACTAAGAAGATCTAATTTTACTATCGTGTGTCCTTTACATCACATCAATTTAGTTTTATTACATTGCTTCAATTTATCTTATTAAAACTTTGATTTTTATGTGCTTATTTTTTAAAAAATAATTTATTAATATTTATGTTTCTTTATTTGGAAAATTAAGACAAAACAATAGTTGTTAGACTAATCTTCATAAGCTCTATAAGATTAAACATTTATTTTTATATTTCTAAATACTTTTTTCTAGTTCTTTTACACAATTTTTGAGATACTTTCACTCATAACTAATTGATTAATCATTGATGTTATAGTTGATCTCCTGGTTATCTGAGAATGCTACATAAACATAAAAGTTACATAATTTTTGAATTTTTTTATTTTTATCTTGTTATATTTTTTATGAAATTATAATTTTCCTCTTCTGTGACCTTTATGTTGCTTTGATTTTGTTTTCTAAAATTGCATCAAATTATCTCATTTCATGCAAAATATATATTTTGTGAATATAAGTATAAAAAATCACTACGAATTAGGCATGTCTTATTTGTTAAGTCAATGTAATTGAAAATGTGGTTTGATTAAACGGAAACAGACATCATTAAACTCATCAAAAGAAATGTTATCTATTTAAATATTCAATTATATATTTTTAAGACCTTTACTTTCTATAACTTTGACACATTTTACAAGATATTTCAATTATTACTTCCTTTGACAATTGTGAATGTTACAGTTAATCTCCTTAATACCATTGAATACAACATTCATGTATAATTTATCTCCTCTCGAAACTCCTTAATACCATTGATTTAGTTATATTGACTTGAAGTTATCATAATAATTTTTTATTATTTATTTTTTTAAATTCATATTAATTCCAAATGAGGTCTGACCATCATGAAACAAACATTGTTAGACCCTACTTTTAAAGTTCTATCCAATTAACTATTTATTTGTATTATTTTAAAAAAAATTAATTTTTATGTCTTTTATGTGCACTATGAGTCATTTTTGTTTTTATCTGATTTGATAATTGAGGATATTACAATTAGTCACTTCAGCAACATGGAATGCAACTTTTCAAAAAATTTACCTAATTCATTATTTTCTTTCTCTTTTATTTATATATTACTACTTAGCTCCAAATCTCATATTGTGCCACTTCTACATCACATTAAATTTTTTATATTACAACTCTTCAATTATCTTATTTTAGCTTTAATATATATTTACCTGACATGGGTTTATCAATAATAGATTTTGCTATACCAAATAATTCCAAACATGGTCTAGTAGGAACAAAAGTATTATTAAAATCGTGCTAATGAGCACTTTGGAATAAGATGTCTAATTTCATATTTTTAAAAAAATATTTTTTAGAGTTTTGGCATGCTTAATAATATATTTTATTTTCTACCATTTTTTCATTCAAAGATGTTACACTCGATCTCCATGGTGACTTGGAGTTCAAATTTATAATTCACTTTATCTTATTTTTTTAAAATTTTTTGTGTTGATTTGGGTATATTAGAAGATAAGTCTAATTTTTCTCTGGTTTGACAATTTTAAAACTTTGAGTTAGTTATATTACATTTTCTACATTGGCCACATTTTAACTACAATATATTTTTTTACTTAAAATTAAATTAATAATTTGATATTATTTGAGTTTATTTTCTTGGGTAATATATAGTGATTCTATTGAAGGTAAAACAAAGATGAAAATGGTGTGATTGGTTTCACCTTGGAAGTTCTATTCATTTAAATATTCATTTTTATAATTATAAATGTTTTTACATTTGAGAATCAATGATATTACACTCAATCTTCTTAGAATCTTCGAATGTAAATTTCAGAAACAAATTGTATCATTTCTTCAATTATTTTTTCATTTGCTCATATTATTAAGTAGCTCTTATTATTTTCTTATTTGATATTCCCATTTGTTTTTTTTTTGTTTATAAATTTTTTTTCTATTTATCTCATTTTACCTTCAATAGATATTTACATAATATCAAAACAAAATTTATTTATGTCTAAGATTCTATAATTTGGAAATTAATAGTAATTGCGAATAAGGTTTGATCGAGTAAAATCAATTATCATCTGACTTATGTAAATGAGTTACATCTCATTTAAACCAACTTTTATACATTTATAAATCCTATTTTCTCATCTTTTGACATAATATCCAAGGGGTTTTTTCATGCATTTGTCTCATTTTTATAAATGTTATGCTTTGATTTCATTATTTTTCTATGAAGCTCTAATTCTTCTCTTATGTTACCTTTACATTATGCAGATTTAATTTTATCACATTGCTCCATTTATATAACATTTGCTTTAATTCCTTTGTTCTTAATGTTTAAATAATAACTACTTCATATTTAACCTTATTTATTTGGTAAATCGAGTGAGAACAAATATCTAATTTCCATTATAACCTTCAGAATTAATATTCCTTTTTTACATAATAATCTTCAATTTATATCATTTAAGTTTAATATTTATTTAATTTAATATTAAAATAACAATTTATTACTATTTAAATATATTTACTTTGGAAATTTGTAATAATTCTAAGCTTGGTTGAATGTTGAGGAAACAAGCTCTTTCAAATTAAATATTTTTTTAGGTTTCAATTCATAAAAGATTTGATGGTCAAGGATATTACACTTGACATGCTTAGTATCTTGGAATAAAAATTTCATGTCCATCTTATCTAATCCTTTGAATTCGTTTGCTCTGTTTTGGTTATAGTAATATGAAACTCTACTTCTCATTTTTTGTGACCATTATATCACTTTGATTTAGTTACATTAAACCGCATAAAATTTCCAATATTTGCCTTAAAATTTATATTTACAAAATATTTCAATAGTACTTTTTATTATTTTTTATTTTTTTAGTAACTAGTACAAATTCTAAATAAGTTCTGATGGAGATGAAATAAATGTTGTTAGGCTCACCTTGGTGATCTCTATTAGATTAAATATTCATTTTTACTTTCATAAATATTGTTTTCTAATATTTTTGTTCATTTTTTTATGTATTTTGAATTGTATTTTATTGAATGATTGTGAATATTGCACTCAAAATCAGTAATATATTGGAATGGAACTTTCTTGTATAAGTTATCACTTTTTTTCAAATTTTTCACCTTTATTTGGTTATATTATATTGGTTCAATTAACCTTATTTCAATATCTATGTCTATTTTCCAAAGATTAAAATAATATTTTATTATTATGTTTGCATATTTATTTTCATAATTCTTTGTGACATTAAATAATGTGTGGTGAAGGCAAAACAAATGTCACAAGACCTTTCTCAATGAACTTTATCATATTTAATAATCATTAATATATATTTATATTATCTCTATGGTTTAGTCATGATGTGTAAGATATTTTTATTTTTGCTTCATTTGATAATTGAAGATGCCACATTCTTTCTTCTTAGAATCATAGAATGCAACTTTCTCATGCATCTTATTTCATTTCTATAAATTTTTGCTGGTTGTTTTAATATGTAACTCAAAAATAAATATATATTTTTTAAATTTTTTAAGCATTTTTTTAATTTTTTTCCATTCCTTTAGAATCTTTTTGAATTGTGATAGTTTCTTGACTAAGAACATTACATATATTAGCTTTTTGCCTATGAATGGAACTTTCCTATACAAGTTATCTTATTTTTTCAATTTTTTGGATGTATTTGGTTATATTTTATTGCTTCACTTTATCTCATTTCAAATTTAATAATATTTTTTGTAATAACAAAATAATATTTAATTATTATTTCTTTTTTTAACTGGTAATAATAGTACTTCCATATTTTGTCTGGTGGAGACTAAATAAATGTCACTGGACTCATCCTATTGAATTATGTCAAATTAAGTATTCATTTTTTATAATTTGAAATATTTAATTTTCTATACTTTTAGCATGATTTATGATAGTTCAATTTGTAACTAATTAATGGTTGATGACATTACACACTTTCTGCTTAATATCTTAGAACACATCTTTTTCATTTGATTTATTAAAGTACTTCAAATGTTTTGCTATGAATTAGTTATATTATTATGAAACTCTAAATCTCTTACTATGTAACATTTACATTGCCTTGAATTGGTTATATTATATTGCTTAAATTTATCTCATCTCAATTGTAAATATTTTTTTTTAATATTAAAAAATTATTTTATTGTCATGGTTGCTCATTGTTTTCTTGTTTTGAGTAATTTCAAATGAGGTATGATGGAGAAAAATTAAATGTCATTGCCCTGAGTAATTTTTCAAATCTTGACTTTAATTTTTATTTTATTTTTAAATTTTTCATTTTGTAGAGTTTTAGCTTGCTTACAAACTACTTTTAAATTAATATAAAAATAGTACTATATTATTATTTAATCCTTTTTCTATTAAAAACTCAAAGTATTTTGGTTTAGGTCACATATGGATGAGTAAAATGTTAATAAACTTGATTTCATGACAGAGCATAATACGTTCCTTCACCATTATATCTTGGATTGCAAGTTTCCCGTGTAATTCAAAATTATGAAGGCCTTCTCATTTTTTAATATTTTTTGTCTTAGAATGCATCTTTCCTTTATAATTTATCTTATTTATTCAAATGTTTTATTTTGATTTAGTTATATTACTACAAAACACTGATTCTTATTAAGTGTGACAAATCATATTATTTTGATTTTTCTTCAATATACATTTACTTTAAATTAAAATAATAATTTTTTATCAGTAATGCAAAATTTGTCTTTTAATTAATAATAATTATGAATGAGATCAACTCAAGATGAATCAAATGTCAAAAGACACATCTCTATAAGCTCAATACAATTAAGTTTTTCTATTCAATTGTTTTGAAAAAATTATTTACTAGCATTTATACATGAATTTTGAGACATTTGAATCGTAGAAATTTTGATGCTAAGGGAAGTTTCACTTGATCTCTTTAGTATCTATTAAAGTAACATTTTTATATAATTTCCATCATTTCTACATTTTTTGCCTTTTTTTGTATCAATATGTAGCTCTAAATTTGCTCACTTGTGACCATGTTGCATAGATATGTTTGTATTACACTAGTCAATTTATCTTATTTTAGCTTTGATAAATAACCACTATTGTTAAATAACAATTCATTATTATTAAACCATGTTTAATTTGGCAATTTGTCCTAATTATGAGGTCTAATTAAGACAAAATAAACATGGATATATACATGTTGACCACCTCCACTTAATTATGTATCAATTTTGACATCTTTAAAAGTTTCATTTCTTATTATTTGTTGTGCTTCAAGAGAAATATTAATTCACAAATGCATTGATGATCAAAATTTTTGGATTTGCAATCCTTACTTTATTGGAATTCAACTTTCTTACACAAGTTATCTCTTATTTTTCAAACCTTTTTCTTTGATTTCGTCATATTACCATGACACTATAAATCTTCACTTACAACACCTTATTTTACTATTATTTAGTTGTATTACTTACATCCATTTATATCAACTTAGTCTTTAAAAAATTACATATAATCATTTATCAAAATTTACTGTAATAATTTGTAAAAATTTAAAATGAGGAGTGATCAAGACAAAAGAAATGTCACTGTAAATGTCTCAATGTGCTTAACACAATTAAGAATAATTTTTTTATTTTTAAATATTTTTTCCTAAAACATTGACATTCTTTATGAGATATCCAGTTAAAACTAAATTTGATGATCAAGGATGTTATACTTGGCAACCAAAGTATAATTCAATGCAATTTTCCCATCAAACTTGTCTCTTTTTTTGATAACTTTTTCTTTGATTTGGTTATATTTCAATGAAGCTAGAATTCTCCTCTACATTGACCTTAGATCCATTTCATCAAGTTATATAAAATTCGTTCAATTTATCTCATCTCATTATTAATATATATTTGCTTAAAATAAAAAATAAATTTATCATTTTTTATGCCCATTTAATTTGTTATCTTAATAATTTTAATCATTGTTTGATTGATTTGAATCAAGCTTTATCAATCTCATTTAATTGAACTCTATAAATTAAAATATTTAATTTTTATATTTAAAAATAACTTTTTTAAATTTCTATAAACTTTATGAGATATTTAGGTTCAAACAATATTTGATGAAAGAGGATGTTATGCTTAATCCCTAGAGTAATTTATCATATTTCTTCAATTTTTTTCATTGATTTTGCCACATTATTATGTAACTATAAATTTGCTCTTGTGTGACCTTTAAATCCCTTAAAATTTGTAATATTACATTTCTATAATTTAACCAATTTTAGCTTAAAAAAATATTCACTTAATATTAAAATTATAGCTCATTATTATTTATGCTTATTTTTTTAAGTTATTCATAGTATTCCAAATGAGGATCGATCAAGGTGAAACAAATGTCATTGAAGTCATCTTGAGGAGTGCTATTCAATTAAATATTTATTTTTATTTTTTAAAATAATTTTTCTAATATTTTCTCTTTCTTTATGAATAATTTCTTTTAATACATAATTTAGCAATAAATGACATTTCGCTCAGTGCCTTTATTATCATGGCATGAAAACCTCTCCCATAATTTGTCTCATTTTCTTAATTTTTTCTTTTGAATCATATTATATTATTATGAAGAAATAACTATCCTCTATTGTGACATTTAAATCAACTTAAGTTTGTTATATTACATTGCTTTTATTTATGTCAAGTTACTTTTGATAAATTTATGTATATACTTAATATTAAAATGATAATTCATTGTTATTTTTGCTTATTTAATTATGTAACGTGTAGTCATTCTAAGAAAGGTCCAATTGAGACAAACAAATATACTTTGAATAATCTATGGGTTTACTATCTAATTAAATATTTATTTTACATTTCTCAATATTTTTTATTTCTAGATTTCTTACAAATTTTATGACACATTGTTTTTCAAACTAGGTTTGATAATCAAGAATTTACATACGGGCTTTGCATTATCTCATAATCAAACTTTCTCAAACAATTTATATCATTTATTAATTTTCTTCCTTATGACATAATGAAACTCTAATTCCCTACCATGTGATGTATCATCACTTTCATTTAGCGATGTGATATTACTTCATTTTATCAGATTTTAACTTTAATAATATTTACTAATGAGTAAAATAATGATTTATTATTGTTATGTATATTTAATTTATTACTTCATAGTAACTGGAATATGTAAAATAAAATCATTAATATATTTTTAATTATTTAATTTTTTTCATCATGGTTTACGAGACATATCTTTAATACTACATTTAACGATTCATGATGTTACCCTCAATCAACTTCATATGATTATATAACACAAAGTAGTATCTCTTATGGCCATTAAAGCACTTTGATTTTCTTATATTACTTTGTTTCAATTTACCATATTCTAGCTTTAATATAAAATTACTTAAAACTAAAACTATAATGTATAATTGTTTGCACTTGTTTAGTTTATTTCTTCATTGTAACTCTGAATGATGTTTTATCAAAATAAAAATATATAGTTCAAATCATTTTGATGAGCTCTATGTTATTAATAATTCTTTTTCATCTTTTTAAATAATTTATTTAATAGCTTTTTTGCTTTTTTTATAAAAGATTTAATTCACACTTGCTTTTATAATTCGAAATGTTACACACTTTCACATTAGTATTTTTTAGTGCAAACTTTCTTGTATAATTTTTCTCATTTCTTCAAATTTTTCACTTTGAATTGGTAATATTATAATGATACTCTAATTCTCCTCTCATGTGGCTTTTATAACACTTTGATTTTGTTATTCTTCACAGCCTTAATTTATCTTTTTAAAAACTAATTTATTACTATTTAAGCTTCACTATGGTAATTTACGTTAAGCATAGAGGAGATGTGCATGAGTTGAACAATATGCAATTGGACTCATCGAAGTTATATGTAATTTAATATTTATTTTTTAAAATATTTTTTATGGTTCTGACATACCCTTATAAGATATTTTTTGTACTTGATTTGTTGATTTATTATGTTACATTGGATCATGATTCATGGAATGCAAATTTGTCATGCAAATTACCTCATTTCTTCAATTTCTTAACTTTCTATGTATCATTAATGTCCCCTCTTGTAGTTTTTACACACATTCATTTTGTTGAATTATATTTCTATAATTAATCTTACTTTAGAATAAATATATATTTACTTATTAGAAAATAATAATTTATTATTACTAGTCAAGTTTAATTGTTTAATTTCTAAAAATTCTATGTGAGGCATAATCAAGATAAAACAAGCATCATTAGACTTACCTTTATAAGCTTTATCCAATTCAATATTTATTTTTAAATTTTTTAAATATTTATTATTTATGATTCTAGTACTCTTAAAGATACATTTTGACATTTTTTTAAAACTTGGTTTGGAGATTTGAGGATCATGCATTTGATCACTTTAGTATCTTGAGTTGCAAATTTCAAAAAAATTCTAATTTCATCAAATTATTTCCTATGATTTGGTTATGTTAATATGCAATTGCAAATATCGTCTCATGTGACCTGGTCTACACTTGGCTTAACTCAAATTACATTACATAAATTTATCTAATTTTTTATTTAATACGTACTAACTTACTATTAAACTAATGATTTAATACTACTTATGATTATTAGCTTCGACAATTCTAGTCAATCCAAGCAATCTCTTGTTGATATGATACAAACATTATTGGACTCCTATTTACATGGTTTATGAAACGAAATGCTTTGTTTTATATTTTAAAAAATTTTATTTTCTATGATTTTGTTACTCTTGAGGCAATATGATTTGTATAAAATTTAAACAATCAATATTGTTACACTCAAACACTTCAACACCTTGGATTATATTTTTCCTACATAATTTATAATATATCTTGAAATCTTTTGTCATATTTAGTTATACTACAATGTAACTCTAAATCTTCTCAAGGGTGACCATTACGTCATCTAATTTCATTATTGTTTAGCACTTTAATTCAGAAGACTAAAAGTCTTCGGCACCAATGAAACTATTTTAGTAAATTTAAAGTGTCTCAATTCCCGAACAATCGCACCACTCACTTTATCTTTGACAAAAACCTACATGATATTAAAAATATAATTTATAATTAGTCATGCCTATCTATTTATTAATTTCTATTAATTACAAAGAAGTTAAAATGTAGAGAAAAATATCAACAAACTCATCTCGAGAAGCTCTATCCAATGAAATATTCTTTGTTTATTTTTAAAATTTATTCTATATTACATTTGCATTGTTTACGAAGGATGTTGGTTATTAACTAATTTGATAATCAAGGATGTTACCCTAAATCTCTTCAAAATCTGGGAATGCAATTTTATTGTACAATTTATGTCACATTTACAATTTTTTATTTAGTTATATTACGATGTTATGCTAAATCTCATTTCATGTCACGATTGTATCACTTTTACTTTTTTGTGTAAGATTACTTCAATTAATCTAATCTTCATTCTAATGTACTTTTACATTTTTTTAACTAATAATTTATTATTATTTATTCTTTTTTAATTTCATAATTCAAGTAATTTTGAATGTCATCTTCTTGGGATTAAAACAAAAATCATTAGACTCCTGTCGACAAGCTCTATCTAATTTAATAACAATTTTCATATTTTTGAAGTATTCTTTTTTCTATTGTAGTAGAATATTTTAAGATAAATTTTGATTCAAACATGATTTAATGGTCGAGAATATTATATTAGACAACCTTATTAACAAAATATATAACTTTCCCACAAAATTTACCTTATTTCTATTAATTTTTCAATTTGCTTTGGTTATACAGTTGTTTAACTCTACACCTTAGCATGTATGACCTTTACTTCATTTTCACTTGTCTATATTACTTTGGTTAAATTTATCTAATTTTAGCATTAATATATATTAACATCATATAAAATAAAATAATTTTTATTATTTTGTTTTGTTAAGTAATTAATAGTAATTACAAATAAGTTTTAATAGAGAAGAAAAAAATTATTGTTGGACTAATCCTAATGAGCACAATCAAACTATAGATTAAATTTTATCTTTTAAAATATTTTTTATTATTTTGGAAATCCTTGCAAGTTATTTTTGTTTTACACGTGATTTGGTATAATATTATGTTGCACTTGATCTCCATAATATTGTGGAATGCAAATTTCTTTCAAAATGTACCACATTTCTTAAAATGTTTTGCTTGATTTCTTTATATTATCAGGTAACTAAAACGCTTCACTCGTGTGGTCACTACATCGATTTGATTTGGTTGTATCTTATTTCTTCAATTTATATCATTTTAACTTCAATATAAATTTTCTTCATATTAAAATAATAACTTATTTATATTCGTGCTTAGTTTGGCAATTTGTAATATTCCAAATGATGTCTCTAATCCAAATATAAGAAATGTCATTGGACTCATCTCTACAAGCTTCACCAAATTAAATATTATTTTTTATATTTTTAAAATATTTTTTTTATTTTTTATACTTTACGAGACATTTTAACTTTTACTTTATTTGATGATCGATGATTTTACACTGAAACTCCTTAATTCCTTGGTATGTAACATTCCAAGACAATCTACATCCATGGTGCCAAATGTCTTATGAAAGTACAAAATTAAATATTTATTTGGAAAGAGCTCAACGAAATAAACCTAATGATGTTTTTGTCTCAATTGGAGCTCAGTTGAAATTATTGTGAATTGCAGCTGCTAAAAAAAGAAAAACTTTAATTTATTAATTTAACATCATGAAGATATATATTATATATTAAAATGTCATAAATTATACATGAATGTAGAATTCTAATTTTTTTCTTAAAACATCTATGCTAGGAAAGTAATGTATGAACCAAAATGTCTTATAAACCCTACTAAAATAAATGAAGAAAATATATTCAAAACTATAAAACAAATATTTAATTCAATAAATCAGAATGAGCCATGTTCAATGATATTCATTTCATCCCATTCTGACCATGTTTATAATTATAGTGAGTTATAGAATTAAATAAAATTATTACTTTTATTTTAGAGAAATGTATGTTAAAGTTAAAATAAGATAAATTGATGCAATGTATTATAATTAAATCAAAGGGATGCAAATGCCATACGAAAGAAACTTTAGGGTTACACAAGAATTTAAACAAATCAAAGTAGAACATTTGACAAAATGATAGAAATTTTATAAGAAATTCTCACTGAATGACCTTAAAAAGATAGAGTGTAATATCCTCAATTGTTAAGTTATGTAAATAATTCCAAAATCATAGAACAAAAATATTTGAAAAATATAAGAACAAATATTTCATTTGATAAATGTCATAAAGGAAAGTCCAACATAATTTGTTTGTCTTTAATAGACATTTTTTTAATTATAATTAATTACCATGATTATTTAGGATAAATATTATTAGAATATTATTTTAATATTATGAAAAATATGTTAAAGTTGAAATAAGATAAATACACGACATTTATTGTTACCAAATTAAAGCAATATATTGGTCACATGAATGTAGAATTATAGTAATATAATAATTTAACCAATTCAAAGTGGCAAACTTGAAAAAGTGAGATAAATAAAACCAAAAAGTTGCATTCTAGAATAATTTGAAAATTGATTATGACATCATTGATCATAAAAAAAATAGGAATAGAAACATCCCATATTGCATGCCAAAATCATACAAAATATAATTCATAAAAATATAAAAAATGAATATATAATTTCATAATGCATGTCCAAATGAAACTAATGACATTTTCTCATCTGGATCAAATTGAGAGATTCAAATTATTATAAAAAAACAAAAAAATTGAAGAAATGAAATAACATGTATGCAATGATTGAATTCTAGGACTCTAGATGAATTATTGTAACATTCCTTATTATTGCATCGGCCATAAAATAAATTGAATCGTAAAATGTGCCTCAAACATATAAAAAAAAGTATCTTCAAAAAAATAAGAAATTTGATAAAACTCGTCTAAGTCACTCCAAGAACCCTTGTTTCACTTCGATCAATCCTCCTCTATAATTACTATGAATTACCAAAGTAAATAAGCATAAATAAAAAAGAAGTATTATTTTTTTAATTTTAACCTACGTAGAAGTATCACAAAAATAAACCTAAAAATTTTATGAAATGGGATTTGTTACATGTGAAAGTTGTATTCAAGGATAATAAGAAGAATTATCACATAAAGAATACCAAAACCCTAAAAATAAATTGTTGAAAAAATAAAAATTAAATATTTATTTGCACAAATCCCATCAAAATTTGGAATGAATTTTTTTCTCTAATGAGTCTAGATTTGAATTATCGTGAATTTTGAAATTGAATAAATGTAAATAATAAAAAATTATTATTTTTATATTGAAAAATAATGCATTAATGCTAATTTTAGGCACATTAAGGCAATATAATATAACAAAACATAGGTGATAAAAAAGTCACATGAGAGGAGATTGTGCATCATATAGTAATATAATCAAATCATAATAAAAACTTTGATAAAATAAGAGAAATTCTATTGGAAAGTTATATTCTATGATACTAAAGAAATAAAGTCTTGTATCCTCAACTAGAAAATTATCTTGATCGAAACTTCTCTTAAAACTTGCAAACATTACACAAAAAAGATTGGATAACATAAAATATGAATATTTAGTTATAAAAATCTCGATGACATCAGTTTGATGATGTTTAATTTACTTTGATCTAACCTTGTTTTGAATTACTGTGAAATACCAAAGCAAAAAACTTCTTATTTTAATATCAATTAAATATGTAATAAAGCTTAAACAAGATAAATTTAAGCAATGTTACATAACCTTTTAAAAGTGGTGTAGGGGTTACATGAGAGGATATTTATAGTTACTTAGTAAAACAACAAAATGAAAGCCAAAAACCTGAAGAAATGAGATAAATTACAAAGGCAATTTGCATTGAAAAATAGTCAGGAGTTTAAGTATAACATCATTGATCATTAAAATATGTAGGAATACATACAATTTCTAGAGTCTATAAATATATAAGAAAATAAGACATTTAAAAAATATAAAAACAGTATTTAATTAGACATAGCTTATTGAAACAAGCAGAACAAAATTTTTTATTTCAATTAGATATTGTTTGGAGCTGCTATTAATTATCGACATAAATAATCATAAATAGTAATAAAATATTACTTTTTTTGTTAGGTATATAATAAAAGCAAAATAAAATGATTTGAAATAATGTGATATAGCTAAATCAAAACAAAGTAAAGGTAACACAAGAATAGATTCACAATTATTCTCTAATGGTTCCACGTCAAAGCATGCAATTTTATACATGAGATGAATTATATAGCAAAGTTATGTTCTAATATATTAAAGATATCAAGTTTGACATTCTTGATTTTCTAATCACATACAAATGTAAAAGTGGCATAAAGTATGCCAGAATCCTAAAAAATAAAATATTTAAAATAATAAAAATGAATATTTAGTTTGATAAGTACACTGAGTCAAGTTGAAAAAGAGGTCATTTTTTCTTGACTAGACCTTATTTGTAATTTCTTTGAATAATCAATGAAGATAAGCACAAATAATAGAAAACAATTACTTTTATATAGAGTAAGTATATATTAAAGATGAATGAGATATATTTAAGCAATATAATATAACCAAATCAAAGAGATATTATGGCGACGCTTAATCAGATCTAGAGTAACATCGCATAAACAAATCAAAGAAAAATGTTCAAATAAATGAGATAAATTGTATCAGAAAGCTGCATTGTTAGATAATAAGGAGAAAGAGTTAATGACTTTTATCATTGAATTGAGTATGAAATGAAAATTCTCACAAAGCTTACAAAAACACTCAAATATAAATATTTTAAAATATAAAAAAGAATACTTAATTGAATAGTGTTGATCAAGATGACTTTAAGACATTGTTTTTCTCCAATCTACCTTCAAATTATTATGAATTAGAAAAATACATAGAAGGACAAGAAGAAGAAGAAGAAGAAGAAGAAGAAGAAGAAGAAGCAGAAGGAGGAGAAGAAGAAAAAGAAGATGAAGAAGAAGAATTTGAAGAAGAAGAAGAAGAAGAAGAAGAAGAGAAGGAGAAGAAGAAGAAGAAGTAGAACAAGGAGAACAAGAAGGAGAAGAAGAAGAAGGAGAAGATGAAGAAGAATAAGAAGTAAAAGAAGGAGATGAAGAAGAACAAGGCAAAGAAGAAGAAGTAGAAGAAGGAGAAGAAGAAGAAGAAAAAGAAGGAGGAGGAGAAGAAGAAGAAGAAGGAGAAGAAGAACGAGATTTAGAAGAAGTAGAAGAAGATGGGGACGAAGAAGAAGAAGAAGAAGGAGAAGAAGAAGAAGAAGACGAAGAAGAAGAAGAAGAAGATGGA
>JAIUJO010000115.1:972500-975000 GCA_023846275.1 Vanilla planifolia
GAAGAAGAATAAGAATAAGAAGAAGGAGAGGAAAAGGAAGAAGAAGAAGAAGGAGGAGGAAGAGAAGAAGAGGAAGAAGAAGAAGAAGAAGAAGGGAAAGAAGGAGGAGGAGGAGAAGAAGAAGAATAAAAAGAAGATGAAGTAGAAGAAAATAATAATAATAATAATAATAATAATGATAATAATGAAAATATTAATAACAATAATGAGTAGAAGAGGAAGAAGAAGAAGGAGAGGATGAAGAAACAGAAGAAGAATAAGACGAAGAAGATGGAGAAGCAAAAGAAGAAGGAGAAGGAGTAGATGAAGGTGACGAAGAAGAAGAAGGTGAACAAGAAGAAGAACAACAAGAAGTAGAAAAAGGAGAAGTAGTAGTAGAATAAGAAGAGGAGTAGGAGGTGGAAAAGGAAGAAAAGGAAGAAGAAGAAGTAAGCAAAGAAGGACAAGAAGAAGAAGAAGAAAAATGAGGAGAGGAATAAGAAGAAGAAGAAGAACAATAAGAAGAAGAAGAAGAAGAAAAAGAAGAAGAACAAGAAGGAGAATAAGAAGAGAGGGAAGAAGAAGATAAACAAGAAAAATAAAAAGTAGTAGTAGTAGAAGATGAAGAAGAAAAAGAAGAAAAAGATGAAGAAGAAGAAGAAAAAGTAGTAGCAGAAGAAGAAGAAGGAGACGACGAAGACAAAGAAGAAGAAAATGAATATGAATAAAAAGAAGAAGAAGAAGAAGAAGAAGAAGAAGAAGTACAAGTAGAAGAATAAGAGGAGAAGAGGAAGAAGGAGAAGATGAAGGAGAAGGAGAAGAAGAAAATGAAGGAGAAAGAGGAGAAGAAGCTAAAGAAAAAGAATAATAATAATAAGAAAAAGAAGAAGAAAACGAAGAAGAAGAAAAAGTAAAAGTAGAAGAAGAATATGAAGAAGATGAAGCAGAAGAATAAGAGGAGAAGGGGAAGATGGGGAAGATGAAGGAGAAGAAGAAGAACAAAACGAAGGAGAAAGAGAAGAAGAAGCTGAAGAAGAAAAAGAAGAAGAAGAAGAATAAGAAGAAGAAGAAGAAGAAGAAGAAGAAGAAGAACTAGAAGAAGAATAAGAAGAAGAAGAAGAAGGGGAAGAAGAAGAAAAACAAGAAGGTGAAGAAGAATATGATGAAGAAGAAGAAGAAGAACAACAAGAAGTAGAAGAAGAAGAAGGAGGAGAAAAAGAAGAAGAAGAAGAAGAAGAAGAAGAAGAAGAAGAAGAATAAGAAGAAGAAGAAGAAGAAGAAGATGAAGAAGAAGATGAAGAAGAAGTGGAAGAAGAAGGAGAACAAGCAGAAAAAGACGATTGACAAGAAGAAGAAGAAGAAAAAGAAGAAAGAGATGCAGAAGAAGAAGAAGAAGAATAAAAAGAAGAAGTAGTAATAGAAGAAGAAGAGGATTAAGAAGAAGAATATGGAGAAGAAGACGAAGAAGAAGAAGAAGAAGAATAAAAGAAGAAGAAGAAGAATAAGAGGAAGAAGGAGAAGAAGAAGAGAAAGAAGTGGGAGAAGAAGAAGATGACGAAGAAGAAGAAGAAGAAGAAGAAGAAGAAATGGCAGAAGAAGAACAAGGAGAAGAAAGAGAAGAAGAAGAAGAAGAAGAAGAAGAAGAAGAAGAAGAATAAGAAGAAGAATAAGAAGAAGAAGAAGAAGTTGATGAACGATAATAATAATAATAATAATAATAATACTGATAATAACAAGGAGTAGAAGAAAAAGAAGACGAAGAAGGAGAAGAAGAAGAAGAAGAAGAACTAGACGAAGAAGAAAATGATGGAAAGAAGGAGAGGAAGAAGAAGAAAAAGAAGAAGAAGATGGTGAAGAAGAAGAAGACGAAGAATAACAAAAAGAAGAAGAAGAAGAAGAAGAAGACGAATAAGAAGGAGAAGAAGAAGAAAAAGGAGACGAATGAAAAGAAGAAGAACTCGAGGAAGAACAAAGAGGAGTAGAAGAAGAAGAAGAGTAGTAGAAGAATAATAAGAAGAATAAGAAGAAGAAGAAACAAAAGTAGAAGAAGAAGAAGTATAAGAAGAATAAGACTAAGAAGAAGGAACGGAACAGAAAGAAGAAGAAGAAGAAGAAGAAGGAGAAGAAGAAGTAGAAGTAAAGCAAGAAGAAGGAGAAAAAGAACAAGTAGAAGAAGGAGAAGAAGAAGAAAAAGAAAAAGGAGGAGGAGAAAAAGTAGAATAAGAAGAGGAATAAGAAGAAGAAGAAGTAGAAGAAAAAAACAATAATAATAATGATGATAATAATGACAATAATGAGTAGAAGAAGAAGAAGAAGAAGAAGAGTATGAAGAAACAGAAGAAGAATATGACGAAGAAGAAGGTGAAACAAAAGAAGAAGAAGGAGGAGTAGAAGAAGGTGACGAAGAAGAAGAAGAAGAAGAAGAAGAACAAGAAGAAGAAGAAAAGGAGAAGTAGTGGATGGAGAAGAAGAGGAGTAGGAGGTGGAGAAGGAAGAAGAAGAAGAAGAAGTAAACGAAGAA
>JAIUJO010000116.1:0-120000 GCA_023846275.1 Vanilla planifolia
AATGGGCTATGCAGAGCTTGAATGTTATGGCTTAAAAATATTTCATATGAATGCATAAAAAATTAGCAATCTTTTTTGTTTAAAATTCCCTTATAGACATTTGTCATGAAAACAAAACTTACCAAACAAACAAATTAGTCGTTACAACTTTCATCGACATACATTATTTTAATAAAAAAATATTATTTAATTAAAAGTTTTAATAGCTCAAAATAAGGATTAAAATAACCATTGCACATTGGTCATTCAATTGGAAGCATTCACATCCGTTAGGTCATGAAACCAGCACGATTGGATGGATGAAACTCAACTTGTGATATTTAGAAGTAAGATTTGATTAGAACCATTAGATCTTAATCATAATTGAATGGCTTTATGTAGATCTTACATAGAGAACACGCAAGGAGCATGAGATCACAAAATGGCATGATCGAATGGAGGATATAATCAGGTATTATATAAAGGTGCATGAGATCAAGATTCTTCGATTATAAAATTGCATGATTGAACTATTATGGTTATTCTTGTAATTCAAAAGACAAACAAATATGTTTTATTCCCAAAGCTTTAAATAATCTAGTTATGTAGTTTATTCGAGGTTGGCCCTGGTTTGTGTTCTAGGTCTTGACTATTATAGTTAATGATACATTATAATTGATTTATGGATATAGGAGTGATAACCTAATTCGATACACACATTCATATTGATTTGGGAGTGGTATATAAACCCATTAGCTATTTTAAATGGGTTTAGGATTCAGTGACCTAACCCAAACAAGTTATTATAATATACCCAATTAAGGAATAGGCATGTCTACAAACTTTTACTAATTAATACTTCTATAACATAATTTTTACAATAACTAAATTAAGATTTTCAATGATAATCATGCCAAAATGAAGGTCAAGATACATGAAACAAATACTGAAAATCTAAATTTTTTTCTGTAATGACAAATTTTAAATTAATTTTTGTGATTTGAAATAATTTTTTTTCCAAAGCTCAATATTATAGTTAAAGAAAAATTAAAATTTCTATAATTAATTTAAAAATGTACCCCTTGGTGGTTTTCCACATCAACCAAGTTGAGCTTCATGGGATTTCATATTTGCTAATTCTTTTCAAGTTTTATCACAAACATAAGCATCAACTATCTAACATTAGAAAATTTACTTTAACAAATTCATTATAAATATGAAAGGATTATTGTCATTAAAAAATACCATGGCTAAGGTCAATAATATGACACAACTCGGACTGTACTACAACACCAAGCACTATTACCGAGTTATGTCATTTGGGAATACAGTGCAAAGTGGGTGGTAAGTTTTTGCAAAAGCTAAATAATTGTTAGATACTGATAGCAAACATGTACCATGAGGGAAAGATGAAAATGACATTGAAAAATGAGTCAAAAGGTGCATCAAATTATTGGGAGGGAAGTAGATGGATGCTGACAGTGCAACCTTACTAGTTGTAGAAATTCATTTGATGGTTTCTTGCATGACTTGAGTAGACTGTCTTGGGCCATAAAGTTGATGGAACCATGTGTGAATGTTACTTGTGGAGAAATCATCATTGTGGTCCATAACAATGCTTGCTCTATGAAAGCGTGCCATGTAGGTACTACGTGCATGTGTAATAGCAATTAGTTTCCCCATCTAATCCATCTTGAAACACAAAACAAAGAGTTTGACATGCTTCCATGTCAATGAGTGAGTAAGCCCAAAAGACACACGGAAGCTTGTTGATGGGATCCTCATTCGATGGGTGCACCTCTGATTGACACAGAAATTTTGTGAATGGTTTGAGTGAGAGCATGCATATTGAGACGTAAAAGATAATGAGCTATGCTTGAGTGAGACAAAGTTAAAGTAAACTCTAGTGAAGGTCCTCATTGAGATTAAATAAAAAATTATTCATCTAGAAGGGTTTGAGAAAAAAAGACTTATTGAACAATGTAATGGTTGGTTCCCAACGAATCTTCCCTAATGATAGTTGGAGCCACATTTAGAGTCTTATCAACTAAATCCAATTATTAAAGGCATCAGGGGCAAAACACCCTTGACTTATTCTCAAACTTTAAATAGGTAGGAAGGGTGAGCTTCTCTGATGAGCTGAGCAAAGAATATAGGATCCATATGGGCCACTTTTGGCAAGCAAAATTGGCAATATGGAATGAATCGAAGGCCAGGTCCTAGCGTCAAATTATGCGATAACCCAGACCCCACAGGTCAATTAAGATGAGTAGTTGGTGGACATGAAAGTATAAATATGCTATAAAATCTGCAATGACTCACTTGTCAAATCAACTCACACAAAAAATAGATTATGCTTAAGCATATGACCCTCATCTAGTTGTCAATGCTGCTCAACAGCCCAACCAGCAAGGGGTACAATGGTCATTGCAAAGTGTACGGTGTGAGCCATTACTAAGTGTTCATTAGTGTAGTTATTTATGGTAGTATCAAATATTTAAATGAGAACCTTCAAGTCAGAAGGGTGAATTCTTCTATATTAATAGTACTCGTACTTGGGTTAGCCGATCCTATGAGACAAGGGAACCAATTGGAGAGTTCCATTTGTCAAGTGTTTCATAGGGACAAGTTAAAATTATGAAGCTAGATTGTGGCATTCAATGGCAATGTTAAGTGGTTCAGATTCACTAGGAAGAGTTATTTTTTCTTCTTAAAATTCCATCAACCTATGAAATGGCATGGCTTGTGGAGGCCAAGCAATTGAAAGAGTACCACATGTTTAGCATTGTTCGATCCACCTCTAATGACCCTTGAAAAGTTTGATGGAAAAGTCCCTTCCATGCCTGATCATACTCACAACCACGTTAGGTCACCAAGATGAACAACCTCTGGCTGATGGAGTAATGAAGGCAATAAAAGTGGCCAAAATTGACCCATTCGTTTGGTAAAATGATTAGCTTTAATGGTTGGGCATGATTATTAAGGCACCGTTCTAGTTGCGAGTATGATTGGAGCTAGTCGATGCTTGCCATTAGTGGGAGCAATAAGAAGCAGCCCCTACAAGGGACCTTCCCTAGGCATTGAATAATCAACTCATAACTAGTACAGATATTAGGAATAAAACTATTTAATTAAAACAAAGCATTGAAACATTCCTTTAGTATTCTATCATAATGTTTTATTTGCTCAATGTTATGAAAGTCAATGTGATAAATTGAATCATGGGTAGGTAAAAGATAGAAGTAATTAGGACTATCTTAAGGTAGAAAAATGCCTCATCTTTTATTTAGTGATGTGTATGAATTGATGGATGAGATTCCCAATATCTTTTGCTACTATCTAGAGAAACCATTGCCAAGGGAATGGGTTAATAGAATCAATGAGAAAGGAAAGCCTTATTGAGCTTCGCTCTAATCTAATGAAATGAATTGAAAGGTGTATGCCAACAGAATTGAAATTCACTACTTTTAATGTTATTTTACTTATTTCTTACGGTGGAGGTAAGACTCAAACAATCCTTTTGGCTACAAGTCTTGTTTTGAAGTGTCGATCTAGGTAGAAGGCATTGCCAAGTAGAGACTTTGGCTGGGGCGACACATCTATTAAAAGATAATACAAGTGTCTAGTTATGATGAGCTCAACAATAATAGAAAGTTGCTTTATAATAAGATGATAAAAACTCATTTGATTTTGATTTCTAGTATAGATGTGAACCATGAAGGTGTGTCCTATTGATCCACTAGACTTTCAAAATTTGAAATTAGAGGTGTCAAAAACATTGTCATAGGGATAGATTGCTTGAAGCAACAAAGCTTTCATAGCAACCTCACTTTTTGAGTTTTGATATCTTCTCTTCCTATCATTGTGAAGAAAAATTCACTAAGTGTTAGATTGTTCACCCTCCAATAGAGAATTGAGTTTGGTTTAGATTATGATAAGGCAAGTTAGTTTCACCCAATTAATGCATGTGATGTGATATTACTTTAACTCAATATGAGAGGAATCTTTGATTCACAAAATTGTTCATCATGCTTGGTTAAAAGGTAGTGGTGCAAGGCTATTATTTCCAAGATTTTGACTCAATGCCCTTTACACACAATTCATACTATGATATAATACCTAGACCTATTATTCACCAATTGTCCAATAATATTGGCTTTGTACCCAAATAGAACACAACCATAGGCTCACTTAGTGTCCTCAAAAGTTGGATGGCATGGACACTATAAGAAATGATAGTTAAGTACAAATGTAGAATCCTTACAATTAATTTAAATTTGTAATGGGGCATTGTAAGTAGTAGAGTGTCCTTGCTACAACATTCTATAGAGGTCCAACCCTTTTGTATTAGATTCATCACTTTGAAGACATGGACATCATAAAGGTTTCAAAACCCCCTCTACTAACTTAATTGCTTGCTTAGCTTGCTCCATATTCTATACTTATTATGGTACTTATTGCAATATTCACACAATTCATCATGTAGTACACTGTGATTCATGTTGTGCCCCTTATAAGCTTTCCTAAATGGAAAGCTCCAGTGCCTTACATTACTCATCATGGAGGTTGAATGGTTCAATGTGGGAGGTGTAGAAATTTTCCTTCACAACAAGTTGTCACAATCCACTAAGATGTAACCCTATGAAGCAATGGATTCCTCCCCATGATTTGCCTTTTCAAAAATTTTTCTCTTTTTATCATATCCATTATAAAAGGGGTACCGATAACAGTTATATGTGCATGGAAAAAATGTCACTTTTTTATTCTATTCATTAGTTGTGATTACTTAAGCATTGATGTGGAGTTGTTAAATTGGGGAACTTGCCTTCTTTCTTGATGGAATTATCACAATATGCAATTTTTTGTCCTTGTCACAACTATAAATGATGCTAATTAGGGAATTCTATATGCTGCTCTTTTGTAGATGTTGTTGTTTGTCAATAGCTTGCCCATGGATACAATGATGCCCTATTAAAAGGCCTACCTTTCTCCTTGATAGAATTCTTGAAACATGTAATCTACAAGTAATTTGTGGCTTTGTGTAACTCTCTACAAGGCATACATTGGATGACATAATATGCACAAGGGTTTGTGAATGATGGGCTTCATCTAATATCAAATACAATTCTCCTCCATTCATGCACGAGGTAGCAAATCCACATATGGCCTATGACATCCCCCTTGTGTTGCTTACAAAGTGCAATATTTTTAGGATGCTTGATAATATGGGCTGCTAGCACATGGATAAGGTGACAACCTATTCATAGACTTGCCTTCCACCTTGATGGAGTTGCCGCAATATGCAATCCATAAGAGGTTATGTGTGGGACAGTGCGGCTCGTAGTGAAGCAAAAGTTTGATTGTGCAATATGATCTAAGGTTTGAGCATGTTGGACTTCGTTCTTAGCCACATGAGATAGTAAAAAATATGTGCATATGACTGCCAGTCTAGGCTTGACTTGCAATACCATGCACGTGGTGGTCCATCAAGCATAACTTTTTTGAATTTTTGGTACAAAAGGCTACTGGCACATGTAGGCATTCCTTCTTCATTATTTGAATTGTTACAATATGCAATTGGCTAGGCAGTAATATGCATCATGATGTGGCCCATGAGAAAGAGAAAGTCGGTGGGTTCAATATGAATTAGAGTTTGTGCATGCTTCCTTGTCGCCCAAGCCATGCACTGCTATTGTTTCACATGCGAAAGATCATTGGGTCTACAATAGCACTATGTTGCATGTGGTGATCAGTTTGCACATGCTTTGTTGGATCCTTTGCACAAGGTTTGTTGGTACCACGAACTCTAACTATTTTGGGATTTTTTGGACTACTAACTATTAGTGCTTGAAAAGGTGATTCTTTTTTTTTGGAGACCTATCTTTTTCATCAATGAATTTATTGTTATGAGCAATCAACAATGGACAATGTTGTAGTGTAGTGCATCTCATAGTAACTAGGAAGTTAGATGGTGTAATATGCCCTAGAGTTTATGCAAGCTCGAGCTATGTGCTACTATAGCTATGTGTGAGGTAGAGCACTTGGCCTACCATTGTACTTTTTGTATGTGGTAGTGGACTTTACACGAAGCAAGACTACTTGTGCCCAATAGAATCCTTTGTGAATCATAAGTGGGGTCCAAAAAATATAACTATTTTGTAGTTTGAATGATGCAGGTTGTTGATGCATTGATAAGGTTATGCCCTTTCAAGGCATTTATCATTGTGCTTGTTTGAAGTGCCACTCTTTGCACTATTTGTGGGGCATTTTGAGGTGTAGTGATATTTGTTTTGTAGTGACCATGTGCACTGGGAAATGTATTTGTCATCTGACCTTCTTTGTCTGATGCATGCTGGCATCCACTTGGCCCATGTGTTTTCTTTCTTCACGTGTTACATTTTGGTGCGTAAATTGAGCAACACTTTTTTGACATTGTTATCGATCAGGACTGCAAATTTTTGAGTGTGGTGTCACTTTAATAGAAACTTTATTTGGTGTAATTTTTTATTATTGCACCTCACTTACCTCTGTGAGCTTTATTTGGCATGGTGTTTTGCCATGTCATTGTGAAACTTCAGTGACACTAAATTTTCTTGTCCATGTGTTAAATGTATGTGATGTTGCCTCTACATGGTGAGGCATGTGCTATCTTGCTTCACCCATTTGTTATCTTCATGTGTGTGTCACATGGGAAGCCTGAGAAGTGTTACCCTTTAGTCAACTTTTTAAAATGATTAATATCAAGTTTCTTTGTGGTTAGTCACGTAATAACCACATAGTTTCCTTGCTTTCTTCTCATAGATCTTAGAAAAATATTTATAGTTACATGAGTCATGCTCAGCATCTTTGATTTTGAAGGTCTAATACCTTTAAACCATTTTAAAGGCTATTTGATCGATGCATGCCATTTTGAACCATTTGTAAGGTTGTGTCCTTTTTTAGGGCTTGTTGCATGTCATGCAATGTGGGTGCTACCCAAGGCCATCATCACTAATTAGGCCTTTTGTGCTTTCTTTTGCATGTCATTGAAGCTCCTTTGGCTAATGGGATTGATTAGCTTAAGACAACCTTGCATAAGAGATGTTTTTTTGGTGCTACTTCTTATGGCTCAGCTACCTCTTAGTGTGGTCAGTCTTTTACGTGGAAGACTTTATCATGTCATGAAACCTTCCTTGGGATAAAGTTCATATTTTGCCTAATTTTCTATCAGATGATAGTTTCCATTCCATTATTTCATTAATGCAACACTTCTCTTCTATTGGAATTGTTGTTGTTTTATAATAATGTCGAATAAATAATCGTCCATACTTATATGATGGCACGATCTTAAAAATCACTCACTTTAGTCTTCATTCTTCATTAGGGATGGATGTCGTTGAAGAAATTTATTATCGAGAGACAACGTTTCAATACTTAAGGGATGGTATCCTTAGTTGAGAGCATTTTCCCATCCTTATGGAACAATGCCAAACGCGACAAACACGTCAACTATGACATCAGGTGTTGTCTAACATTTTTTCTTTGTAATGCTACTTAGATGATCCTACCATTAGTCATATTCTTTTCTAAAAGATTAAGTCATGCATGTGTAATTATGAATAGTTTTAGACTATGAAATATGGATGGCTCATTAAAACAATTAAAGTGTGTTTGGTGGTACCTCTTGCTCAAAAAACTATAATGATTTTAGAGCTAATATGTGCATCAAACTCAATCTTTTTTATGGGATGTATTTATTAGGTAAAAGGTATTGG
Source organism: Vanilla planifolia (assembly GCA_023846275.1). Classification (NCBI taxonomy): domain Eukaryota; kingdom Viridiplantae; phylum Streptophyta; class Magnoliopsida; order Asparagales; family Orchidaceae; genus Vanilla; species Vanilla planifolia. The sequence continues at coordinate 7,734 of JAIUJO010000116.1, forward strand.
GCTATTTTCTAACTCTTTGCAATTCATGATAATCAGATTGCATAACCACTATGTTGGCAACACATTATTCAAATTTTGCTTTCCAACATAGGATAGGGGTTTACCATGCTGGTGATAAGTGACATAGAATTAGGATTCTATTTTCTAGAAGGATCCTAAGAGATGGTTATAAAATCTAAGAAAGATAATAGAAGTACAAATTACCTAATCCTTGCATGGAGAGCTAGTGAAACTAAATAACAATATTGGGCTCTATGAGTCAAATAAATGGAATTAGTATAATCTAAGACTTTGATGAGGATCCATTCAAATGAAAGTCTTGTGCCAACAATTATGTTAACTTAAAATCCAATAGTGTATATTTAAGTTGTAGTTAAGAAGCCTATAGTATGGCCTTAGCTGAGCTAATCATCCCCTCAACATAATTTCCATGAAGAGATTAGAGAGCTAAAAGAAAGCCCATGCTCTATATACATCAACTGGGATGACATCAATGGATTTTTATCCTATAAGTTTTGCTGTTAGGATTAGAATCGTATGCATATGCATTTCATAGTTAAAGGTAAAATTCTTAGATTTATTGAAGATGAATCACTGCAAAAGTATTTGCCAATGATTATTTCATTAATCAAGAATGAAAACTAAGGGCTAAAAGATAATCAGATATTATCCTAGCCATAACCATAATCAATGTTGACTAAGGACTAACAGATGTTTCTCTTTGGACTCACATAATGGGATTTGAGAAATCAAAGTCCTTAGGCTCCTTCATAAAGTAATTGCTGAAGCCTACATCATACTCTCTCTAAGGAGATTCATAAATAAAGTCATTAAAAAGACAAATTTGAACTAATTTGGGAACTACTAACCTTTAGTCCTAAAAAATCATACAAAAGTGCATGATGGGCAACCCTGTCCATTGCATTATTGTCATAGCACTTTATGTGAGATAATTTTAAGGTCTTCATACCCGAAACATATGCAATGACACTTTGGTAAGAACTATTGCTTGATGTAGACAAAAATAACTCGTTAACTATTGTAGTGGTTATAGTTGAATCAAATTTGAGAATAACAAAATATACATGGAGCAAGCTGAACATGGAACTAATGTTTTTTTCTAAAATAGTAATATGTTTAGACATGTCATCCTGTCCAACAACAATAATTCAAGCATTCAAGTTATCATGCACTTCTACTTCACAATTAAATTTAATCCAACCCATTGCACGAGTCCAATAAGAGGTAACACATAACCTGCCGAGGTTGCACATGCATCCATTGGATGTTATTGTAGAATTGTAGCAAACGCAACTACAATGTGAATGTTCCTTTGAAGTCCAATAGAATTGAATACCTTTTTCTCATGTGCCTACAACTTCTTATTACCCAAAAATTGTAATAAAAATAAAGTTGCACATTTGACTACTTTAGAACCTGAGCCACCTGCACATTCACAAAAATCCATTTATGGAGCTAAAAAATGAAAGTGACACCTTTATAGTTAATCCCACCTAGCATGAAGAAATCATTATCGAAGCTACTTGATAAGAGTTCTTTTAGAATATGGCATTGAAACAAAAATAATTTGGCACGTCTACATTTGTAGTACATCCCCAAGAAAAAATTTAGAAGTCTCAATCCCTCTTGCATGAAGCTAGGTGCAAATAGGACGTAGATTTAATGTTAAACTCTATACGAAACTATTTACCTGAGGATGCACTTGCACTTTCCAAACCCACATTACCTTTTTTCTTGATGGATTATGGTTATATACATGCTATTATATGTATTCTTTGAGTCCAGCACTATATCTTCACACAATTTGAAGCACAACACATCAAATGCTTCACATCCATGTTAAGTTAGCTTGGCCAAGTAACAGTAAGAAGGATGCCAAGCAAATTATCTAACAGAAAGGAAACAAGATTACTTGCAATAATCCTCCAAAACATATTACTTGTGGCTTAGTGGCTACAATACTGAGCAACTTATGCATATGAGATCCATTATGAGGCATCAAGAAAGTATTATTTGTCATAAAGTATTTGGACCTAAAGAGTTCAACTCATAAGTAGACTTCTCTAGTCATAATATGCCAATAGTGTTTTGTTATCGCTGTTGACTACCAGGTTGACAAATTATGAACTCTAAGACCCCCACATTCCTTAATATTAGTTAGCATTTCTTAACAAGTGTAATGTATTATGTTACTTTCATTTGAATAACTCCATAAGTAACGTCACAAACATTTTTCCAACATTACTATAGTGCCACTCAAAATTAATGAGTCAGTTAAGAAAAGGTAGGAGCAACAGTTAACATCAAGTTAATCATAAAATAATGGTCTGTCATTGATATCAACATAATCATCCATCTTGACATAGTTTTCAACAAGATTGATAATAAAATTGAAGTCTATTTTTTGATGTTTGGTTGCTACAATTAGTACGTCTAGATATTTCAATTAAGTGAATTGATGTATATATAGTTTTCTCATGATCAACTTACACTTCCACTCCAACCCCTTGCTAATTAACACTTTGTATTTATTTACATTCACCACTTGACTTGATTTGTGCATATACTACTCCATAATTTCACAAATGTTTCTCATTACAATATAAGTTTTTGGTGCATAAATCATTTCTTTATTGGCATATAGAAGATGTGTAATCATGAGGGAAGAAGGGAAAATCTTGAACAAAATCAAGGTAGTATGATTAAGCTTTTTTTGAATAAGCCATGAGAAATACTTAGACATAATTATAATAAAGCATGAAAAGAGAGCAAATCAACATCAAATATGCCTAATTATTTTGATCCATAAAAGATAGATACCATTAATAATAATCCTAGATCTCAGTGTAGTGATACAAGCCTTAATCAAATCGCACCAAATAGTAAAGAAATGAAAATGCTTAAGCATATCCAACACAATTTTCTAGTTTGAATTGTCATAAGCTTGATCTATATCTAATTTTAGTACCATCAAACCTTCTTCAAAAAAAGATAGGCATAAATAAGTAGCCATTTCCTATATCAATAAAATAATATTAGATATAGCATGGTCAAGCACAAAAGAGATTTTTTATCAAGTGATGATATTTGGAGGCACCACCTTCAGTCATGCCACCAAAACTTTTTCCATTACATTTTAATTCACATTGTATAGGCTAATGGGCATGGATTCCTTGGGTTTGGATGGTCTTTGAACTTTAAGGATGAGTAAGACCAATGTGGCTTTATAATGTTTTAGTATAATGTTTTTTAAAGAACTGTTTCATTAATATAACAATGTCCACCTATGTGATCTTCCAATAACCATGCACAAACTTAGTTAATATTCCATCAATACTATGGGATTTATTTCTTTTTATTGAAATCATCATAGATTTGAGCTCGTCATCGCTAATTAGTGCAAAGGTTTAGCAACCTTTTTCTTGTTAATAATTCTTAGTGGCTAGAAGGGTGAAAGGAGCAAATATTGGACATGGCTACACTGCTTCTTTCTAAAAAACTCATAAAAATATCTTTAATCTTAGTTTAAGAGCCCATTAGTTTCACAATATCATTTTTATGTTAGTGGAAATAGTTGCTGTTGGTTGTAGAGGTAGGTGCTGCTTAAGTGGGTTGCACATCATTGTTATTTGTATGATTTTATTTGGGATTAAAGAATTCCCCTTCCACAAACATAAAATCTCCATCTCAATTTATCTCATGCATAATGAAAATTGCATTGGATTAATATTCATAAATAATCTTCACATGAATAAACTTGCTCAAGGCTAAACTTTGAATTTCCATTCCCATGCCACATCTTCCCTTACTGAGTTTTGGTTGTTATTAATGTCACTATAAATACATCATGCTCCTAGCACCATATCTTTAGAATTATTAAAGAAGAGCATGTTCATATTTTTTTGTGTTTTCCCATATGAGATGCATAATTTTATCAATCAATGTGGATGGGAATAATTGATACAATTTATCATGGTTCCATAAACCATAATCTTCAACAATGTTTGTCACTATAGTAGGATGCTTGGCATCCTTGCTGATAAATGTTGGCCACACAATAATAGAAAAGCCACTCAAACATTTATCCATCATAGAAGACACTTCCCCTTCACAATGCACTAAGTTGTATTCTTACTAGTCTACAACATCAGCAAACACAACAACTTGCATGTATGTGAAGTCCAACATGGCATATAAATCTTGTTTAAGTCATACAATATTAATATATAAATACTTTAACCAATAACCCATCCTTATACATTAAAACCCACCTATAGTGCTTTGTAATTAAAGCTATTTTTAGTCCTCCATGTTGCCTATGAAGCATTAACAAATTCCAATTTGCATAATGAATCAAATTATTAGAATTAAAATAGCTCCACAAGTAACTTTCCATTACCTTTTACAACTTCTCCATAAGTTCCATTTGGAATTAAAGAATGGCCTAATTGATATGTCGAAATAGTAGCTACCAAAAAATTAATCAAGGTAATCTCCCTCATCATTGATAATGACCAAATCCTCTACCTTGACACTTAGTTCTAAACATTTTCAATAATGAATTTTAACTATTAAATTTGTGACTTGGTTGTAGAAAAAAAAATTCCTAAATAAATTCATTTTGTTTCTTTACACTCATGTAACTTTATAACATTCATCTTCCTGTGCTTATAGTCCTTATCTTTGCTAAATTGTACTCTATATTTGTAAAAATTGGCAACTTGGCTAGCATATAGCTTATATTGCTTCATTATGTCTTGAATGGTCCTTGACATAGCTCATAATTTAGGTGCATAAATCAAAATATCATTAGCATAAAGAAGGTGAGTAATGTATGATAAAGATGGGTTTGTCATGATTCAAATAGCATCATTTTGCTCCTTCAAGTTATAAGTGAAGATAAATATTTTCATATAATTGTGAAGAGGCATGGCAACAAAAGACACTCTCACCTAAGTTCTATAGTTCTTTAAATCCTTGGAAGGGGGATCCCATTAAATAAAATCCAAACTTAGGTGTCATAATATATGCCTCCATTGAATCACACTGAACATTTGGAAACCTTGACTACTTTAACATGTTAATCAAAAAATTCAAGTTGACCTTATCATTAGGAAGATCCATATCCCACTTAAATTCCATTAACCCCTCTTTGGAAGTAGATGAATGCATACAAGCTTGCCTCTCCTATGCGAAAAATATGTTATCTAATATAGTATAACCAGTCACAAAGCCACTTCTTGTCTTGTAATGTTGCAAGGAACCACCAACTTCAACCTACTTAACTAGATATTAACCCAAACCTTGTATACCATATTACATAGACTAATCAATCTAAACTATTCAGGTTTTGTTAAACCCTATATTTTTGGGATAAGAATAACTAGCATGTCTTTCCATCTCATTGGCATACAACTATCAAACAAGAATGGTTTTATAGTTGTGATAATATGCAGTTGGTTAATATTCCAAAAACTATGTACAAACTCTATACATATGCCATCCATGCTAAGAGCTTTTTTAATAGGCATAATAGCAATCATAATTTACACATTTGTAGTGAGGGCCATTATACCTTCTAGTTGCTCACTACTAACAGTCTGAAAGGTTGGAATAGTCGGAGAGGATTGCACTGTCTCAAAGTGCACCACATCTTGTTGAGGTACTACATAAGGATATCTTTAATTTTAATTATGCAAGCCACTAATTCCCCATTATAATTTTGAAGCTAATGAATATAATTACTTCTATACTTAGATGTAGCTAAAGCATGAAAAACCATGTCTTTCAATTCCTCTGGTTAGCCTAATGTACCTCAACATGCTGTCACCACGATGTTACCTCCATGGTTGTAGCCATATTGTAGGAAGAAATATGAAGTGCCAAAAATTTATTCTCCTTCTTTAAGTAAACATTCTCATACTCTTTTTGTTGCAATGTCTAGATTACTTGCTCCAACTAGAATGTCTTATTAAGAATATTGCCATGTCTAATAGTACTCCAATTTTTAAAATGGATAGAGCTTTATGGAATTTAGTGAAAAGTCCAACCATAGGGTTACCACTAATAATACATTTCTATGTAGCTTGCACAACCTTAGATTAATATAGAAATGATAGCCATACATTTTCAAATAAAACTCTCCCTTTCATCTTATTTAAGGATAGTCGTTCAAACTAGATAAGCAAAGGACAACAATCAAAGCCAATGTAAGGAAACTGATTCACCATAGAGCATGGGAAATCCTACAAACCCCCATCTATGAAGAAGACCTTATCTAGTCTTTACCAAACATGTGCACTACCTACGTTGTTGTTGCACCATGTAAGCTTATTCCCAATAAAACCCAAATTATTGAGCTATAAATCCTACATAAGACTTGAGAACTCGCACTAAGCCTACCCATTGCTTAATGTTTTCCATCCATTCTTCTCATTTTGCTACAATAAAACATTAAAGCCCTTTACAACAATCTCTAGTCCACCAACATAGTCAATTCTCTTATTTCGCTTGATACTACTAGTTGAGCCATATAATCCTTTGATGCATATATCATGCAACACCCCCATTTGGTACTATTGTACAAATTCACAAGTATAAACATCACTTGTGAGTTTGGTTATACAATCTTCAATTACATTTCGTTTCTCTAAAGCATAGTAATGTCCCTAGATAGTCCCATTAAAGATAGAATAAAATAGTTCCAATTTCTTCATAATAGTCTTTCTACCTCCCTTATATCAAACATCTCCATAATAGTTTCCAACAAAGCAATAGTAGTTACAATGTATTCTCTTACAATGCATTACAAATACTAATGAGACTTTGCCCCTCTAATTTCTCAAATATTCTATACTACAAACTCAACCATATGTAATAAAAGGAAAGGATGGAGACATGCTTACAAGTTAACTACACCCCATCAACACATACCAAAAGTTTCTTGTGTCACAAAATGCACCACATATGCATGATAGCATCTCTAACAACATTTGGACATCATACCAAAGTTCCAGCTTCCATATGATTCAACTTTTTGTAGACTTCCTAATCACCACTTAATATAAGGAAAAATATGAAGTAGTTTTATGCTTTGTATGTTTTTTTTATTTTGCATTGCCCAGGCCATGTTAAAAACTATTACATGTAAACAACCCAACTCTATTATCAATCTTGTTCAATAAACTATTGTGATGTTGCCACATTGAAGCAAAGCACAAGTCCACAAACCAGCAAACTTACATGTTCCTTTGCCCAAAAATAATTTGAAAGAATCCAAACCTCAAAATGTACCTTAAGTAGTACATCTACTTTGTTGTTATGTAGATTCCAAAGACTACCATCTTTACAGGTCAAAATTCTATCACCTAAACGATTTCCACTTTCAACAATTTTCCTACTCTCCTTAAAAATAAGAAGAAATATAAAAAGACATTTGCACTACATGTTTTTCTTATTTATATTCCCCAAGCCATGTTTTAACTTTATTAAATACAAATAGCCCACTATGCTTTTAATCAAGTTTAGCAAAGTGCTGTAATTTTGCCACATTAATGTAGAGCTCAATTCCATTAACTAGAAAACCTCCACCTTCTTTTGTTTGAAATAATTTGAAGAAATCTACAACTCAGAATTTACCTTCTGTAGCACATTAACTTTGCTGTTATGTAAATTCCAATGATTTTAACCATTGTTGACATAAATTCTAGATTTCTTATGATTTCCACTATTATAGTTTTCCTATTCTCTCAAAAACATAAGAAACATACATAAAGTAGCACTTGGCTTCATATGTTTTCTAATTCTACAATACTTAAACCATATTTGAAAACTAATACATGTAAATAGCACACCTTTTTCTTTTAATCTTACTTAGTTGGCTATTATAATTTGGCCACATTAATGTAGAGCACTTCCACAAACCTATATCTTCCTTTACCTCAAATATTTTGAAGAAATTTGTGCATTAAAAATCCCCATGAGTATTACATCAACTTTTTATTATGTAGTTTTAAATTTCTATAACACTTCCATGCTGAGGCATTCCAATTAAACCCATTTTCTAGACCAAACTTTCTATTATATTTTCCTATATTCTTGTTGTAGCAATGTAGAACCCATGCTAAGATCATCACGAAAAAGCTCTTCCCAAAAAAAGTATCTGTTGCCCTCCACAATTAAAGCCAAGTGCCCTTCATGCAATCAACGTGACAATAGCACAACAAAACCCAATATAATGTATAAGATGGGAGGACAGAGGCCCACGATTATAGTTTTTAATTTATTAAATAATCTAGCATCTCTTAATAGTCAAAATAGTGTTATGCCTTCCTACACCATCCTTATTCATCACATCTAAGATGTCTTGTATTATCCCCATAAAAAGTCTTTAGAGAATACCTCACAAGATTCCTTAGCATTTGCCAAGGTAACACAACTATCAATAGACCCAAAAATTGTTGAGGATGTAGACAAATATTTTTTCTCACATCTCTAGCATTCATATGCCCCACCCCATCTTCTTGTTTTTTAAATTTACATCTTACTGAAGATGAACCCTTCCTTTAGTTCTTATTGAGCTTTATAGCATTACCCTTTCCTTTCACTTTTGGTGGTGCCACATTCTTTGATGTACTTAGGGTATCCATAACATTAGTCCACTTCTCCACAACCTGCTTTATGGTATGTGAAATCTCATGAGAATCTTCAACAACCTCATTTATTTTATTTCCATGTTCCCCCAGAACATTTTTTTTGGTAAAAACTCGATCATATATAATCCCTCAGTATGCCCTTCAACCTTGGACCTTGATCTACCTCTATTCCTTGCTTCACCATTTTTTTATAATACTTGCATAGTCCCTACTTGCTTCAATGTTTCCATTGACATTTCTTTTCTATTGTATTACTATACTCAGTCTTTTATTTGTCTTGCATCTCCATCCATTGTCCCAAGCCATGTCACTTATCATCAAGCTCTTCCATCTCTTACAACAACAACTACTTCTCAATTCAATTCTTATTTTTATCATGATCAAGATCAACCTCCATAGAGTAAGAAACATCATCAAATTTACATTTCAAGATTGGCTTGTTGTGTGGACACAACTCAAATGTATGCCCCACATTTCCACAGGTAAAGCAAACAATCAGAAGACCCTTATATTCAAAGCTCTAAAAGGTCATAATCAATGGACCAATTAACCATATACCTTCTCTAAGAGGTTAAATAGGTCAATTCTAATGTAGACCCTAGCAAATGATGATCTCTATAGGTCTATCACCTAACCATCCACTTGAATAGGTTCATTAATAGCCTTAGTAGTACAAAGAACTTTCTTTATTTACTAATAAACATTGTGTGATGGAAAATGGGCATGCATAACAAAACACATAATTGTTTTAGAGATAGGCCTAAAACCTTCATCCATTTAACTAATCCCACTACCAGTCTAGCTACCTACTAAGGCCCATTGAGCAACACTTTGTCACTATCCAATGCAAACTCAAAATGAAGGTAGAAACATGAAGAAGATAAATCTAAGACCCAAAAAATGCTAAGATGCCCCCATCTATGATGTAGTACTCTAGCAATTAATTGAAATGGTAATTTACTTCCATACATCTTATGGACAATGTCAAATTAATAACACATAATTCATCTCTTACAAGCCTCATTCCATACGTGAATTTCGTCAATAATAATGAAAGAGGTATATTTCGATGCACAAACTTTAATGTCCACATTGGTTATTCTCTCCAACAAATTGTCACTAGAAAGTACTTTCAATTCCTTTCATTTCTTCTCTTTTGCACATCTCTAATGATCATTTTATTTGGGCTACACACTTGCTGATCATTATCTAGATAATTATTTTTCTCTACCTCTAGCAATTTCACAAATACTTAAAGTGAACTCTTTTGAAATAGCTATGTCAACGCTATTTGGAGGTTCAAGCAAAATGTCTAATAAAGGCATAATAGAAGTGGTTTAGGAAGGGATATTCCCTAGTCCCAAACAAAATCACCTAAAAGTGTATGATGTGCAACCGAAATTATTGCACCATTTTCTTGCCTCAAAACATGATATAGCTTAAAAGAGCTCATTCCTTTCACAAACTCAATTGCACCTTGGTACTTTTTCTTACAGGAATTAGATAGCATCATCCAAGTCACTTCTTGAGTCATAATTATTGAATTTAATTGTATCTCCACAACAAGTGTGTTTGGTAATGTGGTTAATAAAATCTTCATGGCTTAAACGATTGGAAGAGTTTCCAAAGTAGTAATAGCTTCAAATACATTCTACTAGCAACAATCAAAGTTTTCCTATTTGATTCCTCATAACATTCTTAATCATAGCAATATGGCTTTCATCTACATCTACATCACAATTTATTTTCACACACCTCATTGGAGAGTTCATTTTGTGGTTACACATAGCCCAAAATTACTACCAGCACTACCACTTGATTGGTTGGGGATTCTTCAACACACAATAGTAATAGCAAAATCAATTTGAATGTTTCTCTATAAAGCAGTACGATTGAGCTCCTTCTCTTCACATGCTATCTTATTTCTATCAATCCATAAATTGTACAACATAATTGTATCAAATCAAACTCATTTTGCATTGATGGAATTACGAAAAATCTTACATATCCAATGGATTAATTCCTAAAATGATTTAATGTGACTGTAGTTTTTTTGTCCATAACAAATAGCAATACTAATGTTGCCACTCTCCCATAGTTTGTCAGCTATAAAGCATTCCCAAAAATAATGCTTGATATTTTCCTCCATGAAGCAACACCAAGAACTTGTCTCTTTCTTTATTAATACTCAAACACCTATCCAAGAGATGGTTTGAAAAAAATTCAAGATCAATCTCTTAAATAAAACATTCACTTGATACTGCACCTTCATTTTCCAAAGCCAAGTTGAATCCTTATTACTTATATTTTCACGATTTAGCATACTGGAATATATGTTTTTAGATTCGAGCACAATGTCTTCATTTTGCCAAAAATATAACGTGCCTCTTTCATTAGATTTAACCAAAGTGGGAAATTCTTGAGACTAAGGTGGAAACAATTATATTTTTAATCTTTTGACAATCCCATTCTCCATGTTCATTAATAAGCTCATCTACTTTAAATGGATACTCCACATGCACATTAATAAATGTAGACGACAAATCAATTTGTAGAAATTCCAAACGGTTTCGTGAAATGAAGGACACTTATTTACCTTCAGCAATCTACCATACAATATTCAAACATGTCTAACACAGAAAATTCCAAAAGCTTGTAAGTATGCGGGTACCCCATGGTGCAGTGTGGTTGTTATTGATTATTACATATTTAGACCTTAATACCTATAACTGTAATCCATCTTCACAATACAACACTCTTTTGAATTGTTTTGCAATCAACACCTTATAGAAAAAAGACAAACTATAGATGCCATAACCACCACATTCCTTAGGAAGCATCATCACATTCCAACTCACATAATGGATAATGTTATTGCCATTTGTTCCACATAACAAATATCTACAAAAATGTTTTTCCATATCCTTCATGATGCTTTTTGGAATTAAACAATGGCCTAAATAATATGTAAGATTAGTTTTGAACACCAACTTTATCAAATCAATATGCCCTTCCATGGAGAGAGCTTTGATCCTCCATATAGACACATGTTTTAGGTAATTTTATAAGAAACTTGAAATCAACCTTACATAATTTATTTGTTAAAATAAGAATTCTTAAATATTTGGGATTAGTAACCTATGACATACAAAGTTTGCATGTAATCATTTTCTTATTTTTGTGATCCATTCACTTGTAAAATAATATTTTTGATTTGTTAAAATAAAATAGCTGGCTAGAGTGTGCACCATATTATTTCATAACCTCCTACATAATCCTAGCTATAGCACAAGTTGGCTGAGCATAAATCATTACATCAATAAAGAAGAAGTGCAAAATCATAGGTGTATATGGAACACTCCTGAAGCCTACTAAAGCATTATGCTCCACTTATTGCTTAACAAGACAAGCTAAAAACTCAAGAACAATAGAAACAAGGTAGGAAGACAAAGGACACCCATGTCTAATCACCTTAGTAGCATCTATCCATAGGACTCGAACACCATTCAACAAAATACCAACTCTTGGTGTCAATATGCATGCTTCTACCAAGTCACACAATATGCTTAGAAACCTTAAGATCTTCAACATATTAATCCAAAACAATCACTTGACTTTGTCATATGCCTAGTCCATATCCAGCTTAAGTTCCAAAAGCGTTTCTTTTGTTGTTCATGTGTTCATATGGGCTACCATCTTTTATGCTAAATAATTTTATGGAAAATAGATTGACCAAGAACAAATGTAGCTTGCATCTTAGCAATAATGTTAGAATGCACGATCTTCAATCTTCCTATCACATTCTTTGCCACAATTTTATAAATCAAACTACAATAGCTAATGGGTCTTAACTATTAAAGTTTTGAAGCACCTTGAACCTTTGGGATGAGTATGATGGAAGTTTCTTTCCATTTAATCGGCATATATCTATCATTAAAATAATTTTTTTCATAGCATTAATAATGTCCAACTTAGTAATACTCCAATAACATTGCTCGACCTTTGCTTTGATGTCATCTATGCTTTGTGACTTATTTCTCTGGATGATTTCACAATATTGCTAATTTTCTCTTCAGTGATTAGTGCCTCAAGTAACGCTACCTACTCTCTAACAATATATCTATAACATTGGAAATATAGGTGGTGTGGTGAATATAATCCTCTTTATTAAACCATTTCAAATGAAAAGACTACATTAGTATAACTCTGATTTAACTTGAACAAGCATTAAGCTAGTAAATATAGTTATTCCTAAAGGTAGAAGTAGATGTAGCCTAGGACAAAGTGGGTGTTATGATCCCCCAATGTAGCTTAACGTGCTACCACCACATCTCCTTAAGGTCTATTGCTCAATGGAAAATGCAATATGTTAACCTAATAATTCATGCTTCCACTAAGCTAGCCCCAACTCAAACTCCTTGATTGGTTACACCTAAACATCTCACTCCATCTGATAATTTTTGTTAATAAAATTACCCATTCACCTTCACTCCATTTCCTTAAATTGATAGTGCTCTACAAAATTCTATGGGCAATCCATCCATCAAGTTTCCTCTTACTCCTGCACTCCAAGCTATCTATATAATCCTTATTATTTAAGGGAAAGAAAGCCACACATTTTCAAAAATGTTATGCTTATCCATTCTTTTAGTATGCTACAATTTAAGTTGAATAAGCAATGAACAATGAACTAAGTCGATTCAAGGAAGATGTGACCCAGTAGCATTTGGATATGCCTATAAACCCTCAACGTTCATAATGGATATATCAGAATTTTCATAAATTCTTGCACTAGCATCCTTGTTATTGCATCAAGTATACCAATTTCAAATGAAACCCAAGTTAACCAGCTCTAGATCTTGTAAGAAACTGAAGAGTTCTTGTTGCTCTTGCCCATTATAAAATTTCTTCCCCCTCCCCCTTTTGGCTCATCTTATGTATGAAGAACATTAAAATCACTTGCAATAATTAGTAGGCCTCCAAGTGTTTCCATCTCTATAATTTGATGTAATGCCTCCCTACGACTAACATTATCTTTGGAAGTATGATGAACATAGCATCTCCAAGCTTGTTCACTTTCAACTTTTCCCTTAGTTTACACAATTTATGTGAGGCCTTGATAATGTCCAACACCACCTAGTTTCTCTATAACACAATGATCCCTCAAGATATGCACATCAATGGATAGATATCGAACTCCTAATTCCTACCAAGAATTTTGGCTTCATATTGCATGTTAAACTTCTTCACTTTGTTGTGTAGCAAAGAAATCATTGATACTCCATGTTCCCTTATAAATTTATATATGAAACCTCTCAATGTTTCTTCCCTTATTCCCTACAAATTCCAAAATGCTAATAGAACCATACAAAATTAGGTGGGATCACAATAATTACTTAAATAAGAACTTAAAAGATTTGCAAACAGACAACACGTAATATCAAAGACACCATAACTCAATAGTAGCCATAGTGCACAAAAGTTAGGTGAATCTTCCTCTATTCATGTTAACTTTCTTCTTGACTATACAACACATATTCCAACTAATCGCTTAATGTCACAACCGTTTGAAAGATTTCTTGAATAGCTAGCGGTCCCCTCTTTAGTGAATATTAGCACAACATAGCTCCTATGATGTTTCTTTCTATATTTTTTGTCATACTTTTGTTTCCATACTTTGTTGGTGAATTGTAATTCACTCTTTCTATCATAACATTTAGGTTTCATTTCATCCCACAATTTCATTAATTTATAATCCACAACATCGCCATTCTTCGTACTACTGCTTCTTCATACTAATTTAATACATCGAATGCTTATATTGTGCCATCTAAGTTTGCTCAATTTCCTTGTAAAAAGGTTAGGCATTTCCAATTGCTAATTGTAGAACAAGCATTAATATCATTTCTCACATGTACTCTAATAAATACACTTCTACTTTTTACTCCCATGCAATATAATAAAGGCATTTGGTTCCTCTTATAAATGCAATCCTTAGATACATGTTTTTCTACCACATAGTACATACAATATGTACCTCAAGCAGACACCTCACTTTGGAAAACTTGCATAACAAAAATCCAAAAATATTCAAGCCTATGTACCTTTAAATACCTTAGCAACAAAGATGCATAATTTATTTGCCAACTCCTCAACAAGAAACTACTAGTAGATCCCTTTGTCTTCAATGAAGCCATTTCATGTTCTCTCCTACAATTCTACAAAATAATGCTTTTCGTGACAATCTTCAAAGATGCCTACCTGAAGTATTCCAGAGTTTTAAGTACACAACACTTCAAAGACTTAAGCTCATTCCTATAATTATCAATCTTGCTTCTTCCCATTTTGTCATGTTTGCTCCCATTTTCAAAGCTATTATTAAATTCTTGCATCATGCTCCTCCATTGGAACTTGCCTAAAGTGTTCTAGTATTTGCATCATATGTGCTTGAAATAAGCAAACTTCATGTGATAAATGGTAGTTAAGTATTTATAGACAACTTATTTTAATTTTCCCCTATAATGAGCCATCACAACAATTTTATGATAATAACAAAAATTATAATAAAATTTAATCACAGCATAACATCCTCAATATTAAGGAAACAATAGACATTATGAAAGACAATTCTCATCAAAATAGCCTTTAACATTTAGAAATTAAACCACCTAACTATTAAGGAGAATCATTTGCCTCTATTCCATCTCATGTGCATTGTATGACTACAGCACCCTAGGGGGCATTTACCCCTATCTCGAGATCTAGGTCACTTCTTCATGGTCAATTGGCTAAGAATCTCCTCATCATTTATCTACCTATTCTCCATGCTTAATTGCTATCGTACTTGGTCTTCTCCCACACTTTTATCCCCATCAAGCCTTCGATCTTCTCTTATATTTAAGTTAGCATTATCTTCCTCCTCCCTCTAAAGCCTTTTATAGGAACTTCCTCTTCTCTCATAAAATCTAGACCTAGTTCTCCTTCTATATCATGGTTTCATGTTTCATTCTAGGTTTCCTTGCTCAAAATTCTTGTTATTTGTTTCATAGTTTGCAATCGCAATCCTCTTTATTTTTGCATTTTGAAATAATCTCTACTTGTTTGGTTGTATTATAGTCTATGGCCCTAAACTCTACCACCTATCTTCTACATCAATTACCTCACTCTGGTTGGCACTTGTTTTTGCTTTCTTCACTTTCTTAAGAGTTTCCATTATAAGGCTTACGTTTTTGGCATTAGCAACATTAGTAGCATTTTACATCAACATATTAAATGGAGACATAGCAGATGCATGTCTAACCTTTCCATAAGTAAAGCAAATTGAGGGAAGCCCCTTATACTAAAATCTTTGGAGTGACCAACCCAAAGGGCCATTGAGCCACATGCTTATTTTAAGTGGTTTTGATAAGTTAATTTTGGGACTAACTCTAGCAAAGACCTACCTTTATATATCGATCATTCATTCGTTTATCAGTATAGGCTCCCCAGTCACCTTGGCTAAGCAAGGAATATTTTTCATATTTGGGTTTCAAGGGAGGCGTGGTTGCAAGGATAAAACTAAAAGAAATTGAAGGAAGGGCACCACAAAAGTGGTTTTTATGAGTTAATGGGACTCAACATAAGGAAGCTTACTAGGTCGATACATAGCAAGAAATGATATATTGAGAGTTCTTTCTTGATTCCATGGGTGATGACGCATGCCATTCTTTGTTGGTAAGGAGATTTGTTTGGTCCATTATGTTAACAAATAACACCTCAGTTTGCTAAATTTGACATTAGCCACATGTCATCTTTGGGTTTTTGTGGGAACATGGTCACAGGGATGAAACTTAAATAAATTGATGGAAAAGAACAACCCAAACTCGAGCATGTAGCTTAATTTGACGTAATAGATGGAAGCTTTCTAGGTCCAAACATAACAAGGATTGATATATTAAAAGCTCTTTCTTGATTTTATAAGTGTTCATTCTTCATTTGTGGATCTATTTTTTTTGCTACTTTGTTAATAAATAAGTTCTCAGCTTGCTAACAAGTCATGTAGGATGCAAGTCCTATAGTTAGCTTCTTATGGTTGGTTAGGCCATGGAAGTTTGAGGCAATACTAATTCTATGATGCCTTCAGATGGTATGGGCCATAATTATGCTAGATTGATTTATTAAAAAAGTACATTACCTTTGGTCAAAATGACTAGGTAATCTTATAAAAATTTTATCATGACGGGGATAGATCATAGCAATTATTGGTCCTCAACGAGGAATTCTTAGTAAGTATGAGTCATCAATTTACATTGACTATGTACTTGGCCCTTGCACACACTACTCATTGAACTCTTAGCATTTTAAAGGAGAAGTGGTAAAGTGGTTTTTTTAAAGTGAACCTGTGAAAAGATCTTTACTGAGTGTTATAAATGATCAAAAGATCTATGCAACCTTTATGAGTGAGATGACTACTTGAAGTTTTATTCTTCTATCAAGTGTGCTCTTGTTTCCACATTGATCTTGATGTGGTGAGGGACACACAATAGCTTATATGCAATGACATGCACCATGGAAGAGTAAATGTTAAGTTAGCAAAAACTTTGCAATGCATCGAATGGTCAAGTAGGGCATCACAATTGAACATTACATGGCTCTTGAGAATATATATCTTGGCTCTCATATTGATGAAGAAAAAATCAAAGGTCATACATATTAGGAATTGTATATTCACATGAACCATTCATTTTTTAACAAAGTTTTGCTTTGGCATACACACTAAGGATATTCTTACAGTGATGTGATGCAACTTGTTGCACTTTACTGAATCCTAGAAATGATAGTTTGGGCCTTGGCCCTCATTTGAATGTGATCGATGGCACCTTGTGCTATGTCATGGCATGTTGAAGCACTAGATCGTGATTAGCTATCAATATGGTAAGAGGTGGATGCCACCAAGTGTTTTAGTATTTGTTAGTAAAAATGAATGTTGTGGTGTGGCAAGTAGATCACCATCAAAAAATAAACACCATGCTCCATGGTGTGAAATCATGACCCAATGTTCAGTGAGATTATTCACTAACTTTAAGCATAAGTGATGTAGAAGGAACTTACAAGGATTCCCCTAGTAACGATGAGTGAAATTGGACCAACCTAATGTGGAAATCAGACATTCTAAAGCCCAAATGGTAGTTTAGAAAGGCATCCTCAATGATGGATTGAGATCATGTCCCCAAGAAGTAGGCATCCAAGAGGGTGAAAGCCCTGCTAAGCTCATGCATTATTGCTACATGTGGTGTTGTCAATGAATCTATTTGTTTAGGAATGTAGCCCAAATTAGTTGGTAAATTTCATCCAATTCTAAATAATTGTGAGTGACTCATAGTGAATAAGTACCATTACATAAAGATGAGAAGAAATTTAATAAGAAAGTCAAAGAGTGGTTAAAATTATTAGGAAAGAAGCAGATTGGGTCTGATGTTGTACCTCAACTTCCTGTAGAACGTCATCAATCTATTAGTTCCACAGCTTGAGAAGCTAGCCATCTTTGACTTTGCGGTGGTATGAGCATGGGTAGACATTGCCCTTATGGAAATCATTATCATGGTCGATCACAATACTCACCCAATCAAAGAATGCCATCATGGAACCATATGCTTAGCGATGGTCTGTGGCTCCCCATTTGACCCATCTTGATGAATGGACCAAGGAGTCAATCATGCTTGAAAGTCAAAGGGTGAGCAATCCCAAAAGGTGTAACCAAAAATACTTAGTGGGATACTCATTCGAGTGGTGAGCCATCCACCGACCTATATCTTTTATGAAGGGTTCGTGTGAGAGCATGCCTACTGGGAGATAAAAGATAGTGAACCATGCGAAAGTGGGGTGAAGCCAGGGGAAGCTCTTAGTTGGTTCCCTTCAAAGTTTCTCTCAAGATAGCTAGAACAATAGTCAGAGATTCATCTTGTAAAGCCAATGATTAAAAGCATTGGGGGCACAATGCTATTGACCTATTATCCAACTTTAATTATGTAGGAATGCTTTACTACTTTTATAAGTTGAGCCAAGGAATTTAATCTCCAAGTAAGCCATTTTTAATAAGAACTGGAGATTTAAGATGAACCTAGTGTTGTAAATATCAAAGTGAAGAAATTCAATCAGGTAATGTAAACCTAAGAGTGACTATGATCTCTTAAGATAACCAAGTACCTCATAATCTAAATAGTGATACACATGAATAGAGTTATAAGAATTCCACTGTCCCTATCTAATATCCAATAAAACCACTACTATAGGAATTGGCTTGGCATAATCAATAAGGAAAGAAGGCTTTATTCATCATGACTCTAGTCTAACTTTGTTAGATGAATTAAGAAGAGAAGCATAAGTAGGAGTTGACATGTTAGAATTGAAATAGCACTACTTTTAATGTTATTTTACTTATTACATAAGATAGAATAGGGGCACAGTCTATCCTTTTAGCACCAAGTCTAGTCTCAATGGGTCAATATGGGTGAAAAATTTTATATGTAGAGTGTTTTGCCAAGGCAACACATCTAATTAAAAGAAAACATAAGTGTTTTAAGATGAGCTCAATGAGAACAAAAATCTTATATAGAACAAAAGGGTAAAATCTCATTTGATTCTAATTTTCACTTCAAATATGAATAATGAAAGCATGACCAATTGATCCCTTAAATTTTGAACTAGAGGGCAGCTTGAGGTAGCCAAGCATTCATGACAACGTTTTTCTTTGATGCTTTGATGTTGACTCTTTCTGTTATTGTGAAGTAAAATTCAATGAGTATAAAATTGTTCACCCACCAAAAAGAACTATGAGTTGGGTTTAAATCATCATGAGTCATACTAGTTTACCCTACCAATAAATGTGCTGTGATTGTAATTCAACCCTTTTTGAGGTGAACCATGATTCACACAATTGGTTATCACATTTGGTTGAAAATTCAACGACACGAAGCTATCGCATTTAGGATTTTGATCGAATAGCACTACATCAGAATCCACACTAAGATGTGATTCCTTGGCCAATCCATCATTTAGCTTATTGGATAATAATAAGGGCTTCGGACCCCAAAGGTACACAAAACAGGCTTGCCTACTATTGCAGAAAGTTGGATGGCATGGGCACCATAAAAAATGATATTGAAGAACAAATGACATGTAGAATAATTTGAGGACAACTTAAATTTGCAACCAGGTACTATAAGTAATAGAGTAACCTTATTGTTATGATCTATTATAATCCAACTCTACATTGTTGTAATTTGTAAACTCAGGGGAAATAGACATCATAAAAGTTTCAAAATAGAAATCAGTCGCTTGCTCTATGAATTATGATAATTGGTATGGCACTTCATGTGATTCTTTGAGCAACACTCTGTGATTCGTGTCACACCCCTTGCAGGCTTTCTTAGGTGCCAATTTGAAATGACTCACATTTCTTATCATGAAAGTTAGATGGCATAATGCAGGAATTATAACACTTTTTCTTTCTTACAAAATGTTATGATCCACTAAGATCCACTGAGATGCACACCTATGTCACAGTGGATATGTCCCAACAATCCAAAAGATGTCACAGAAGTTTCAAAAATTTTGCTTGCTTGGTTATATCCATTATTAATGTTGTATCTATGTCAATTCTATGTGTGTAGAGAAAGGTGTCACTATTTTGACACTATTCATTACTTGTGTTTGCTTCAACATGCATTTAGAGCTACTTTATTAGGACACATTCCATCTTCCATGATAGAATTATTACAAAATTCAATCCACAATAGAGGATGTTCAACATGGTGCAGCTCACGATGAAGCAAATGTTAAGTGGTGCAATATAGACTAAGGTTTGTGCATGTTAAGCTGCAGCCCTAGCTACACACTACTATAACTAAGTGTGTAATAATGGACTGTGCCTATGTGCATCAACCAGTCTGTGCACATTCTACAACATTTTGTCAATGCAACTGATTGGGCCTATAGAGTGTGATGTTTTATGATTTTTAGTACTATAGGTAGCTAGTGCTTGGATAAGGTGATGCCCTTTTTGGAGACCTACATCCTTCTTTGATGAAATTGATACAATATGCAATCCTCAATGAGTAATATGTAGTGTGGTGCCGCCTATAATGAAGTAAAAGTGGGATGTTGCAATATGTACTAGGGTTTGTTCATATTATAGCAGTTTGTGCACGTGACAAGGAACTGTGCACTCATGGTAGCTAGTTAACATTTGTGCAATTGCATTTAATGTGTTCAGCTTAATGGGATAAAAAAGTGCAACTTGTTTTTAGGATTTTTAGTTTTGTAGCTGCTAATGCATGGATAAGATGATGCCTTACTAGGAGATTTGCCTTCTATAATGAAAAAGTCATAATATCCAATCCTTAAGGGGAAATACGATGCTTAATGTGGCCTACATTGACGCAAAAGTTAGAGGTTGCAATATGCATCAGGGTTTACATATGCTTGGCTACTGTGCTAGTCATGCGCTACAACTACTATACACATGACAATGATGTAGGACGTTTCTTGCCGCATCCTCTATATGCAATTGGTGGTGCTTATACATTGTTGCTTTTTTTATTTTTAGCATTGTGTTCTTCAGGCATACAAAAATGGTGTTTCTTTATTGGAATACTTACCGTGCTTTTCAATAGAATGGTTACAATATGGAATCCTCAATGGGTAATGTGTAGCATAATGCAGCTCATGATGATGAAAACATTAGATGTGCACTAGAGTTTGTCCATCCTAAGCTACAACCCTTAATGCACATTATTGCTATTGTACTAGAAATAGAACACTGGTTGCATTATAGCATTTTGGGCATAAGTGGTAGCTTGGCTGTGTTTGCTTTATGACATGCTCTATGTGTAGCTAGTGGAGCCCATAATATGTAATTTTTTTTAGATTTTTAGCACTCTAAGGTACTAGCGCATTGATAAATTGATGTTCAATTGGGAAACTTACCCTCTCCTTTAAATTAATGGTCACAATATGCAACTCACTAAGGGAAATTTTCTATGCACTATAGCCCACAATGAAGCAAAAGTTGGTTAGTGCAAAATGTGTTAAGGTTCATACTTGATACACTATGCCTCTAACCTTATGTATTTATAGATATGCATGTAGTTAACAGCTATGATGATTGCAACATTGTGTGGAGTAGCTAAATTATGTATGCCTAATGTGATCTTACGTGTGCAACGAGTTAGCCCGTAAAGTGTAAATTGTTTTGATTTTTTAGCATTTTGGGTTGTCAGTGCATGGATAATGTGTTGCTTTAATTGGAGACTTTTTATCTTTATTGATAGAAGTGTCACAACATGCAAATTATGAGATGTAATATGTAATGTATTGTGATCATTGGTGAAGCAAATGTTGGTTTTGTGCAATATGCACCAAGGTTTGTACATGTTGTGTTACACCCCTAGATGTGTGTTATAGACGACTGAATGCACTATACCATGATTCATGAGTACAATACAGTATCCTATACACATTGTAGGGGCCATATATTGTGCATATGTTTCGAATTTGTAGCAATGCAAAGCTCTCGATACTTTGATAAGGTCACACCCAATTGAGAAACTTGCATTCTTGTTCGACAAAAATGTTCTAAAATGCAATCCAAAATGGGCAATGTGTCATGTAATAAGGCTCACAAAAAAGTAATAGTTAATTGATGCAATATGTGCTAGAGTTTGTGCAAGCTTTGCTATAGCTCTAGCTTTGTTTTGCTATACCTACATAAGTAGTAAACCATTAGGTGCACCACAACATCAATAATGTATTATTCATGGGCATGGTAGCTAAGATGCATGTTCCTTTCATAGTTGTAGGGGCTAAAAAGGTGCTCCTTCTTTTGGTATTTTTAGTGTTGTGTTGTTGATGCTTGGATGAGATGATGCCCAATTGGGAGACTTGCCTTTCTCCTTAATAGAATTATTGGAACACGAAATCTACGAGGGGTAATGTGCAGCATGGTATAGCTTATAGTGAAAAATAAGTTGCATGATGTAATTTGTGCTCAGGTTTTTTCATTCTTGGCTTTTTCTCTAACTAAGCACAGATGTATGCTATGTGCATGTATAGTAGTCCACTATGTGCTCTCATAGTACCCAGTCTACAAGTGGCCAATAGTATTTTGCATGTGATTGATGAAGCTCGTAAAGTGTTTTTTTGCATTTTTCACATTATGGGTGCTAGTGCAGGAATAAGGTGATGCTCTGTTATGAGAATTTCCTTCTTGACTAAAATATCACAATATACAATTTGCAATAGGAAATTTACATATTAGTGTTGCTTGTGGTGTAATAGAAGTTGGAACATGTAATGTGTGCTAGTGCTTGTGCATGATTGGCTATGATGAAAGCTACATACAACTACAGTTATGCATTTAGCAAAGCACTATAAGCATTGTGGCATCATTTTAGCTTGTGACAACTAGTCCGTGCATGCCTTAATGCATCCTTTTCATGTGGTTTGTTGGGCCCAAGAAGTGTAATATTTGTTGTTGTTTTCATCACTATGAGATAGTGGCGTATGAATAAAGTGATATCTTATTGGAAGACTTTCCTTCTTCCTTGAGAAAATAATCACAATATGAAATCTATAATAGGCATTGTGTAATGCGGTGTGGCTTGTGGTGAAATAGGAGTTGGATGGTACAATATGTGCGAAGGATTGTGCATGTAGGGGTATAAGCCTAGTGGCTCACTACTATAGGTACGCATTTGCAAGTTTACATAACATACTATACTTCATGCATGGTCATGAATTGTGTACTTGTGTAGAAGCTAGTTTAATTGTACCCTACTACAACTTGTGAAAGTAGTAGGTGAAATCCCCAAAGTGTAACCATTTTTGTATTTGTATCCATACAGGTTGTTGGTGCATGGATAAGGAAATGCCTTATTAAGACTATTGTTGTTGTGCTTATTTGAAGTGTTACCCTTTTCCCTCTACCTAGGGCATTATGAAGTCCAATTTTGCTCATGTTGTAATGAAAGTTTGGTGTACCATGTGCACCTAACAATTCCTTGTTGTCTACTCTCATGTCCTTCATAGTGCAATGCACGGTGGCATCCCCTAGCCTATATGGTGTCTTTCTGAAGGCAAAGAATTTTTTGCATGAAATGTTCAACTCTTTTTGACCATTTTCAACTCTCAAGTTTACCAATACAAGAATGATGTGTCACTCTAATAAGGACTTGACTTAGTGTAATGTGGAACTACAATGCCATACATGTGTTGAGTCACACTTATATTTGATGAGTCATTCGTTAAATGTTTAATATTTAATTCTAATGGGCTTATTTAGAGTTAAATAGGTTTATTTGTAAAGAACAAGTCATGCATCTTTTAAAGATGATGAATTAGTGGTCTTCAATGCATCTTGGAGTGTTCAACATGCTTCAAGGATTGAAGACATACACATCACTTTTAGTAAGATTTTCTTTTTCTATGAAATAGATTGTTAGCCTCTTTATTTTAAGGAACTCTCTTTTTGTATCAATTTCAAATCATATTTAAGCATCAAAATTGTTTAGTTAGCTCTTTGATTTAACAAACAAATAGGATCTCATTTTTTAATCATATGACACTTTTTTGGTTAAATCCAATATTTATGAAATTTCATATTAGTTTATTTTTTAAAGGCATGGTTAATTAAAAAAATAATTCCATTAAATGATTCATAATTAATATTTAAAATAAAAATAGAAATAAAATAGTATTTCCAGCACATTTCATCCTGTGCTCAAGTGCAAAGTTCTCTAGTGGGGCAAGTCTGAGAGGGCACTCATAATGCCAAGGTCGAGAAATGGACTTAACTAAATTGGGTCAACTCGTTCTAGATAACAATGAATTCTTGAAGTAAAAGGGGTAAGGCATTGATTTGAATGGGGCAACATTGAAACTACACTTGTATTTTATGAGTTTGCCATAAGAATGAATTCTCATATGTACAAGGGTGAGCTAGCCCCAATTAGGCACTACATGTTATCTACATGTGAATGGTTACAAAGTCCAAATTTCTTATCTTTCCTTACAATGTGGGACTAAATCCTATGTCCCTGATGCATCCAAAATCATGAGTGCTCAGTGTCGTCTAATAACTCATTTTCACTATCACACTATGGAACCTTTAAATAACAATGATATTAATCAATCCAACCATCTATTCTAAGAGCCAATCAAATGATTATCTCTTCATGTACTATAAGTGATTGATCCTTTTGATGATATCTGATGATTGCGATCTCGTCCAACTTCATCGCATGATTATTTTTCTTTCTATCGTTTGAAACAATATATCTTTCTTTTGTTGGCCAAAATCTCTTATGTATGAATCTACGATCCTTATCTAATCATGATATTACCATTGATTAATCAAAAACTCTACATCTCATCTCACTTGATTGAATAGCCACAATCTAATCTAGCTTGATACAATCATGTAGAGCTCATCCACCTTTAGAGCATTTGATCGGATGGTTGACATCTCCTTTAAGCTGATCTAATGGCACCAGTTAATCTCGTCTAACTATTAAATAGCTTGTCATTATATATGCCATTACAATAGTCATTTTAGAATATTTTTTGAGCCTTTTGGAAAAGCATTTTAGGCAATTTGGTAGTAGTTTTTCATATAGTTTTTGCTTCACATTATAAAGACTATGAACAAAGTTTTCCATAAATATTTAACCATTGTGAATGAAATAACTAATGGATGTGAATAAGATTTTACAATCTCAGAGATGGGCTACATCAGATTCTACTGGCATAAATTTTCTTAAGTAGAACCTACAGCTTATAGCTTCTCAAAATTCCAAATTCTTCCAACTAAGCCTATTTCTTCTAAGCATTCATTTTCTCAATTCTCTTCATAGTTTTAAGCTCATTATGATATTTTACATTCATCAAAAAGTACAAAAAAGTTATTCGTTTTTATCAAAAATTTGTTTATTACTATATTTTTATTTTTCTTTTTGGCTGTGTAGCCTGATGACTATGAAAACTTGAGTTTCATTTGATCTCATAAAAGTTCGAGTTAGGGTTGAGCTCATAAAAGCTCAGGATATAGTTGAACCTACAAAAGCTAGCAAGTGAGATGTGAACTGTAAGGAATATGCTTATGTAGGTTAGAGGTGAATTGTGAATAAGCACCTCAAGTTGTAACTCCTTTACTAATAGTGTTTTTCTGGACTTTAGTTTGGGGTGGATGTGTGTTCTATTTAAACCAAACAACTTCAATTTATGTTATATCATTTCAACTATTATTTTCCTTTTTTTAGTCATAAAAGTTATGAATTAACATAACCATAAATCAATGTTTTCCACTAATACAAAATTATTTTTATAAAGAAAAATTGTAAAGTAAGTACATTTTCTATTAGCAAAAATTATTTTAAAACATACAATACACCCTCTTCTTATGGGATTTATGCACTATTTTTTAGGTCAATATGTATTAGAGCTTGTTCCTCACATAAATTGAGACAAGTCACTTGGGTGGTCTATCGTCTGCATTTTAATTTTTTTTGTTTAGTTTTCTTAATTATTTTTTTAGTTGCACACTAATGTATATTTTTATTTTTATCATTTTCTTATAATTTCAAAAATATGTGCTTGTTACTTTCAAGTTTTCAATATGTCTTCATTGATGAATGATATTGGTGTGACACTTCACGAAGGATTTTTATCTTGTCTTCCACTATTTATGGAAGAAAATTTATTTATTTGGAAAAATGCCTTTAGAAATTTTACTCAAAGGATTGATGATGATTTATGTGATCTTTTTACTCACCTTTTTCTACTTTCTAGTGACTGAAGTAATAAATCAAGAATGTTAATTCAATTCAATGATAGGGGAATGAATTACTTATTTTGTGCATTGTCTCAAGAAATTAGTGTGGGAGTATGTATGGTGACAATTTGTTTTGAGATGATGTAGGAATTAGATAGGTTGTATGCTGAGAATGAATCTCAATGTATTGGTGATGACAAGGCAATGAACAACAAAAAGAAAGAAAGAAGATGGAGAGGAAGAAGAAGAAACTCAATTTAGAGGCGAATAATCGAGGTAAACTTATATGAAGTACTTGTAATTCTTATCATTAGTCTACTTTTGAACCTTATGGTGAAATATCAAATTATTTTAATAAATTATTTTTTGAGAATAAAAAAATAATTAAGATGTATGATGATCTTAAGGAAGTTTGCACAAAAATTGATTCGAGAATAGTTAGTTTGCATGAAGAATATGATACAGTTAAAGAGAAAAATAGTTCGTTAACTAATGTAGCTTATGCCTAAATTTCGAATATTTCATGTTTAAAAGCTTCAAATATAGAATATGAAAGTGAGTCATCTAATAATACTACATGTAAAGATGCTTTAAAGTTAGAGAATGATAAGTTAAGAAAAGAAAATTCTCTAATAAAGAAACATTAAAGAATTTTGATTCACTTCGAAAACAAATACTTGATTTAAAATCAAAGTATGCTAGTTTATTTTCTCAAATATCTACTTGTAATCATTCAAATGTACCTTCACATGCTTCTTTATTCAATCATCTCAAAAACAATATTGTTACTTGAAAGATTCACAACTGCTTAAACTTGCTTCATCTCACAGCCATGTGATAAAAATGAATGCATGTTTGCATGATTACTATAGATTGAACAAAATCCTATCTCCATGTGTTTAGTACATCATATATTCCCTCTTTTCATATATCAAATTTTCAAGTTAAATCTAATATTATATATAATTATTATTCTAAATTTTTACATCTTATATTTGATTGCCCATTTGAGAAATCCATAAATTTAAAGCATAATAGATATGAGTCGATTCTTAAGGAAACTATTCTTAGAAATTTCTTTACAAAGTCATAATATCTGCATCCTACAAGTGCCAAACCCAAGATGGTTTGGGTTCATAAATTTAAAGCTTATGCTGTTTGTAGTTGTATCTCCATATTTATGGTGACAAGACTTGCATTGTGAGTTTGTGTGACTCACTAGCAAAATGTTTATGGTCCTTAGCTTATATAGCTTAGATTAGAACTTCAAATATATTTAGACTTACTTAGTATTGATCAATATTAATCACTTAGAACTTAATTTTCAATCATGCAATAATGGCGAGTTTTGGTACTCAATATTGTAAAATATTAAAAGATGGTCAAATATCAATATTTGGTAGAATAAAGTGTGACTCTTATGTGATTAAGTTTGATGAATTACAAACTAATAAATGAAAAAGACATTCTTACACATTCAAGTGAGAACACCTTATGATATAGAAGATTAAGTTATTTTGTTGTTCTTCCTTAATGAAAATAAGCAAATTAAAACTATTTCTAAGCCTAACAAGACTAATTTCGAAATGTGTGAATTATGCCAAAAAAAATTAAATCTTCTTTTAAACCTAAAAAGTACTCAATCATTAGTGGACCTTTAGAGATTAATTATTTTTATTAAAAAAAATCTTAAGTTTAAGGAAAACAAGCGGATGTATGGTTCACATTAATGTTTTTAAATTTAGTAGAGTTAAACTTTATAAGAATAAAAAATATGACCGTAAGCTTCACTCAGAAAACTAGAAAGATAAAATTGTTTTAATTTAACAAATTTTAAAAAATAAATATCTATATTATTATTACAAGGAATAGAAAATATAAAATTAATTTATTTCTCTCTCTTGGAAAAAATGTAAGAGTGCATAAGGGAAAATAATAAACTCTAAATTTTTGAGATAATTTATATGATTTTTGTAAATTAATATAAATTTGATATTGATCATGATTTTTCATGATCTATATACAAATGAGGTTACTAAAAATTTTATGTTTGATTTAAAAATTAGATAATATATATATCTATATATATATATATATATATATATATATTATGTTTGATGAGACAATTATAAAAGAATTAATGAAAACATGTAATAATTAGTTTGAGTCATTGATGAACTTTAGTAATGAAAATGGAGAATGTTAATTAGACAAGAAAGAATATATGGAGAAGAAGCTAATCAATAACTACCTTAAGTTTAGTAGTATCAAAATCTATAGAAATCAAAAAATGATATGTTATTCAAGGATTTAAAACACGAGTTTCTATGAAAGAAATTTATTATAAAATATTTGTTTTATAATAGAAATTATATTCTTTGAAAAAGCTCTAAAGGATGTAGGTTCTTATCATAAATTGAAAAAAACTTGAAAAAAATGATGTACAAGATTTAAAACTTAGGCATTAAATAGGTGCTCACAGATAAACAATATAAAGAAAAATAACTTTGTGAGGCAAAAGTAAGCTTGTTGCTAAGAGTATATATTCAATTTTATCATGATAAAAAATCACAAAAATGTAAGTTTTCTCTTCAAAAAATTAATAGAATTAGAATATGTATTTGTAAAGCTCCTTCAATGATGTAATAGAAATTGTATAAATTATACATCTTTATTGATGGTGACAATGGGAAAAGTGATCATGGTTTAGATAAAATTTAGATTAGCAATAAAGTGAGGGGGAGCATGTAGTAAAAAAAGCATGAAGTAAGAGAGAGCATATATATATTATTTTTACTTGTTATAGTTTTTTATTATTATATAATTTATTAAATATATGTTTTTATTTATTATATTTTTATTTAGATTTTTATGTCTTACCATCATCAAAATGGGTTGATTATTGAGTCACCTTTGTGTTTGACAAGTTAAGCTTTAAATTTTTAGGATTGTTTAGTGTGAAATAGATTGACATGAAAAGAACATGTCATGCACTTTTAAAGATGTTGAACTATTGGTCTTTAAAGTACTTTAGAGTATTTAGCAAGCTTTAATGATTGAAGACAAGCACATCACTTTTAATATTGTTTTCTTTTACTATGAAAAAGAATGTTAGCTTATTAATTTTAAAGAACCTCTTTTCATATCAATTTCAAACCATATTCAAGAATCCAAATTATTCAATCATCTTCTTGATTTAATAGGTGAATATGATTTTATTTTTGAATCCCACAAACTTTTTCTTGATTAAATCTTAGCCTTGTGAAATTCTATATTAGTTTGTTCGCTAAACCTTGATTGACATAAAGAAATGAATTATGTTAAACTTTTCAAAATTAAAATTTTAAATTAAAAAATAAAAATAAAATATATTTCCACCACATCCCATGTTCTGCCCAAGTGCAATGCTCTTGTACCGTTCAAACCTGAGAAGACACTCGCAAGCCTCGACTCAAGAAATAGCTGGAAGCAAATTTGATCAACTAATTCAAGCTAATGGTGAATTCTTGAACTAGAAGGGGTAAGACATTGAATTGAACAAGGCAACACTCAAGCTAATCTTGTATGTCACGAGTACACCAATGAGATGAATTCTCAAGTGCACAAAGTGAAGCCAACCTCAATTAGGCTCTACATATTATCACCACATGAATGGTTATAAAATTCAAATACCTATCTTTCCTTACAATATGGAATTGAATTTCATGTTCCCTATTCCATCCAAAACTAAGAGTACTTAGTGCCATCACATCACACTTGTTTTTTATTGCACTATGGAGATTGCCTCCACCTTTAAACAACAATGATCATAAATGATAAAACCATGCATTTGATGAGACAATTAGCTGGTTACTGCTTGATCCACTATAAGTGATCCCTGCTCAACATCCCATAGTTGTGGTGTCATTTGACTTCTTCTAGTGGCTACCGTTTATTTTTGTCGTTTGAAATAATTTATCCTTAATCTAACAGCCCAAATCTCTCCTTTAATCCTACAGTCTAAATCTAAACCCAATTTTTTTTTGTTAGTCAAATGATCCAGATCTCATCCAACTTGATCGAATGGCCTTGATATATTCCAACTTGATGTAAACATCAAAAACTCGTGCACCTTTATAGTGTTTGATCAAATGATTGAGATGTCTTCTTAGTGGATCTAATGGCTTGAGTGAATCCCATTTAATGGCTAAATAACTAGCCATTATATGTACCATTACATTAGCCATTTTAGAATATTTTTTGAGTCGTTTGGAAAAGATTTTTTAAGCTATTTGGTGGTAGCTTTCAAATTTCTTTTGCTTTAATTTTTAATAGCTATGACCAAAATGTTTCTATAAAAACATAACCATCACGAATAAAATAGCTAAGTAATATGAATGAGATTTTACCATCTCAAAGAAGTGCTGCGACAACTGCTTACGATTACTTGCAATTTTAAATTCTTCTAACTAAGCCTAATTCTTCTAAGCTTCCATTTTCTTAGTTATATTCATAATTTTGAGTTTGGTTTGATCGCATTAAAAATTGAGTTAGGGTCTAGCTCATGAAAACTTCGATTATAACTAAACCAATACAAGCTAATTGGTTTGTGGTGAACCATATGGAAAACCTCATCTTGGTAAGAGGTGAATTGCAAGGAAAATCTTCAAGTTATAACTCTTTTACTAATGGAGTTTTTTGTTACCTCAATTGGAGGTAGACATATGCTCTTGTTTGAACCAAATCACCTAAAACTTTTGCTGTGCTATTTCAACTTTTATTTTCATTTCTCTTAATCACAAAAATTATTAATTATTATATTTATATATAGAAGTTTTCAACTAATAAAAATTATTTTTGTAAAGAATATTTGAAAAATAAGTATATTTGTAATTTGAAAAAAATATTTTAAAACCCATAATTCACCCTTCTATTGTGGGATTTGTATGCTAGTTTTCACTTTACCGTGCCACCGTATGCTTTGTTCATTTAGTGTTTGCTTATGTCATAGTGAACCCTTATTGGGTGCAAATTACCCTTAATAATGTACTAGTTTAACATGTTGCTTTTGAATGATGCACATGGTGGTATCAAGCTTTGCCCTCATGTTGTGTCCTTCTATGCATGTAACATGGTCAACTTAACAAGTGTAACAAGTTATTTGTGGGCTTACAACTTTTTTAAGCAATTAACATGGTGTTTCTTAGTGTTTGGCCAAGTTTTGAACATTTATTTTTTTCTTTTTTGTCATTAATCTTAGACAAAATATTTTATAGTTACATGAGTAGTGCTTAACATATTTTATTTCATAATTTTGTCTTTTTAATAGTTGGACGATTGGTGCATACCATTATGGATCATTAGCAAGATTATGCCCCTTTTTTTATTCATAAAAAAAGTGTAGGCCTTCATCATCTAATCAAACCTTCTTGAGGAGGAAATTCATATATTGCCTACTTTTTTATCGGATGTGTTGGCTTCATTCAATTATTTCATTTACACAACACTTTTCCTATGTTGGAGCTATTGTCATTCCATAATGATACTGAATGTTCTATTATCTTTGCTCTTATGTTAGCACTATCGTAGAAATCACTCCTTTTGGTTTTCAGTATCTTCTTGGGAGGTTTGTTGTCGAAGAATGCTATTATCGAGAGGCAATGTTTAGGAACTTGAGGGTGGTCTCCCAACTTTGGAGCATTCTTTCTTCCCTTGTGGATTATTGCTAAACATAAAAAATTTCTTAACTATGACATGTGGTTTTACCAAGTTCTTTGTATTTGTATTATTTCTTAGTTGATCTTCATTGTAATCATATGCTTGTCTCAAAGATTAAACCATGAATGTATTAGTATAAATAATTTTAGAGTGTGAAATTATGAATGCCTCCTTAAATCAATTGTTGTGTTTTTGATCATACAAAGCACTTGGATAACTATAGTAATTCTAAGGTTAATACATGTACCAAACGTGGACTTTTAAAAGCCAAGGATGTATTAGTTAAAAGATCAATGCAAAATTTCTCTCAGCTCCTTAATTTTTCATGATTTCTTTTTAGATTACATGGCCTCCATGCCATGATGCATCATCCAAACTTCTACTTTATCAATCTTTGATTGTAGGGTATGGACCTACCATGGAGGTGACAAGTGATAGAGAATTAAGGTTTAATTTTGGAGAGAAATAGCAACCACATCCATAGAAGATTGTAAGCATGCAAATTATCTAATCTTTATATCAAGTAGTGATGATAAATAATAATATGACTGTTCACAAGTCTAATAATTAAAATGAGCGCAATCTAAATCCCTTAATGAGAATCGATTAGAGGGTAAGTTTTTTGGTAGGGATGGTTTCATTTTAAAGATGATTCACCATAAAAACATTTTTCAAGGTTAATTTAATTAATCAACAATGACAATTAGAGGCATAAAGACAATCAGATATGTATCTAGTCTCAACTACAAATGATGCTAATGAGGGATTGGCAGATGTTGCTCTTTAGACTCCATTAATACCTTATGAGAAATCAAAGCCTTTGGGTTCCTTGATAAGGCAATGGTTGAAGACTACATTATATTCTCTTTAATAAGGTTCATACATAATCAGAAAGTTCAAGTAGTTTGGGAAGGGGCATTTCCCAACTCTAAAGAAAATCAAACAAAAGTGTATGTTAAGGCACCTAGTTTGTAGCATTATTACATCAACACTTTATGTGGAATAGTTTGAAAGACTACTTACCTTTAAAAAATGCAATATAACTATGGTATGCACTTTGTTTTTGCTTAAGACAAACAAATGGTTCATTATACTAAAGGCTACAATAGAGTCTAATACAATTACCACTACTTGGACATTAGGCAGTAGCATTCTACGTAGTTTCACACTTCAAGATTAGAAATAGTCTT
The DNA here is from genome assembly GCA_023846275.1 of Vanilla planifolia. Taxonomy (NCBI): domain Eukaryota; kingdom Viridiplantae; phylum Streptophyta; class Magnoliopsida; order Asparagales; family Orchidaceae; genus Vanilla; species Vanilla planifolia. The sequence continues at coordinate 41,102 of JAIUJO010000116.1, forward strand.
CACGGTAAAAGCTAAACCAAAAACACAATATTTTCTTATAATAATAATAAGACTACTCATGCCTTCCCAAATAACAGTACCAATTTAACCATTGAGATCATCCTATAAAGCTACATCATAATTGAGTTTAACCAAATCAATTAGAGGAGTCCAATAATTCATAACAAATAACCCATCATAGCCACTAGAAGGCCCATTAGAATAAAGTTGGAGAGTTGAAACATGCACTAGTAGTAGCAACAATTAAAATATTTTTTGGAGTATAGTTGAAATGAGAACCTTGTTCATATGTGCTTCCAGGTTCCTATAAATCCAAAGGTGAAATAACAGCAATGCAATTATTTTATCTAAATAAGAAGTAGTAGCCTTTCACATATTCAAAAACATTCAGTTAGGAGGCTCAATTAATGATGTAACATTCCTATTGTTTACCTTGTCATGTTTGAAACTATCATTTATGAAATTGTTGGACTAGAATTCTTTGGTATTGTAACACTCCCAAAAATAATGACACAAATTTTTATTGACATTCATATATAAAGCTTAGCCATCTCAATCCCTCTTGCATGGTGATAGAAGTTAGTAGGAAGTAGATTTAACATTATTCTCCATAAGAAGACATTAATCTAAGGCTTCACCTACACTTTCCAAACCCACATGACCTCCTTATTACCAATATTCTGGCTAATATGCATGCTGTTATAAATGGTCTTTTAGTCCAATACCTTATCATCACTCAATTCGAAGCACAAAGTATCTCCTTCCTTTGATTTAGCCAAAGAAAATTATGGAATTCAAAATATCAAATTAAGTGAGAAGAAATTCATTATTTTATTATGATCCACAAACCATGCCCCTTAATCTGCTGCACTGTAATTGTTAGAAGGTCCTTCTTCACGCTATGATTAGTTATCGCAAAGTAATAAAAGGATGCCAAGCTAGTTACCCAATAATAATGAAATTGAATTATCTATTGCAATCCTCCAAACAATATTTTTTTACTAAGGGTGCAATATTGACTAACGTATGATATGAGATGCATCACGTGGCATATAACAAGTATTGCTAGTTCTAAAGTACTTGAACTTGAAGGATTGAGCCCATAAAGAGTCTTTGCAAGCCATATCAAGCCTATGTTTTACAATCAATGTTGACTACCATGTCAAAAAAAAACTCTGGATTTTGAGTCCCCTGCATTCTTTAGGAAGATTAACCATTTCTCAATAGGAAAAATTTATTGTGCTACAAAAACATGAACTATCTATAAATAACAATACATTAATTTCTTCACTTATATAATATTATCACTCAATATTAATAAGTGAGCTAAATAATATATAAGAATAGAAACTAACATTGAGCTTATCATGGCAGTGCATCTCATCATTGATAGTGACCTAATAATCCATCTTGACCGCAATGTTAAGATGATTAATACTAAAATGGAAGTCTTTTTTATTATAGTTTAGTTAATGCAATTGGTATGCCAAGAGTTTCAATTTAGCAACTTAACATGTATGTAATTTTTTAGATATCATCTTTCTTCACTTGAATTCCATCCCCTTACAAAATAATACCTTGAATTTTTTAAGATTCACAACCTCACTTGAGTGATGTCAATACTACTTTATAATATCTTCAATAGTTCACACTATGACATAAACTTGCAGATACAAAAATCATGATATCATTGGTATATAGAGAATGTCTTATCACAAAGGAATATGGTCTAATCTTGACTATTAAAGCAGCATTACTCTAGTTTCTACTAAATAAGCCATGAGAGATACTGAGTCACAAGAGTAAAGCATAATCCAAAATCTCAGTGCAGTGGTAGCAGGTTTAATGTAATCACACCAAAGAGTTTAGTTTCACAAATGTTTTAGCATATCTAATACAAATTTTTAGTTGACCTTATAATATGGCTCGTTTATATCTGACATTAGTGCCATCAAACCTTCTTTAGAAGTAGACAGCGTATATAGGTAGTAATTTCTTATGTTATGAATATATTATATAATATAGCATGGCCTGGTACAAAAGACACTTGTTCCTTAGCAACAATATCAAGAAGCAATATCTTCAGTCTAGCCACCAAATCCTTGGTCACAACTTTGTCAATCACATGATAGAGGTCAATGTGTTTGAAATACTTAGATTTAGATCCATCTTGAACTTTAGGTATAAGAATGATTAGTGTGTCTTTCAAACATTTGGGCGTAAGGCTTTTTTAATGAATTGTTCATATCTATAATAATATCTATTTGTGTGATGTTCTAAAAACCATTCACAAACTCAATAGAGATGCCATCAACCTTAAGGGATTTATTTCATTTGATACGTAACATCATACTTCTAATCTCATCTTCATAGATTATAGCCTAAAGTAAGGCCACTTATTCACTGTTAATAGTTCTTAAAGTCAAAAAGGATGGATTAGACTCTGATTGCCCACGACTACCCCACTTATACTAAAACTCTACATAAGAATGCCTTTGATATCAATTGGGGATGCCACCAATTGCCCACTCTCTTTTCTTATGTTAGTGGATATATAAGTAGTTAATTGCTTAAAAATATGTGAGTTCTGGTTTCCAATGATGGCCACGTGAAGCTTGAGACACTGTCACCACCATTGTTCTTGTGAAGCCATGACGTTGTGATTGGAAGCAATCATTTGTGCCAAAACATTATGTTTTAGCTCAGTTAAGTTGTTCATAGATTCCTCAAGTTAAAGCTCCTTAATTTCTTACTCCAACTGGTATGTCTTACTAAGGATATTATCGAGCTCAACTTCACTCAATTTCTTTAATGCTCATAAAGCTTTGTTAAGTTTAGTGGATATACTATCCATAGGATTACCTCTAGTGGTGCTTCTCTAAGTTGTATGCACAATATTTGTTGATTATAGAAAAATAACCAGATGTTCTCAAAATGGGTTCTTATATCAATTCTACTAGTAAAGATTGTCTAAATAATGTAAGTAGTGGGTAGTGGTTCAAGCCAATGTGATGAAGGCATGTCATAGTGGTACTCAAAAAATTTTGCAAACCATCAATATTCATGAAAGTTCCATTTAATATTTCATAGAAATGAGCATTCTCTTCCCTATTATCACACCAAGTAAACTAATTCCCAATAAAATCCATATTTGACATAAATTATGAATGATGTTGGAGAACTCATACTGAGTCTATTTGTTACTAAATTTCTTTCTCCCTTTTCTCTTTTCCTATGTAAGGCATTAGAGTCCCCTACAATAAGTAATGTTCCATTAAGCTTTGCAATACTTCTAATTTGGTCCTAACCTAATAAGTAATTAATATAGTCTTTTGATGAATTCAAAAGATAATATTACCAAATATCATTAGTACTAGAGCTCACCCAAATAATAACCACCTATGAAAAGTAATCCACTATCTCAAGTTCAAACAAATTTCTTCATAACACGACAATGCCCTAGAAAGCCCAAATGAGGATTGCACTATGTACTTCTAGTTTATGCCCAAATGAAAAACCTGCTCATTATGATTAGAGGTTTTTATGCAAGTTTACAATATGGAAACTATAAACACTTTATTCTCTTTTACTAAATGCTGCAACTAGAGATGACATATTGCTACTTTATTCTCATTAATATTTCATACTACAAAAGAGATCATAGTTGACTGGAAAAAATAAGTTGCCCTGAGCATGAAGAATCCCATTACTGCACTTCCTATCCATGCCAATTTTGCATTTTATATGCATAACAATTCTAGCGCCACACATAGATTTAAGCCAATTTATGAAATTTCTCACATAGTTTGGAAACAACAAGACATCTCAAAGGATGTTTAGGAAGTTCATAGTTAATAAATATAGTAGCCTAGTTGAAAATGTGCATTCCCTTGGTTAAGCAAAAATAACCTATAACCTATCTCACCAACACAGTCATGAAGTAATGCATTGAAACCTATTTGTTGCAATAGTCACCTACAACCACAGTTTAATAGTACTACTTCCAAACTTGCTTTACATTTACATTACACCTAAAAGGCATAGTAGACTGTCGAGATTTTCCTTTTTGTCTTTGCATGAATTTTTAGCTTTCAAATTATTTGTGTATCCTTAATTCATATATATTCATAGCTACGCTCAATAAAGAAACTTTTTACAAAGCATTCCAAATTTATACCTAAATAACAAATTAAATTAGTGTGCCCAATCATGTTACATCATTTTAAAGAAATTTAATTCCCACCATGCACAACAGTGAGTCCAAATGCAACAGTTGAGAATTTTCAACATCACAATAATCATGGCACATAGGCAACAATATATCATGAACTTTTACATACAAGAAATAAACTATGCTCATCTCTCACAAAATTTTAACTACTTCTTGATCTGCAATCCCCACACCTTTAAGAAAATTATTTGTTGACCTCCCATAGCAACTTTTGGAGTCATTGATCCATACATTCCTAGATTGAGGCTCCCAATAGTTGAAGTTAAGATAGCGAAGAGACACATGACTTGATCTATTCATTCGATAGTAATCACACAAATAATGTAACATCTTTCAAGCAGCAAATTCAGCACTCTTTGATAAGCTCCTTGTCCATTTTGTAGTTTTAATCATAATAGGGAAAGTCGTTGTATTATCATTTCATTTAAATGCGTATTTTTTGGGACAAGGCCAAGCCCCCATAAATTCTATTCCTTTAATAACATAAACTTTTTTCCTCACTTAGATAGCCAAGATTTAGGTTGATATAGGAGTTCACATAATTATTAACATTCTGGTAAAGTTCATATAAGTCGACCCAATTAGGCTCCTTCTCAAGGGCAGCAAATCATTCCTTCCAATTTGCTCCAGTTATAATTGAATAATAGAGATAAACTCCTTCCTTTTGTAATAATTATTCTTGTTACTAGAAATTTCTTGCTCCCAAGTCAGTAAGATGAAGGTGAAATATGCAAACTTATTGATTAGCATAACCATTATAAAATCAATCTTGCTTCCCCCTCCCCATAGCTCTAGCCAAGCTCAACCTTAGCTTGATTCTAAACCATTAATATATGTCCAAAATAAGTTATCAAATGTATCTAGATTATATGACATGTAAGCTTCATGCAACTTGCACAAACCCATTGGAATAATCAGCATCTTTGTCCCTTCCTATCCAAACTACAGTACACTATATCCAATTCAATGTAAGTAATCCCAATTATGCTTTGCAAGTGTTCCTAACAATATCATAGCTAAATAGTCATCCTCTACATTTCCTAGATAAGTGAAGCAACTACTCAATGCTTTGCTTGATCCTTTGTTCACTTATCCTACATCCTTTTTTTATTTTGAAAATTACTTAGGGGATTCCTCTCCCTTTATTCATTTTTGTTTACATAAACTAAACTAAAATCATCCCACAATGACTTCGAGCTTTCCTTGAGCTTCTAACATGACCACTGTGTTGCATCAACTTTAATTATGAGAGAGTTACAACTGTTTCGCCAAATTCTACAATTGAGCATGTGTAGAATCGATAAGGCCTTCCATCACTTCCCTATTTGTTGATGGTCTTAGCTTTTTATTAGTAATAAGTTGGTCTAATCCCTAACTTTTTTACTTTGTTACCCATTTAGCCATGAGTGTGCCCTTACTACACCCTTCTTGTATGTTGTGAGACATTCTCCTTTGAATTTCCTACAACATATTATCATATTTCTATTGGTTTCTTGCCTCGCTTATTTCTTCACTTATGGTAGTCCTCTATTCCTATGATGTGATAATAAGTTTCCTTTTCATTTTTAGAGCATTGTACGAGCTCCTAGTCATTTTCTTTTCTCATCAAACTCCACTACAATCATTTAAATTGAAACAACTTCCACATTTTTATCCTAATTAGGACCCAAACTCAAAGGTCAAAGGTGCTTAACTACAACAACACCATGTATAGGTTCACCTTGTATACATAATCCCAAAGTGTAACCCATCTTGCAACACTTTAAACATAAAGTGGGTAATCTCTGACGCTCAATCGATTAAAAAGATTGTCCCAAGTGTTTATTAATCCACTATCCCACTCTAAGATGATTTGAATGGTTCATTCGAACACACACTTTGTCAAAGAATGACCTCTACATATCTGTCATCTAGTTGTCAACATCGATAGGATCCCTTATAGTTTTGGCAACGTATAAAATATTCTCAGTGTCTTTATATGCAATGGTGAGCTCTAAAAAATGAATCCAAATTAAAGCAGACATAATCTCAAAAGTACTAAGTTTAAATTGAAGTGTCTACATGTCCAACCTAATGCAAAGCTAGCGACCTACCATTATCCTCTAGGAAAACGTGATCTTTATTTGTAGCTAAATCAGAGTGCAACTAAAAACATCCAATAGACAAGTTAAGAACCCAAAGTCCTCTTAAATGGGTCCAACTATGTTGTAGTATTTTTGTTGTTAATTTAAAAGGCAAATGACCACCATACACTATACCCACATGGTTGAACTACTGAATGTAAATTCATTGCTCACATGCCTCATTTGATGGATATATATCATCATTAATTATGAAGAACATAACCTTTGATGTTAGTGTCTTAAAATTTAAATTGTTTGGTCTCTCCAAGTAACTAGTAGAGGGGCTTCCCATCAGTGTTGGATTACACATGCTCCTTCTCTATGTAGCAAGCACCCTCTGGATGTAGGTCTTAAATAGGCTAGGAGATTCATGCTTACCATTTCGACCATTGCCTTCAATGGGCACTTCAGCATTTCTACATGTATCTTGTGTACAGTCACATAAATCACCCCCATTAGTACCTCTAGGATAATGAAGCATCACCTGTAAGTGGATAAATGATTAAATTTCTTCAAATAATCCCTGTTGACTAGGTGTTGAATCACATTTCCCTTTCTTATTGTGGTCAAATTTCTTCATGAAATTTAGAGACTTATGCACCATACAAGCTTGTGGATGCATCCTAATCATCTTTTGAGGTATTCTCATCACAATAAAGCCTCATTGAACTTTGAAGTTTTCCTTAATGGAACATCAATCTTCCTAATACTATAATAAATTCTTGTGACAATGTTTGTACGAGGTTAGACTATTTGGACAATCTCAGAATCATGATAATTCTTTTTGGGCTTATTTTGGCTCTGCAGTTTCACCAATTTCATTCAAAATATCTTGGGCTATTGATAGAAAAGGGGATTATTGCACTCAACTACTTCTTGTTCCCTTTGAATCAATAGGAGATTTAATTCTCATTATAGCCACCACAACTCAATGTGAAATCACAAAAGTTTGAATTCAAGGTCCATTCTAACATCATAAAAAACATTATCTATTCAAATATTTTAAACATACACGACTTCCAATGAGATGTCAACCTCATCTAGAACCAAAATTTTCTAATGCCTCTGTCATACCACCTAGGTCTATCACATCCTTCCACCACTGTCTTCTACTTGACTTTCATCACCAACAAGAACATTTGCTTGGTTGTACTTCACTTTCTGATCATCTATACTGCACTAACATTTCCAACATCTCTGCCAAAGTCTTTGGGTTCCAAAAGTCTTTTTGTTTCTTGACAAAGAAACGGCCAAAGCCTACATCAAACTCTCCTCTAAGTGGTTCATACATAAAATCGAAAAACAATCAAAGTTCATGTGTATTGAGATAGAGCATTCCTCAATACCAAACAAACTCATACAAAAGTGCATGATGAGTCATCCAATCCATAGCATAGTTTCCTTAGCACCTTATATGGAACTATTTGAAGGAATGCATACCTTAAAAATATTCAAAGGCATAATGATAGTTACTTCTATTTGTCATAGACAATAGTATCTACTTCACTATAAAAATTTTTGTAGTAGAGTTTGATTTGATCATTACTGCTTCGACATTTAGAAAAAACATTCTAAGCAGTCTTATTTCTTCAAGAATAACAAGAACCTCTATAGCTAAAATTGAATATGAAATCCAAGTTTTTTTTCAATAGTAATAGGTCTAATGATGTCATCCCAAATAACAATATCAATTATAGCATTGAGATATTCTTCCATAGTTGCATAACAATTCAGTTTAACCAATCCCATTGGAAGATGAGTCCACAATCAGGGCCACTAGAGCACTCACTAAATGGCATAAGAGAGTTCAAATAAGTAGAAGTAGAAAATTAATTATTTCATTATAGTGTAGTACAACTGAGAGCTTATGTTATATGTACTTGAAATTGTTTATTAAGACAAATATTATATAATGCAAAAGTAGTGAAATTACTATATGATATGTAGTAGCCACCCAAACATTCACAAATATCCAATTAGGATGCTTAGTTAATGAAGTAACATCCTTGCAGTTCACCACACCAAGCCTGAAATTCTCAATTATCAAGCTGCTACACCAGATTTATATTGCGTTATGACAGTCCTACAAATAATGCTGCAACACTTCAATCATGTTACAACTTGACAGATAAGGCATTGGTGCATCAATCACTCTTGCATCTAGCCATAAGAGAGTATGAATGAGATTTAACACAAATCTCCATAAGAATATGTTAACTCAAGGCTATATCTTCACTTTCCAAACCCACACATCCTCTTTTCTAATACACTTTTAGCATGTATACATGTTATAGTCTAGCATTATATCCATACTTTGTTTGATGCAATTGCAATACGTTTTGTTCAATTTGACTGACAATAAAGGCATAATCTAAGTATCAGATCAAGTGTAAATAATTTTTGTATCTTATTATGATCCCATACAATATGCTCCATTGTCAGCTTTACTACATGCATCAAATAGTCAACTTCCATGTTAAGATATGTTGGTCATGAAACAACAAAAAGTATGCCAAGCCAATTATCCAAATGGAATTGAACAAAATTGCCCACAATAATCCTTTAAACTGTATTATTTATTGTCCAAGGGATTGCAATATTATGTAACTTACATGTATGAGAAGTGCAACATGGCATATAGAAAGTATTGATTGTCATAAGGTACTTCAATCTAAAGGACTTAACCCATAAATAATGTTCCTGAGCAATCACCCTCTAGTATTGTTTTTTAATCAATGCTAACTACCTAGTAAAAAACTATGGACTATGAGTCCCAACATTCCTTACGAAGAGTTGCCATTTCCCAATAGGCATAACCTAATATATTGTTAACATTTGAACAACTCCATAAGTGATGGCATATCAACTTTGCCAACTCTACCGTAGTGCTACTTATAATTAAATAATGAGCTAAGTAATAAGCAAGAATAGCAACAAGCAGTAAGTTAAAAATGATAATATGGCCCACCTTTGAAATGACTTGATCATCCATTTTACAACATAGTAAACATCTAAATTAGTAATAAAACAAAAGTATTTTTCCGATATCTTAGTAGCTACAATTGGTATGCCGAGATATTTCAATTGAAAAACCTATCAAATTTGTAATTTGATTGTTAACATCTTCTCATGCTTGTGCTCCTTCCCCATGATAAATAATATGTTAGATTTGCTATGATTCACCACCTAATTGGAGTGTTTCCATACTACTCCATAATACCCCCAGTGGTCCTTGTTGTAGCACATATTCAAGGTGCACTATCATGATGCCATTGACATATAAAAGGTGTGTAATGATTGTGGAGGAAGGGGTAGTCTTCAATGAAATCAACATAGCATGCTCAAGTTGGTACTAAAAATGCTGTAAGAGATACTTAGATATAATAGTAAAAAGTTATAGTGGTGGCAGACATCCATGCAAAAGTCTCTTTGCTAATTCAATGCACTATAAACCAACACCATTAAACATAACCCCAAAACTCAATGTAGTGACAAAAGCTTAATTCCATTCACATAAAAGAGTCATGAACAACAAATGCTTTAGCATATCCCATATAAAGTTTTTGTTGATCTTTTCATAAGCCTTATCCATATAACACTTTAGCATACCCCCTTTGGAAGTAGATAAGTTTTTGTAGGTAGTCATTTCTTATGCTAATAATATATTATCAAATATAACATGACCTAGAACAAAGTAACTTATTTTATGACAAATATACCTAAAAGAACCATCTTTAGTCTAAGCACTAAAAGTTTTCTCATTATTCGATAAATCACATTACATAGGATAATAGGCCTAAACTACTTATGTTTACTACTTTGAACATTTGGAATGAGAATGACCAATGCATCTTTCCACCCTTTGGGTGTAATGCTACCCTTAAAGAATTGTTTCATACCTATGATAGCATCCACTTGTTAATGTTCAAATAACCATTCACAATATTACTAAAGATTTCATTCACATCTAGTGATTTATTTCTTCTTATAAACATCATGGCACTTCTAATCTCATCATTACTAATTAGAGCAACAAGTATGTTCACTTGATCAATATTGATAGTTCTCAAAGGATGGAAACTTTGGAGGAGGCTCATATTTCCCAAGGTTACACCACTTCTTACTAAAAAATAGTGTATGTCTTTTATCAGAGTTAGGGAGGCCGCTAATTTCCCGCTATAATTTTTAGGTTGGTAGATATAAGTACTTCTAGACATAGAAGTAGCTACTACCTAGACAAATGTGTGTTTTGATTTCAAAGGGAGGCTACCTGAAGCTAGGCACACTGCTACTACCATACTTCTTCTAAACCACCACATTGTGATTAGAAGCAATACATTGTGCTAAAAGGTCATGCTTGAGCTTATTTACTTTATTTGTAGATTCATTAAGTTAAAACTCCTAGATTTCTTGTTCCAACTGGTGAAGCATACTCTAAATATTACAAAGTTGAACAAGACTCCACTTCTTTAAAGCTAACATAGCTTTACTAAATTTAGCAGAGAAATCATCCATAGAGTTTTGCTCTGACCATCATTTTCCAAGCTACATATACCACAATAGTTAATTGTGGAAAAGATAACTAGACATTTTCAAACTAAGTTCTTTTATCATTTGGTCCATTGGCAATTTTCTAAATTTTATAAGCATTGATTAGTGGTTCGAGCCAATGCACAAAAGATGAGCTACAATAGTTCAGGAAGGGTTGCATACCACCAACATTCATGAAAGCTCCATCCAATCTTTCCTATATATTGGTATTACCCTTTTATTATTACACCAAGTAAATCGATTCCTAATAAATCCCAAGTTAATTAGATGTAAATCATGAATGAAACTTGAGAACTATAATGTGCTTGCCCACCAAAATTTTTTCCATTTTTTCACTTCCTATAGATGCAAGGCATTGAAGTCCTCTACAATAGGTATTGGTCCACTAAGCTTTGTAAAATCTCTAATTTGGTCTCAAGTTGCTCACACGTTAATATAGTCTTTTGATGCATAAATAGTACAACATTACCAAATCTCATTACTATGAGATCTAAAATAAATACAAACTACATCTAACGAGTAATCTACAATCTTAAGTTTGAACATATCCTTCCATAACACTACAATGCACTAAGATAGACCTGTGGCCACTGCACAAAGTAGTTTCTATTTCAACATAAAGACTAATCCACCACACATCTATTAAAGGACTCCACATGACTTTAAATTGGAGTAATTGCAATGACCCTATTCTCCCTTATTAAATGTTGTGTGTTTCCAAGGGATTTTATTATCTTAATCTCCTAAATGTTCCATATCCCAAAAAAACTAGTAATCTAATAATAAAAATATATTGCCTCTAGGTATAATGGATCCCTTTCAACACATTTTATCCATGCCAATTATGCATTTTATAGGCATAATGGATCCCTTACAACAACATTTTCATGAGATTACTCACAAAGCTTGGAAACAACAAGCCTTCCAAACAATTTCTAGAAGTTCTTAGTCACTAAAACATTTACTAGCTAAAAGCATACACACTCTCTATCAAACAAGATAGCTTATAACACATCCTATTAACATAATGATCAAATCGTGCATCAAAACTCATTTATTTTGGTAGCCACCCACAACCACAGTCCAATGTTGCTACTTCCAAACCTACTTTACGTTTAAATTACACCAATAATGCATGCCAGAATGGCCAATCATCCTTTTTTCACTAATGAGCTTATAGTATTTGAACTAATTAACTGTAGCCACAATTGTTATATATTCATTGCTATCCCCACTCTTATTTCTAATTACCAAGCATTGCAAATTCAATCATGAAGTAGAACTTAAATTCCAATGCCTGACCATGTTGCAATAATTGATTGAACAATTTACTTATCCCCATGTATGGAAGCAAGTCCAATTGTAACAATTGAGTGTTTAAAATGCATCAATAGTCATGAAAAATAGCCACCAAGTTATCTTCTAGAAACTAATGATGTTCACTAGAAATAAACTATGATCACCTCTCCCCCAGTTCTATCTATTGATTCATATGCTACCCTCACACTTTCATAAATTCTACTCAGCAACTTACCATATCATAGTCCTGAGTCAATGATCCAGACACTATTAAATTGAAGCACCAAAAAACTATAGTTGACTAAATAGAAGCATATATAACTTGAGCTATAAACCCAGTTACAACTACACAAGTAAAGTGACATCTTCCAAACAGGAACTTCAGCATTCTTCAATCAGAAGCTCTGTCACAAATCCCCATCCATAGCCCTTATAAAAATTTATTGCAAAATTCATAATGGTCCTCTATATGAGGTTACTTCTACAAGCCCATAGATTAGAGCTTGAAATTTGCTCTAATTGTAGTTAATTAACACATATAACCTCCTTTCAATACTTCCCTTAATAGCTAGTAGTTTGCGACTCCCAGAGCATGCAAAAAGTTTTGATAAAAATCCACAATAACATATAATTTCTCAATCTACCCTCCATAGAATATAGCCATAAGATGTGATCTTGCTCCTTAATGCCTATTTAAAATTATCCCCTACTACTAATAAAGTAGAAATTTGCAAAGCTAATTTTAATAATAACCATTGCAAGAACAATTGTGCACATGTCTCAACAGAACTATAGCCATGCTTGAGCATTGGATGATGAACAACTAACAAAATTGGAACCAAGGAAGTTCTGAAATGCATCTAGATTCTATAACCTATGGGCTATGTATAGCCAACACTATTACAACAGAACAATAAACCTCTTGTTCCTTGCCCACTACCTCCACAATACCCACTACCCACATGAATGTAGAACAATAAAAAATCCCAAATTTGCTTTTCAAGTGTTCCAACCAAATCTAATGTTCAATCACCTTACCAACTTTTTTTTGACTTTCCAAATTACTAGAGATTTTTTCTCTTTATTCAATTTTATTTTCATTATTATAATAGAAATCATTCTATTATGCTTTTTGCCTAGTGTTGGACTACTGGCATGTCCATTGCAGTGGATGAACTTGAAATACATGACTTTTAATTGATTCTCTAAATTTTGTTGTTAAGTATATGAATCATAAGTAGGGCTTCCATCACTTCCTTGTTACTTAATGGACTACTATTTTTATTAGAAATAAGACAGTCTCCTTTCTATCTTTTCTAATCTAGTACCCATTTTTGCCTTATGAGATTCTCCTTTATACCCCTCTTTCCCACTGCAAGACATTCACCATTTCACCACTTCCATCATATTCTCATGTTTATATTGCTATCCTGCCACTTACCTACCCATATCATTTCCTTCTGTAGTTTACAACTACTGTGATGATGTCATTAGCCTCTTTTTCCTTGGTTGGATTGCCATTGAAGGATCAAGACCTTATTTGTTCTCATCATGATCCTCTTGATATATTTATATGAAAATAGTTTCCTCTTGATATATAGAGGGCATGATCTCTATCCTATCACATTAGTGAGTACCAACTACAAGGTATGCATCATCGAGAAGCATGAGCCACCTTTTCACTTGTGAGGCAAATCATGGGTAATCTCTCATACTAAAACCACTGAAAGGATCGACCCAGGGTTCCATTAATGCATATTCCTACTTTAAGAAGTATGGAAAGGTCTATTTTGATACACTTGCTAGCAATGGATGACCTTTGCATATCTATTGTCTGACCATCAATCTTGATAGGATACCTTAAATCTTTGGTAATGTGTAATATATTCTTTGTCCTAATATGAAAGTTGGAGCAAACATAATGAATCTAGACTAGAGCACACATACTTGTTGAAGCTTTTGGTTTAAATTTAGGTGTTAAAATGTGCAACCCCATTGCAAGTCTAGCAACCTGACATGGTCCTCTAAATGACACATAATCTCTATAATCAATAAAATCAAAATTTCAGTTGATATACCCAATCATCAAGTGTAGGACCAAAAATCCTTTCAAATGGCCTCACTTGCTTTGTAATATTTTAGCTACCCATTGGAATGACCGATGGCCACTATGCACTCTATCGATGTAGTCAAATTGGTGGTAGTGAATACATCATTCTTAGGCCTCATTTAATAGATGAATTTCATCATTAATTACGAAAGAGGTATCCTTAAGTGTTAGCATCTTAACATCTTAATAAATTGGTCAGTCCAAGAAGTTAATACTGGGAGGTCACATCAGTGACAAATTAGCATCATCCTTTCTCTCTCTATTATGTTCCTCCTTGAAACTAACCTTAGTTGAGTGATTTATGTCATGTTTACAATTCGATTATTGGCTTCTTGACCCTTCCTACAATTTTCACAAACATCATGTTCACAACAACAAAAAACAGCCCGAACAACACCATTTGGATAACTTCTCTTATGAAGCAATATAAGTTTTAGCATGTGTAATGAAATCCCATACACTTTCTAGTGGATTTAGTTTTTCCTTTCCTACAATATTGTATGTATTGTAGCACTTTATACTTTTCAAAAAAGTTCCCATCATAGCCAACCTTCGGCAACTATGACACTTTCATAGAATGAATTGTATTGTTCTCTACACAGTGTTCAAATTCTCATTCAATTGCCACTAACTTGATAGCATGGACAACTCTAGCATCTTTGATGATTTTGATGAGACTATGTGACACCAATGTCACTCTAGCTGAATGTAGAAAATTGGCATATGTCAAATTTGAAGTGGAGACCTATAGTAAATTGATTTTTTCTTCATTCACTTTTATGATTTAGCTCTTAGCATTGTTCACCATTGCTCAATATGTACTTAGATGTCTAGGAATCTTAATTCCATTTCTAAAGTTACTGAAAATGACCCCAATAAATAGATAATCACATGCATGCCTTGAGCATACTTGTAAAGTAGGCACATCCGAACTCCATCTACCACTCTTCTATCACCTCCTACCATTGCCAACGTCACAGAACAACCCACTGTGTGTCAACTTCTACATGTACAACATCATTCATTGCATACATAGCACTAATTTGCTGCATCTATACAACTCCTTTTGATATAGTCTTTGGGTTTTGGGAGAAGTCCTTGGATTTAAAAGTCTTTGTGTTGCATTATAAAGAAAAGGCTAAAGCTTACATCATGGTCTCCTTAAGGAGGTTCATTCATAAAATCAAAAACTAGGCAATACAAAAGTAGTTTAGGAAGGCAAATTCCTAATTACCAAAAAATCATATAAAAGAGCATGATGCACAACCCAATCAACTGTATAATTTTCATGACACTTCAAGTAGGACATTTTGAAGGATTTCGTACCCTACAAATAAGTAATAACATTATGATAGCTACTCTTATTTATTATAGACACAAGAAATTAGTTCACTTCAATAATAGTTATTATAGAGTTTGATTTAATCTCTACAACATCCATATTAGGAAGTAGCATTCTAAGTAGCTCTGTAGCTTCAAGAATACTAGCAACCTCCATGGTAGAAATTGACCCTAACATTTAAGTTTTTCTAATAATAATAATTGGTGTATCTAAGTTAATTTGAATAACAATACCAACTCTGGCATATAGATTATGTTACACAACTATGGTACAATTGAGTTAACCAAACTAGATGAAGGAGCCCAATAGGAGTTAAAAAATAGCCCCTGAAGGCCATCAGAGTTCCCACTAGATTGGATAGGAGAAATGGAACAAGCAATAGTAGAAAATTGAATAATTCTTTGGAGTGTAGTTAAATTAACCACCATGTCTATGTATAAGAAAACTTTTGTTGATCCAAAGGTGTTGTAATGCTAAAGTAGCAAATTTAATTTAATGAGATGTAATTATGACCATATGTTCATTGGCATTTAGTTAAGAAGCTAACATAGAAAATTAAAATACTTGACATTTACGCTATCAAGCATAAGATAAGCATTTGCAAAGTTGTTGGGCCAAAATTCCATTGCAATATGGCATTCTCATAAGCTATGTTGCACATCATCAATCTCATTACATCCCCATGAACAAAACATTGGCATCTTGATCCCTCTTGCATATAGAAAAAATGAAGTAAGAAGAAAATTCAAGACTAATGTCCACATAAACACACATGTGAGGCTACAACCCTATGCATCCTCTCTTTTTAAGCCATACTGTCAATTGTCAAAGGTACCATCATACTAAGTAATTTCCATGTATGTGATGCATAACATGGCATATTAAAACTCTTTTTTGCAAGAAAATACCTTGATCTGAATGTCTGAACTCATAAACTTTTTTCTTGAGCCATAACTTATAATGCTTTACTATCAATGCTACTTATCATGTCAACAAACTAAACTCTAAGTCTTCCACACTCCTTAAGAACATTTATCAATTTTTAGTAGGCATAATGTAGTGTGTTGCTAATATTAAAACAACTCCACAAGTTTTGATGCATTAATTTCACCATCATAGCAATTATGCCACTCAAAAATTAAAGAGTGGGCCAAGAAATATGGATGAATAGTAATGATCATTGAGTTGATCATGCTAATATGCTCTATCATCAATACTGACTTGGTCTTCTACCTTGACAAAAAGTTTTCAATTTGGTTAATATTAACTTTGAATTTTTTTTTGATTTTTAATTACTATAGTAGGAATTCTTGGATATTTCAACTTAATAGCATAACTCATATGTAATTTTCTTACTATCATATTTCTTCACTTTTATATCATCCCCTTGCTAAACAATAGCCTAAATTTTTTAAAACTTATCACCTTATTTTAGTGTTGCCCATACTACTTAATAATGTGATGAATGGTCCTCTTTATAACACAATTTGTTTGTGTATAAATCATGATCTCAACAGCATATAGAAGGTGTGTAATCATTAGGGAGGATATTCTAATCATAATCTCAATAGAGGTGTCTTGCTCCTTTTAGAACTAAAAATGCCAAAAGAGATATACATGCATAATGGTAAAAGGGTCTGATGAAAAAAGACACCCCTATCTCAAATCTTGGTACATTAATATAGCCTCAACCCAATCACACAAAAAGATTCAATAACTGTAAATGCTTTAACATATCCAACATAAATTTCTAGTTGACATTATCTTAAGTCTGGTATTTGTCAAACTTACTTCTACTAAACCTTCTTTGGAAAAAGATAAATTTACAATAGTAACCACTTGTTATGACAAAAAATTTATTTTTAGATATAGCAAGGCTATATATAGAAGTAGCTTGTTACCTAGCTATAATATTAGCAAGCATCATCTTAAGTCTATCAACGAAATTTTTAGTCACAACTTCATAGATGATTTTGGAAAGTTTAATGGGATAGAATTGTTTCAGTTCAGAAGAAGCTTTAACGTCTGGGATAAGAATGACTAGCATGTCACCTTTAAAGAATTATTTCATAGTTCTATCAATATTTTCAAGGGTATTGTTCTTGAAACCATGCATAAACTCATGGAGTTTCAATCCACTCTAAGGGATTTATTTCATTTAATAAATGATGTAGTATTTCTAATGTCATTGTCACTAATTAGAACCAAAAGAATTACTACTTTCTCACTCTTTATAATTCTCAAAAGCTAGAAATTTTGAGTGGTTCATATTGCTCAAAACTAAACTTCTTACTTAAGAGCTCCATGAGAATGTCGTTAATCTTTGTTAAGATGCCACCAATTCCCCACAATTAGTTTTCATGATGATGTATATAATTCCTTCTATACCTAGAAGCAGTAATTGCCTAAACAAATATGTATTTTGGTCCATAAGGGTAGCCGATTGAAGGTTGACATGCTGCTACCACCAAGCTTCTTCTAAAGCCATAACATTGTGGTATGAAGTAGTACAGTGTGCCAAGAGGTCATGTTGTAACTCTGTTAATCCATACTTAGATTCCTTAAGTTGAAGCTCTTAATCTCCTAGTCCAACTAGCGAGACATTTTAAGAACATTACGAAGCTCAGCTACACTCCATTTCTTTAATGCTATCAATGCTCTACTAATTTTAGTGGATAAATTATCTATATGATTTTCTTTGATAGTCCTTTTCCAAGCTGTCCATAATACATTAGTTGAATATGGAAATGACCGCCACATATTTTCAAACTAAGTTCTATTATCAATTTTATTCAATGATAATTGACTACTATGAATAAGCAGAATGTAGTGGTCTGAGCTAATGTGAAGTTGATGTGCCACTTCAGTACTTGAGAATTCTTGCATATCATATTAATAAAAGCTATATATTGTCTTTCATATATATAAGGACACCTCACCTTATTATGGCACCAATTGAACCTATTCCTAATAAATCCTATGTCAGTTTGATTTAAATCATGTATGAGGCTAGAGAACTAATATTGATCTTACCCATTATTAAATCTTCTCTCATTCTACAGATGTAAAGTGTTGCAATTCTCTACAATAATCAATGGTCAATTAAGTTTTATTGATTCTTTGATATGGTCCTTGGCTGCTTGGTGGTTAATATAATCTTTTGATGCTTATACTATACAAAACTACAAATAACTGTAGTTACCTGAGCCCACTAGGATAATAACTACCTGTAAGGATGAATCCATAATCTCAAGCTACACTACTTCCTACAAAAAATCCATATTTAAAGCCGATCCATCTCATGCACGTTAAAGTTCTCCACCCATGTTTGAAACAAACTAATTATGAAGACCATGTTTTCCTTTACCAAGCATTATAAGTAGCTATGAGATTTTGCTTCTCTAATCCCTTGAATATTCCACACTAGACATATGCAATGATTCTATAGTAGGAACTATTGTTTACTTTAGACAGATTTTTGGTTAACATCAGCAATAATTGTGGCTGAATCTAGTTTAAACATCACTACCTTGACATTACAAATTGAAATTCTCAAAAGTTTCATTGCTTTTAGAATTGTGATAATTCGCATGATTGAAGATCAAAAGAAACACAAGTTTCAACAACAATAAAAATAGGTTTACTTATGTCATCTTGTATAATAATACAATTTCAAGTATTTAAGTCATCATGCATAGCCATGCAACAATTTAATTTAATAAAACTCGTTGCTTGTAGACTCAAATAAGAGGTAAAAAAATGGCCCATTGAGGACTCCACAACTCTCACTTGACATGATTGTGGAGTGTAGTAGGTAGTAGCAGTAATGAAAATATTCCTTTAAGGTGTGGTTGAATTGAATACATTTCAATGTGTGTCTTCAAATTCTTGCCACACCAATGGTGAACTAAAGGTAAAGCAGCAAAGTCGACTATTTCAAAACTTGTAGCCACTCTTGCCCTCATAGACATCCAATTAAGAAGCTTAAGAAGGAAAGTGATGTCCGTACAATTAATCCCACTAAGCATGAAGTAATCTTTTACAAAGCTATTAGGCTAGTGTTCTTTCACAAAATGGCACTTCAAGAATCATTGTTCTTCATAGGAATTAAGCTAAAGGATAAAGTTCAAACATCTTAATCCCTCTTATAAGAAACTAAGTGGGAGTAAAAATTTGATTTATTGCGAATCTTCATAGGAAAATGTTTACCCAAGTTTGCATTTGCACATTCCAAACCTACGTGATCTCCTTCATTGATTATGGCTTGAATACATATTGTAGCATAAAATAAGTCCAACACCATATCCTCAGTTAACGTGAAGCATAAAATGCCCATTTCATTTAATTTAGCCTAAGGAAAATATAGAACCTATACTATCAAGTTATGTAGAAACATATTTTGAAACTTTTTATGATCCTAAACTCCGTACCCCTTAACTAGCTCTACAAAAAATGTTGGATTCTCCACATCTATGTTAAAATAGCCTGGTCAAGTAGCAATAAGAAGGATAAAAAGCCAATTATCCAAGAAAAAATTATGAAAACATTCCACCAAATCATACTATTTGTAGTGCAGAGTGTTGCAATATTGAGTAATGCGCATGTATGCAATGCACTATGAGGAAATGGAAAGAATTTTTTCTCATATAGTATTTGTACATGAAGAATTGAATCCACAAACTGACTTCCAAAGCAATAACTCACTTAAAATGTTTTACAAACAATGCTGACTGCTAGGTTGACAAACTATGAACTCTAAGTCCCCACTAACCTTATATAGAGTTACCATTTCTTAGTAGGCATAATTTGTTATGCTATTGTCATTTGAACTACTCCACAAGTGACAATGAAAAATTGCTTTAGCTCTACAATATTGTAGCAAAACATTAATATGTAGGCCAAGTTAAAAGTAAGAATAATAGCAAACACTAAGTTAATCATGACAATATGGCCCGCCATAGTGACCTTATCATCCATCTTGACACACAATTTTCTGGATGGTTAAAAATGAAATTGAAGTCATTTTTATTATAAAGTTTGATTAATGTAATTCGTATACTTAGATATTTCAATTGTGTGGCTTAACATGAATGTAATTTTCTTATAATAATATACTTGCACTTATAGAAGGTCACCTTTCTAAATAACACTCTTGATTTGTTTAGATTCATCACATGACCTAAGTGATGTTGCATGTTGAACCATAATTTCTTCATTGTAGCACAAGTTATAGGTGTATAAATTATGACAACATCAAAATATAGGAGTTGAGAAATCATAGAGGAAGAAAGGTCAATCCTAAAACAAATCAAGGTGGCATGATTAAGTTGGTATTGAATAAGCCATGAAAGATACACTGACATAATAGCAAAGAGGTATGGTAAGCAGAAACATCTTTGTCTATTACCCTTACTTGTGTTGATCCATGGTAGATATCAATAAACAAAATCCCAAACCTTGAAGTAGTGAAATAAGCCTTAACACAATCATACAAAATATTAAGGAACCACAAATGTTGGGCATATCCTTTACAAATTTATAATTCATGTTGTCATAAGACTTATTCATATTGAATTTTAGCTTAATAAAAGCTTCTTTAGAAGTAGATTGGTGCAAATGGGTTGTCATTTCATAAACCAAAAGAATATTATTAGATATACAATGTCCTAGCACAAAAACAACTTGCTCCTAAGTAGTGATCTCAAGATGCTCCACCTTTGGTCTAGATATTAAAATTTTGATCACTACTTTGTAAGTCATGTTATAGAGGCTAATAATACTAAATTGCCCAAGTTTGAAAGTTCTTTGAGCTTTAAGGATGAGTATGACTAGTGTGTTTTTCCAAACTTTTGGCATAAATCTATTTTTAAAGAATTGAATTATTATTGTAATAATGTCCACCTATATCATCTTCTTATAACCATGCATAAACTCCAAATGAGATGAAATCCATGCAAGTGATTTATTTTTTTGATAGACATCACCATAGATCTAATCCCATCATCACTTTTTGGAGCACAAGTGCGGCGAGCTATACACTTTCAATAGTTCTCTAAGGTTGCAAAGGTAGTGGAGGCTCATACTACACATGGCTACACCACATATTAAAATGCTACAAAAATATCTCTTTAATCTATGTTGGAGAGGCCATTAGTTCCTTAATATCATTTTTAAATTTGTGGATATAGTTTCTTTTGGAAGAAGAGGTAGCTTTCACTTTGAAAAAATGCATATTTTAGTCCTAATGTGTGGCCTAATTAAGCTTAACATGCTACCACTGCCATGCTTCTGCTAAAGCCATGGCTATGTGATACTAAGCAATATATTTTGCTAAAATATTATATTCCTACTTACTGAGGCTATTTTTAGGTTCTTTAAGTTGGAACTCCTTGCTTTCCTAATCCAACTATCAAAAGTACTAAGAATGTTATGAAGTTTTGTTACACTCTATTTCTTTAATGCTGTTTGAAGTAAAAAACTAGTATGTAAATCACAATAGAGGGGATTGAAGGGGTGAATTATGGTAATGTTTTTTATTATTTTAAATGTATTTACTTCTAAACAATAATTTTATGTTTATAGAAAATCATTATTATATATAGATGAGTTTTGAATGGTCCAATCAAGACTGTTGGATCTTATTAGAGGTTATCTAGATCATTAGATCTAACATTGAGTAAGTAGATGAGTTTTGAAAGGTTTGATCAAGAAGAATTTGATCTAAGACATTTGGTCACGTTGGTTCTTGTTTGGATCATTTGAGTTAACAATAGTAAAGTTAGATTTTATATTAGTCATTGGATTCAATTAGGATAATTAAGAGTCGCACGATTCAGGGATAAGGTGAAAAGAAATCTAGTCATCCGATAAGCTAGAATGAAGTTGTGGCCATTAGATCTTGGGATAAATTATATGAAATTGATGGAATTGGTAATCACCAATATATCTAGGAGATTAAACAGATGGTGAGGTAGATGATCATTACAAATAAATAAAGTAGAGACGAGCTTCACCATGTGATTATGAAAATGCACCATTAGATGTTGCTAAGCACTCCTGGTTTTGGATGTAGATAGACACAAATTATTCAATTCAACATTGTAGGGAAAGAAAATTATTTGGACTTTATAATCATTCATGTGGGAGTAATATTTAAAGCGTAATTTGGGTTGGCTCTTCCATAATGCAGTTAAGAACTCAGTGCTGGATGTACTCATAATATAAAGGTTTATGCTGTTTGATAGGACCCATACGTACACTTAGTTCGAATGCTACCTGGCTCGACGCAAAATTTTACCCCATCTGATTTAAAAATCCACAGTCAACCAGAATGGGCTCATCATGATTTTGTTCTTACTTGTCTTGACCCAAGGGTAGCGGTGCCTGCTAGTGCTTGCCCGACCCAAGAAGCTTTGCACATGGGTACAAGATGAGATGAGATACCTCGACGCAAAATTTTACCCCATCTGATTTAAAAATCCACAGTCAACCAGAATGGGCTCATCATGATTTTGTTCTTACTTGTCTTGACCCAAGGGTAGCGGTGCCTGCTAGTGCTTGCCCGACCCAAGAAGCTTTGCACATGGGTACAAGATGAGATGAGATAAACATATATCTATATTTTTAATAATGAAAAATTTAATAGAATTAATTTTGTTAGTTTAATCAAGATTTAACAAACAAAATAATGTGGAAATTAAGAAGGATAGGATTTAACCAAGAAAAGAGCTATGTGATTAAAAAATGGAATCCTATTTTTTTTACAAAATCAATAAGATGATTGGATAATTTGATGCTCAAATATGATTTTTAATTGGTAAAAAAATGAGAGTTTCTTAAAATCAATAATCTAATATTCCATTTCATCTAAAAGTAGACTTATCAAGGATTAGTGCGTTTGTCAACATTTTTGGAAACTTGTTGAACAGTTTAATGTTCTTTAAAGACCATTAATTCATCATGTTTAAAGGTGCATGACTTGTTCATTAAAAACTATACTTAATTCACACTAAACAAGCCTATTAGGATAAAATGGTAAAATATTTAATGCATGACTGACCAAACACAAAGGTCATAAATATTTAGATAAAAAAATAACAAAATAAAACACATATTTAAGAAATATAAGAGATATTAAAAATGAAATATATATTCTCGCCCTTACTTCATGCTTGCATTACTAGATGCTCCCCCTCGCTTATCTAAACAATAACTATTCTTTTCCTTTGACACCATTAAAAAGGAGGTACAATTTATATAATTTCTATTACACCTAATTATTGTCTTCTGATTTTGAATTCTTTGATTGGAAGGGACTTAGTAAATACGTTGGTCAATTATTATCTGGTAGGAATATTTTCAAATTTTATTGAGCCTTCATCTAATTGATCTCTAATAAAAGTTTTTCTTACATCAATGTACATGGTCTTAAAATGATAGACTTGATTCTTTGCTAAGGCCAAGGCACTACTATTATTAATTTTAAAGGGAATTTGTGAGAGATATAAATCATATAATAATATTTTTATCTTCACCAATATATTTATGCAACACAACTTCTTGAAGCTACATACCTGACTTCGATGGTTAATAGGTCTAACAAATTTTGCTTCTTAATTGACTATGAAATTAGATAATTTCTTATGAATTAAACCAAACATTCTGAATCTATGTAACCTATAAGATCACATGAAAAATATTTCTAAGATACCATAAACCTAAGTTTATTATACCTTCTAAATTTTTGAAAATTGATTTAATGACCTTGAAATGGCTTCCCTTAAGACTTAATTAGAATCTTGTAGATAAGCCAACATTAAATACGATATCTGGTCTACTCGTAGTGAGATAAAGTAATGATCCAATAAATCCTCTATGAAATTTTTAATAAATAGGTTTCCCAATTTCATTGAAGTCAATGATTGACTAATTTATTATAATTTTTCTATTTTTTTATTTTCATACCCAAATTTTTTAAATAAATATTTTAAATGCTTAGTTTAAAAATAAAAATCTTATATTTTAATTACATAATTTGTAATCTTAAGAACAAGTTTATCTCACCCATTATACTCATCTCAAACTACCATATCATTAAGTCATTGAATTCCTTACCATTTGTACTTCCAAAAGTTATGTTATTAACACAAACTTGTATAAGAAGCAAAAAATCTTTTAAAGATTTTAGGAATAATATGGTGTCACCTTTTTCTTTCTTAAAATCACTATCAACTAGATAATTACTCAATCTATGATAACATATATTAGGAGCATGCTTAAGGCCGTAAAGTTCCTTCTTAAATTTATATACATAATCACCATTTGCATGGGTCTCAAAATTGGGGGATTGTTGCATGTACACATATTCTTTTGCTATCCTTTTTAAAAATTCCCTTTTAACATACATTTGAAATAATCTAAAATTTTTATGAGATGAACATGCCAAGAGATGTCTAATGACCTCTAATCTTTCTACAAGTGACAATGACTCCTCAAAATCTATACCTTAAACTTGGTTATAACTCTCAGCAACAAGTTTAAAATATTTTCTAATGATCACTACATTTTTATTTAGTTTATTTTTGAATACCCATTTGCTTCTGATTGCTTGTTGATCCCTTAACCAAAGAAGTAATTCTGACACTTTGTTTCTCTAAATTTGTTCTAATTCTTCATTCATTGCCTGAACCCAATAGTCAACCTTAAGGGCATCTTTGATTGTTATTGGTTGTATGAATGATACAAATGAAGTATGATCAATTTCTTTAATTGAAGCTCTAGTCCAAACATTTTTTAATATCTCTTACTATTATACATTTGGATATGAATCTTGATATTTCCAATCTTTAGTTAATTGATGGCTTATCTCTTCTCCTTTTTATTTTCTTTTGATTTTTTCCATGCATTTTCAAGTTTAAGTTTTTTAAGGACATTATATCTTGGTCTACAGTT
This sequence comes from Vanilla planifolia, assembly GCA_023846275.1. Classification (NCBI taxonomy): domain Eukaryota; kingdom Viridiplantae; phylum Streptophyta; class Magnoliopsida; order Asparagales; family Orchidaceae; genus Vanilla; species Vanilla planifolia. The sequence continues at coordinate 66,709 of JAIUJO010000116.1, forward strand.
TTATAATTTTTCTTGAATAAACTCATGGAATGTTACATGAAATAATTTCTCTTTCTTTTGAGTATTTTTGTTGTAAGCACTGTATGCTTTTTTAATAGAATAGTATCCAAAGAAAATTAATACACTTACATTTTCATAGAACTTGTTCAAGTTGGCACTTAAATTATTAAGAATGGTATATTTACAAGTAAAAATATGAATGTAGCTAAACTTTGGCCTCTTATTTTTAAATAGTTCATACAGTTTTCCTAAGTATTGAACTTCACTTAACTCTTTTCATTATATAAAAGCTATATTAATTTTGTTTGCCCAAAAGTACTTTGGTAGATTGTATTTAGCCTACATTGTTCTAACAATTTTTGCCGTGGTTCTAGTCTCTCTTTCTACAATCCCATTTTGTTGAGAACAAATAAATTGTTGCCTTATTTTCTTACCCTTGTAATAATCATAAAAATCCTCATTCTTAAATTCACTACCATTATTACTTTGATTAAAAAATTAATTTGAAATTGTTTGTCTTTTTATCTCTTTTATAAAATCTTTAAAAAATTTTAAATGTCTCACTTTTACTATTAAAAAATACAACCTAAGTGTATTTAGAAAAATCATTGACAACCACAAATCCATATTTCCTTCCACCTAAACTAAAGGGTTCCAAGGGTCTAAAATGGTTTAAATAAACTATGTCTAAAGGCCTACTAATGGTTCATTTATTTTTGGTTAAAAAGAAATATTTAACTTGCTTTCCATTTTGGTAGGATTCACACATTTTCCAACAAGTTTTGCTTTCTTTAAGAAGACCTCTAACTATATCTAGCTTACTTTTTTTTAACATAGAATAACCAACATGACCTAGTCTTGTATGCCACAAAATTTTCTCATTTGAATGTATAACAAGGCATTCCATTCCACTAGGTTCTAGTTGATCAAACTTAATCACATACGTGTCACCTTTCTTCTACCAGCTAGTAATACTTGAATATATTTAATATTTTGCAACATTGAGTATCAAAATTATTAAAATAATAATTACCATATAATTAACTATGACTAATTAAATTAAATAATAATCCATTAACTAAGAAAAAAATTGAAAGCATAAAATTAGGCATACCCACATTACCAATTGAAATTATATTTTCCTCAGAGTTGTCTCCTAATGTTACCCATTCATTTTATCCAATTCTATTAATACAAAGTTTGATCATTTGCTTGTAATATCTCTTGAGCATCTGCTATCCAACACCCAAGAGCTCGATCTAAACTTTTTCTTAATTTATGCCTACATAAAATGTCAAACTTTTAACTTAGTAAGTATAAAAAATAACTTTTATTTTCTTAGTTTCTATGCTTTCTTATGCACAACATTCTAATTATATTATTTATAATCTACGAATATTTTCTATACATCATATCTCCACACCGTGATTATGGAGATGCCTTGTTCTAAGTTTTCTAATATCTAATCCTCGGAACCCAAGAAAGCTTGGGTTCAGCATTAATATTCACTATAGGAAAATTCACAACATCATTTTTAATTACCCACTTGAAAAAACGTTTTAAACTAGAATTGTTTTTTCCTAATTTTATAATCCTTGATTGTATGTGCTTGTTTATAGCAATAAAAACATGTAATATTTGAAATGTTTTGCATGTATTCGAAAGAAGTGATACCCTTATGTTTAGAAAAATGAACATCATGTGAAGCATTAGAAAATTTTCCATGTTCAAGAAAGTAAATTTTTTTTTTGGACTTGTAATTTGATCAATCAAGAAAGTATTCTTAAGTATCATGAAATTTTTTTAATCATAGATTTTTAGAATTTCTATTTTTTCACATCTTCTTTCAAGAAAAAAAGAAGAAGATCAATATTTTCTCTATAAAACTTGTTTTAATTTTTTATGTGCAGGCATTGTTAAAGCACTAATAACTTCTATGTAATTATTTTGAAGAACAACACAACGCCAAGGGATTATCTCATTCTCTTCTTTTTCACCAAATGTGCTTGAGTCATTATTTACCATGGAACACAACATCTCTTCCTCCTGGCTATTTGAAGTTATGGAGAGAATCTTGTAAAGCACTCCAAGTAGATTTAAGGGCTTTCTTCTTCTTCATTCTCTTCTTTTTCTCATCTTTACTTTAGTTGTGGACAATCTAGTCAAATATGGTCATCATGACCACAATCATAATATCTTGATGTATTCAACTTCTCTTTTTTTCCTTTTTTCTTCCAATTCCTATTTACAAAATCTTTTGCAAAATTTATTAGTATAGCTTTAACATGCAAAATTACCTCTTCCTCTAAATCCTTAGAAGAGATGGATGCTGCATCTTAATCATCCTTGCTTATTTTAAATTCCAATGGTGCCTCCTTTCTTGCTCCATTGTTTAGCTTGCAATTGGAAGCCTCCCCTTTAATTCTTCAATTAATTTAATTTTGGTCATTAATAATTTCAAGTAGCGCATCCAACTTGCTCTTATTTATGTCTTTTGTTGGCTTTATTATCGTGGCATGAGATCATGGTTTTTTTGGTGTAATCCTTATCTCTTTTCTTATAGGATCTATATTAAAATGTACTTGTTCAAGATTTACTAATCCATTTGTAATTTTAATAATTTACAAAAATTTTTTCTGTATAGTTTCTCTCAAATACATTCAAAATTGCTCATAATCATATGTAGGATGATTTATTTTTATTTCTTTTACTTGTGAAGTGCTTTTACAAGTAACATCTTATTTTTTTCCAAACTTGATGTGTGATATATAGATCCATAACTTGATTACTAAAATAATGGTAGTGGAGTGGTCTTGTATTGAGTTGTGCTATTATTCTTTATCACCACTAAGTTCACTAAAAGGCTTGATTTCATTTGTACATGAATCTCTAGGAAGTCACAAGGTTTACTAAGTACTTTCCAAAGTTCTAAATCAACTGATTAAATAAGAGTTCTACATCTATTTTTCCAATATAAATAAAGTGCACCTTTTAATAATGGTAGATAGTTTGAAAAAGCTCTTTATAGAGATGTTTTCTACACCATGGGGTTTATTTCTTTTGATGGATAATGCAACACTTCTAATCTCTCCATCATTGATTGGAGGCACAATTATGGCTACTTGATCACTATTAATAATTCTCAAAGGTTGAAGTTTAGGGGAGGCTCATATTGTCTAAGGTTGCATTATTTCATGTTAATAAACTATATAAGAATGTCTTTGATCACAATTAGGGATGCAACAAATACCTCACATTCATTGATGATGGATATAGTTGCTTCTAAATGTAAAAGTAGTTACTACCAAGAAAAAGTGTGTTTTACTCTCCATAGGTGGCCCAATGAAGCTTGCGATGCAACCACCACATGCCTCTTCTAAAGACATGAAATTTGATAAGGAACAATACATTGTGCCAAAAGATTATGTTATAGCTCAGTTAAGCCATATAGAAATTCCTTAAGTTGAGGTCTTGGACTTTTTCTTTCAACTGGTGATTCATATTAAGGATAATACCAAGTTTAGTTTCACTTCATTTCTTTAACTATGATGGAGCTTTGCTAAATTTAGTGGATAAGTTATTCATTGGGTTACCTCTAATAGTCAATCCCAAAGTTTCACACACAACATTAGTTGATATGGAATATATTACAAGATGTTTTCAGAATGAGTTTTTCTATTTGTTTTACTGATTGAGGATTGTCTAAACTATATAAGTACTGGGTAGTGATTCAAGTCAATGCGAGGAAGATGTGTCATTGTAATACCTGTGAAGGCTTGCATACCATAAATATTCATGAAAGCTTTGTCCAATCTTTCATAGATACATGCATTCCACTTCTTATTATTACACCAATGGAACCATCTTTGGGTTGCTTGATAAAGTAATGGTTGAAGCCCACATCGAACTCTCCTTTAGGAGTTTCATATATAAAATTAGTAAAAAGATAATTGAAGTAATTTAGGAAGGAGCATTCCTTAGTCTCCCAAAATATTAAAAAGTAATGATTTAAGAAGTTTAATTGATTTAAGAAAAGAAATAGTCTCCTTGACAAAAGTTAATCTTGAAACAAAAGTTTTTCTACAATAGTATTTTGTCTAGCAATGCCATCTCATAGAGCAATACAAATTCCAGCAATGAAATCATCATGCACAACTACATTGCAATTGAATTTAATCCAACCATTGGAGGAGGGGTCTAATAGAAGGCAAGCCTCCTTGTGTTCCATGATAAAGCAAGGGCTAAAGCCAACACCATACTTTTCCTTAAGGTGTTTCATACATAAAATTAGTAAAAAGATAAAGTTGAGGCAGTCTAAGAAGGGGTATCCTCGAGAACAAACCAAAATCTTACAAAAGTGTGTGATGAGTGACCCAATCTAAAACACTATTTCTTTGGCACTTTATGTAGGGCAATTTTAAAGATGACATTCCATGAACATATGTATTAGAGCTATGGTGGGTACTTTTGTATGCCTTAACCAAAGGCTACAAGTTCACTATAGTAATGATTGTAGTATAATTTGATTCAATCACTAATTCTTGGACATTTGGAAGTGGTATTATAAGGAATTCCATTGCTTTAAAGCTAGCAATAGCCTTCAAGGCAAAAACTACACCAAAAACCCAAGTTTTTCTTACAATAGCAATAAGCTTGTCCGTGTCTTCTTGAATAACAACACCAATTCTAGCATTGGGATTATCTTACATAGCTGCATCACATTGGATTTTAATCCAAACCAATGGAAGAGAAGTCCAAAAAGAGGAAACAAATAGCTCATAAAGTAGCCAGAGTTCCCACAAGACAAAGTTGAAGAGTTTATACAAGCAACAGTAGTGGAAGCAATTCAAATATTTCCTTGGAGTTCAACTAATTTGAGAACCTTAACTACATGCGTTTATAAGTTCTTATTAAGCCAAAAGTAGAATAATGCCAAAGAAGTGACCTTAACCATAAGAGAAGTAGTAGCCATCCACGCATTCACAAACATCCAATTAAGAAGCTCAATTAATGAAGTAACATCCATGTCGTTCACCTTGTAGAGCTTGAAACTACCGTTTATGAAGCTAATGGGCCAAAATTCTTTTGCACTATGGCACTCTCAAAAACAATATTTCAAATCTTCAATTGCATTACAAACCCATGTAAAAAATTAAGACCTCTTAATCCCTCTTGCATGAAAGCAAGGGTGAGTAAGAAGTAGATTTAACATTAATTTCAACAAGAAAATGTTAACTTGAGGATGCATGTTCAATTTTCAGACGTATAAAACCACTTTCTTTGTAAAATTCTAGCTTGTATGCATACTACTGTAAATGGTCCTTGAGTCCAGCAACTTATTCTCCCCTGATTTGAAGTGCAACAAATCTTTTTCATTTGATTTATCCTAAGGAGAATATAGAATCAAAAATACCAAATCAAGCTCAAAATAGTTTTTAACATTGTTATGATACTGCACAACGTGCTCCATAGGAAAGTCCATTACAAGTGTTAGATGGTCTATCTCGATGATAAGATAGGTTCGCCATGAGGTAATAGAAAGGATGCCAAATCAATTATCTAATAAGAATGAAACTAAATTACCTATTATAATCCTCCAAACTATGTAATTTTTTCTCTTGGGGGATGAGTTATTATGTAACTTACATGCATGTCATGCAATGTGTGACATATAAAATGCAATTCTTGTTATAAAGTACTTGGATATGGCTCGCTGTTAATAGTGACAAAATAATCTAACTTGATAAAATTTCAACACGACTAATAAAAAATCAAACTCTTTTTTCTATACTTTGTTTACTGCAATTGTTATGCTTAAAGATTTTAATCGAGCAACTTGATGCATATGTTATTTTCCCAATATCATCTTCCATTGCTTACATGCCATCCCTTTTCTAAATAATACTCTGGATTTATTAAGACTCACCACCTGAAATGAGTACTGCCCATACTGCCCCATAATATATAGAAATGTGTTATTATTAAGGAGGAAGGATTAACCATGAACCCAATTGAAATGGCTTGCTTAATCTAGTCCTGAATAAGCCATGAGAGATACTTACACATAATTATTAAAAGGTACGGTAAGAGCAAACATCCTTGCATAAGACCTCTAGTTACTTCAGTCAAATATAAGTGGTTACCATTAAACATAATTACAAATCTCACTACAAAGACATATGTCATGATCCAATCACACCTAAGAGTCAAGAATTTCATATGCTTTAGCATTTCTTGCACAAAATTCTAGTTTATCTTGTTATAAGCTCGACCATATATAACTTTGGGTTCCTTCATAAAGAGATGGCTGAATCCTACATCACACTTTCCTTGATAAAGAGATGGCTGAATCCTACATCACACTCTACATACAAAGCTTCATACATAAAATAAAAAAGGTAATGCTGTAGTATTTTGTAAAGGACAATCAACATTTCCAAACATAATAAAAGAAAAGAGAGTGATGTGTCACCTAGTTGACTGCATAATTTCCTTGGCACTTTATGTGGGATAGTTTGAAAGAGTGCACACCCTACAAAAAGGCACTTGCACTATGATAAGTACTCACACTTACTCTAGACATAAGTAGCTAGTTCACTTTAATAATAGCTATTATAGAGTTTAATTTAATCTTTACTACATGAATATTAGGAAGTACTGTTCTAAGATGCTCTATAGCTTCGAAAATAGTAGTAGTTTCTATGGTAGAAACTAAAGATAAAATCTACATTTTATGAGTAGTAATAGTGGGCGTATCCAAGCCATCCTAATTAAATATACCAATTTGAGCATCTAGTTATCTTACACAGTTACATTGCAATTGAGCTTAACCCATGACATTAGAGGACCCCAATAAGTTTTAACAAATGGACCAGAAGGCCGTTGGAACACTTATTGGATGAGATTGGAGAAATGGGACATATAGTTGTAATAACTGTAGCAAAAAAGAATTCCTTTGCAGTGCGCCAAAGTTAAGAACCTTGCCTTAAATGTGCTTTTAATGTTTTATTAAATGAAAGGCAATATCGTGTTGAAGTAAAAATTTTAATTGCATGAGATGGAGTTGAGAGCCATATATTCACTACCATTTAGTTAAGAAGCACATTTAAAGAACTAAAATCCTTACAATCCACCAAGCATGTGATTAGTGCCTATGAAGTTGCTCCCCTATAATTCCTTCACTATATGACAATCTTATAAGCTACATTGTGCATCCTCCTTCACCATATAGCCCCATGGGCAAAGCAACTATCTTAACACCTTCACACTACTAGAAGCAAGATCAAAGTAAATTAAAATTCATTTTTCTAATGAAGATAATGACCCGAGTTTGCAATTGTCATTTCAAAACCCACGTAGTCTCCTCTATTATCAACTTTTGGCTAATATACATGCTGATGTAAATCAATTTTTATTCTAGCACTATTTCCTCACTGCGTTTGAAGTACAACACTTCTTTCAATTGATTTAGCATAGGGGGAATGCATAATCTGAAGCACCAAAGTATGTGCAAAAAATGTTTGTATCTTTTCCTTGTCCCACACATCATGGTCCTTAGCAAGCTTCGCTACATGTATTGGATGTTCCACTTCAAGAAGCAATCAGAAGATTGCCAAGCCAATTATCTAACAGAAATTAAACTTACTTACCAAAAGCATTCTACTGAACTTCATTTTCAATTGTCAAAGGTAACGTCTTACTGAGTATGTTACACGTATACAGAGCACTACATGGAATATAGAAATTACTATTTGTCATAAGATACTTGGATCTCGATTACTTTCTGAGCAATAATTTGCCTACAATGCTTTGTATTGAAACAAACTTCTAGCATGCATAAAGTATAGTAATGCTAACATTTGAACAACTCCAAAAGTAATGATGCATCAATTTCTTCTCCTAATCAATAATGTAATTTGAATTAAAGAGTGGATAAAAAAATATGTAAGAATAGTAGTGATCACTGAGTTGATAATGACAATATGCCTCATCATCGATAGAGACTTGACCCATCACTTTGGCACAAAGGTTTCAAATCAATCAATAATAAAATTGAAGTTGTTTTCTAAAATTTAGTTTCTATAATAAGTGTGCCTAAATATTTGAATTTAGAAATTTAACTTATATGTAACTATCATATTATCATCTTCCTTTACTTGCATTCCATCCCCTTTGCCAAATAAAACTATGGATCTCTTAAGATTTGCAAAGCAGCCAGGGTATTGCCCATTCTTTTTCATAATGTGTTGAATACTTCTCACTATAGCACAAGATAGATAAAAATATCATTAGCAAATAGAGGGTTAGTAATCATTGGGGAGGAAGGACCAATCTTAATCCCACTGAAGACATCTTTCTCTACTTGGTGCATAATAAATAAAGCGAGATACTCAGATGCAATGGTATAAAGGTATGGTGAAAGTAGACACCTTTACTTTAGCACTTGGTAGCTTTAATCCACTGAAGGCTTATCCAATTGAACATAATCCCAAATCATGCCATAGTGATACAAGACTTAACTTTATCACACCAAAGATTTGGAAACCACAATTTCTTTAGAACATCAACAATAAATTTCCAATGGACGTTATCATAAGCTCGGCCCATTTCTAGCATTAGTGTAATGTAACTTTCTTTGGATGTAGGTATGTTCATACGAGTAGCCAAATCCTATGTTTAAAATATATTATCAAATATAGCACATCTAATTATAAAAATAACTTGTTCACATGCAATAATATATGGAACCACCATCTTTAGTCTATCACCAAACTTTTAACAACTTTATATATCACTTTGCAAAGACAAATGGTTGAACTATTCTTGTTTAAAAACACTTGAACTTAAGGAATTAGAATGACCAATGTGCCTTTTCACATTTTGGACATACAACAATCTTTAAAGATTTGTTTTTTCATTACAACAATATCTACATTACGTAATGTTCTAATATTCATGAACAAAGTCTATAGAGATGCCATCCACTCCTACTGCTCATTGTCTTTTGTTGGACATAACCAAATTCCTACTTTCATCATTACTATTTTGAGACATATAACCTGTTGCTTACTTACTGTTAATAACTCTCAAAGGTTAGAAAGATAGGGGTGGTTCATATTGCCCAAAACTATAGCACTTCTTGCTAAAGAACTGTACGTGTAAATCTTTAATGTCGATTATGGTAGCCAACAATTCCTTAATATCATTTTTAAGATGATTATATGATTGCTTCTATATATAGAATAACTGTTGCATAAAAACACCAAATGTTTTGGTCCCCAAGGTTGTCCAAGTGATGCTTGACACTATCACCACTATACCTCTTCTAAAGCTATAGCCTTGTTGTAGGAGAGAATACAATATGCCAAAAGATCATATTCTCGCTCTGTTAACCCTATCTCTGATACCTTAAGTTGGACCTCCTAGATCTTCTGTTCCAACTAGTGAGATTTATTAAGAATATTACCAAATTTAGGTAAACTCCATTTCTTTGAAGTTAATAGTGCTTTACTAAGTTTAGAGGACTGGCCATCCTGAAGGTTCCTTTTAATAATTATATTCCAAGCTACATGCAAAATATTATTGAATGTGCTAATGATAGCCATGGGTTTTAAAATTTGGTTCTCATCTTAATTTGGTTCATTAACAATTTTCCTAATAAAATAAGTAGAGGGCAACGTCCAACATTATTTAAGGATGATATGTCACTATAGTACTTAGGAATGCTTGCGTACCATCATTATTTATGAAATTTTTATCAAATGTTTCACTTATATGTGCATTTACCACCGTATTATTTTACCTAGAGAATATGTTAATAATAAATATCATGTTAGTCAAATCTTAATTATGAATGATGTTAGAGAACTCATATAGAGCCTACCCATCATTAATTTTGTTTCCATATTTCTTCTCATCCTATGCTAATAATATGTTGAAATTCTCTGCAATAATCAATGGTCCACCAAGCTTTGTAGATACTATGATTTGGATCTAGGTTATCTTGTAGATCACATACTCCTTTGATGTATACTTCACGCAACACCTCCATAAAGCCATTATAACCCATGATAATCTAGTCAAAGATTAGACAAAGTAGTTCCATCTCCTACCCAAAAGTTGATCTACCACATGCCTATAAAAGTTCACCACCCAAGATTTTAACAAGGCAATAGCAAAGACCCTATTTTTTTCTTACAAGTGTTATAAATAGCTACAAGATTTCATCACTCTAATCCCTCAAATGTTTTGCACTATAAATATAACCATATATTATTAACTAAAAAAATGTGTGCCTAACAAAAAATGCTTACCTCTATAGCACTCCTAACCATGCCAGATCTAAATTTAGATGTAGTGAACTTTCATAATAACAATTAAGTGTTGAACGCCAAAAATAATAATAGTCTTGAAAAGAAGGTTGAAGAACCTAGCTATTGTTTGCATTTAAGAAAATATTCTAACTCCCATTGGAGGACCTCGACCTAATGATGACCTCCTCTATCTTAATATTAAAGTACCAATTCCAAGAAACAAAAGAAGTCCTCACCAATTTTAAGGTTTTGTTTGAGGATTTCCATGGCCTTCTAATAAAGGTGCTTAACAAAAACAACACACCATTACTCAAAATTTGCCTATACTATAGACTGTTATGCATAAGATTCTTAAATGCATATAAAATCTTGCAAATGCTAAATAGTTGTAGCTTCTTGGGCATGGTAATATTGTGTCTTACACAAAGTATTCAAATAGGTTGACTAATGAGCACTCACCAAATCAGGTAGCCACAAAGAATAGCAACAACCACTCATTATAATATCACTAGGAATTTTGCATACATTACATCTCCAAGAATTGCAAATCCTTGTCATAGATATTTTGAGTGGTTCCACCATTACAAACACTAAAGAAATTTGCATTGCTATTAATCAACATATCTTGACTAAACTTAATGTTGCTTCTACCCACCTCGTTTAGCCAATTTTTAGCTAAGCTTGAACCTTAAGATGATCACCATGCATGTGAACTTATCAAGATTAGTAGCACTAGATCAAATGAAGAGTCTAAAGTTTTATGCCAGGAGAGAAGGGTAATTCATGCTGCTATATTTGCAATTAAGCAAATATTCCAACAACCATTTGAGGTGATCAACTTAAAGATGATTTCCTCTCCCTTAAAAATAAAGTATAGATTCCATGAAATTGAAAAAGCCCATGCCCATATAAGAATTCTATTTGAGCAATTCCATGGCCATCCGATAAGCATGTTCCTCAAAAGTAGCACATAATTCTCTCAATTTGCCCATGTTATTGTAAACTATTGTACACAAGCTTCTTTGATGCATAACAAAGCTCTTAATAACTGAATAGTTTTAGATTCGTAGGTAAGGTAATATAGTGTTTTGCACAAAAGAATTTGAATAAGCTGGCCAACGAGCACTTACTGAATATGATAGCCACATATATTGACAAACATTATTGCATACAATATCTCCAAGAATTCTTTGTACAATACATCTCCAAGAATTGCACATCCCCTCTATTGCCATTTTGAGTCCTCTACTATAAAGAAACAAGAAAAATTTGGATTCATGTTAATCATGATATTCTAACCATACTGAATATTGTTTCTTCCAACCGAATAGTAGTAGCCATGCTCACACCAAGCTTGAACCATGACAAACAAGATCATCACCAAGTAGGCAATCAAAAAGATCGAGTTTTTGTGCCAAGTGAACTTCAAGCAATTAGCAGCAATGCAACAATGATTGTAGTAAGGCTAATACCTTATTATCCTTATCTTCCCTTGCTGAAATACTTTAATATCATCACAATGTAAAGCATTGAATAATACCAAGTATAGTTTCTAAGTGCACTTAGTAACACTTTAGCCATCCGTAGTTCCTAAGGGGGTCTAGGTAAGAAGAAGCCAGTGCTCCAAATTCTTCCAATTTCGAAGTTTTTCTACACCACAATTTTTTGTTTTTTAATTTTCAAACTTGCTCGAGTCAATCCCTTATATTTACACTTTTTTATTGTCTTTATGATCTCAAAATTCATTCCATATGGGTTTTTCCTTTTTCCCAAGCTAAAGTGGTGCTATAATAATAGATGGACTAAGATTACCCAACACAGCCACTTACTTTACAAAATCTACAGCATGATTTATGAAGAGTCGCTAGTACCATCATCCACAAAACTATTAATTGATGAATAATACTTTTTCTTTGTTTTAATTTCATTTTCTCCATGCACTCTCTGTTTTGGTACCTACCTTATCTTAGATGAAGGGCTTCTATTTTTATCATTATGGAATCCCGATGTGTCTCTATGCACAACATTCTCTTTTACTTCTAGTGTGTAATGCTTACTAAACTCTTACCTTCTTAGAACTTGATGATTCACATTCTTCCTTTACTATGTTATAGTTAACACTCTGCTCTTCTTAGGTTTCACAACCACTCATGCTCTCAAATTAGTCATTTCTCATCATGACCTTTTGTTCACATTTGCCCCCAATTTTTATCTTGATTAGGAACTACGTGAAAAGGAAAAAAACTTGCATTACGAACCAACTCACTAGACGTACATATCCTAGAAGCATGTACAACTTTGCCTCAAGTGAGGTATTACTAGTAGTCCATCATAATCAGACCTCTAAAAGGGGTGGCATAAATGGTTCATTCATCCACAAACCCACTCTAAGCTTCTTTGTAAGGTCCATGCCCACATAAACTCTTGTCAAGCATGAACTGTGCATGTTAGACATCCAATCATCAATCTAAATAGGCTCACTCATGGCTTTGACAATGCATATAATTGAGGTACAAAGCCCTAATGCAGGTGTCCACATATCCAATTTCAATGCAAGGCCTACAACTTACAAATGACATCTAAACCACATAGAATCCTTATCTACAACTAACTCAAAGTTTAAACAATAAAAGAAATCAAATCTAAAATCTGAATCCATTAAAATGCTTTCATCTTTGTTAAAGAGCTTTGGAAATCCATGAAAGGATAAACAATTGCCATACATTATACCATCAATATCAAACTGGTGGTAATGAACTTGCAAGCCTCTTTTGAAAGGTAAATTTCATCATTTATTATGAAGGAGGTATCACTTTGTGCTATCGTCTTGACATCTACATTTATCGATTTCTCCATGTAATTACCAAATGAACCTTCAATGCGAAAAATGTTTTCATTATTCATTCTCAATCCTTTAAGAGAATCCCTAAAGCTCAACATATTTGACTACATGCTAGTTGCTTTTCATTTAAAGTTTTTTCTTTAGGCATCTATTTGAAATCCTCTCAAATACATTGGATGCATTTTCTTGCTTAGCTACTTCAGTACTAAAGGGACATGTAGGATTCTCCTTCGTTACAATATATAGTTTTGTAAGCTTGTTCAATTTTTGTTCACTATCTAGTTGATTTAACTCTTCTACCTTCTTCCTTATCCTTATTATCATGCCCACTTCACAGCTAATGCATCCTGCATCCTAAAAGCTTCACACTCTTCCTCCTTAGATGAATTGATGTCATATAAGACCTCTTCTAACTCTAACACATCTTGTAAAGTCTCCACATTGTTCCCTATGTTCCCTTAAGTTGCACTATTATAATTTGCTAGAACATTAACTGTAACAACAATTCCAAGATCCCCAAAATTTTCTCTTAAAGGGATTATAGCCTCTTCACCCATCGCCCATGCGTCAAATTCTTGTAATCTTTCTAAGCTTCCTGCCACCAATGTTCATAACTGCTCATAGAGTACTCAAACTTTTTGATACTTGGTCCATTTTAGTGCTCTTTAATAGTAAAAATTGTGACACACAAAGAAGCCTTCCAATGAGATGAACAATGATACCTTTCAATGATTCCTTCCCCAATAATTTTGTCCTCCTGTAATTCCAATTGCATGCCAAAAATCTTTGTTTTTGATAAAACTTTTGGTTCCTTGATAAGGAAATAGTCGATGTGTGTAACATACTCTCCTATTTCATAAATATAAAAAAGACAATGCTAATGTGTTTTAGGAAGAGGAATTCCCTAATACTATACAAAATCATACAAAATAGCATGATGGAGAGCCTATCAGCTGTAGAATTACCTTGACATAGCTTTTGGGAAAGTTTAGAGGACTGCATACCCTTTACAAAATTAATGACTCAATAACAAGTCCACTGACTCTATTAATTTGAAGGAAGGAGAAGTCATTACAAAGTATCAATAAGTGAACTAATGGAAGTATCATTAAAGAGTGCAATGAATTATTAAGCACAACCAATGGGGGTGCCTCAGCTGTTTAATGTCACAGTCTTCCATCACATGTGCTCTTTTTTTCGAAATGAAGCTGATGACAAGGGGGATAAGCAATAACCTATGACATTCTTATATAGTGAGGGAGAGCAAATGTTAAGCTCACAATGAGCCTTTTGTTCGTCTCTAGGTTAAGTGGGTCTTGGAAATCTAACATTGAATAACTCTCGACAATGAATATCTTGGCTCTCACATTGTGGAAGAATGTAGTGAGATGCGATACGTGTTATGAATTGTAGAATCTTGTTAACCATCAATTTTTTGAATGCATGTTGCAGCGGTAATGCACGCCAAGGGAATAAACATGGATGGCCCTCTGAGCTATGAATGAAGTGTTGAAGAATTGAGTCTTTGTTAGTAATCATTGTGATAAGAGATATATGCCATCATGTTTTATGGTGTTGGTCTGTACGAATTGATGTTGTAGTGCAAAAGTAGAGTCTGCACACAAATCCAACTACATGTGCCATGGTGTGGAATTATGACCCCATATTAGGTGAGGTTACCGAATATGTTTAAACATATAAATAAGTAGGGTGGAAGGAACTACGTGGATTCCCTTAGTAATGATGAGCAAAAAGGGGCCAACCTAGTGCCGAAATTGAGTCTTGAAGCATGAATTGTGTAGCATTAAGGGATGTCCTCAACAAACATATTACGATCATGTCCCACAAAAAAGGGTGTCAAGGATGGTGAATGCTTGTTAAGCTCATGCTCTACATGTACATAAGGTAATATCAATGGGTTGGGTTGTTTGGGAATGCAAGTTAAATTTGGTGGTAAATTCCTTCCAAGGCTAAATAACTATAAAAGGCTAATAATAAGAAAGTACCACATAGGAAAGATGAAATGTACTTTGAAAAAAGAGTTAAAGAGTGCTTGAAATTGTTAAGAGGGAATCACAAAAAGCTTGAAGATGTGTTCAGCTTCATGCAAAACATCATACAATTTGTTGCGTGGCTCAAGGAGTGGACTGCCTAAGGCCATCACAGTGATAGTAGCTTAAGAAGTGTGCTCCATCAAGGAATCCCATGGAGGCACCATGTTCATTTGTGATGACCAGTAGTCTTGTCATCTAACCTATCTTCAAATACAAACCAAGGAGTTTAACATTCTTGTGAGTTGACAGGTGAGCTAGTCTAAAATGTGTAAGGAAGGTGATTGGTGTAATCCTCATTCGAAGTTTGATTTATTGACTAACCCAAATCTTTTATGAAGGTTTTTGGCGATTTTATGTTATTTGACACCTAAAAGATAAATAACCAAGCCTAAGTGAGATGAAGCTAGAGGAAACTATAGTGGAGGTTGGTAGTGATACTAACATGAAAATCACTAATCTATCTTGGGTATATGAGAAAAAAACTAATCAAACCATCTAATAACTAGATCATTTTGAAGATTCCCTTAGGATAGCTAGAACCATAGCCAAAATTCAATCAAGTAAAGCCAATGATTATAAACACTAAGGGCACAATGCCCTTAGCATAGTCATAATCCTTAAATAAGTTGGAAGCCCGAACTACTTTGATGAGTTAAGCCAAGGAATCTAGGCTCTATGTATGCCATTTCTGATAAGAAAAACTAGAGATGTGTGAGGAAGTAAAAGCAAGATTACCATGTTTAATTGCATGTTAACCAAGGTCTTACAAAGGCTCTTTGTTGATTAAGATAGCAATATGGTGGTCATGGAAGTGAAAATTTGCTAAGAAGTGCATAACAATTTAGCAGCCTAATCAACTAGCCAAAAAATTAATAACACTTAAATGTGTGACACATATCTAATTATTGGTTTAAATGCAATGCCTTGATTCGTTAGAAATTTCAAAGATCACTATAAAATAGAGGACCCAAGCCCACATGGAGCATCCGTTGGTATAGATCTTGGTGTTAATAATAAATATACAAGTGAGAACTTTGAATACCAACTTATGGAAAGGTTCCATGTGAATGACACTTGCACATGTGTTAGTCGATGCTAAGAGATGGGGGAAACAAGTCAAAAAGTGTTATTTGACACATGCATAAAAAAGAGTTTAGTTAAAATTCTTGGGCTAAGGTATGATAGTTTATGACAACTTCAAGTGGCTTGAAGGTATGGTGGGGGCCTCAAGAATTGCTATATTTTCTTCTTAAAAGGCTGTGGTCCATAGAAACTGCTAAGGTAGTAGTAGAGCGAAGCGATTGGGAGAGTGCCACATGCTGAGTTGTGTTAGATGTACCCACAACAACTGTTGAAATTTTCGTTGGCCAAGTGCCATGCATGCTAGGTCATACTAATGACTAGAGTAGGTCTCAATGGTGAACAACCTCTAATTGATGGAGTAATGTAAACAAGGGAAGTTCACAAAATGTATTTATAACTTTGGGAAAAGAATTTGTTGTAAGGGTTAGACACAAGGTCTTAGTATTTATCACTTTGATAATTAATAGATTGCTTAAGCAACTCAAACGATGAGAGGTTGTTGATGCATGCTAGTTAGGGGATGAATTAGGAGGGGGCCTCATAGAAGCCTTCTCTAGGCATCAAATACTTGAGTCAAAACTGGTACAAACATGGGAAATCTAACTTGTGCAATATTAACTAAAATTTGCACTTATGACTCTATTGCCTTTGATGCACACCACTACAGATGTGCATTGGATATGGAATTGCTAGCACTGTAGCATTGTACATGTGTGGCAAAGAATTAAAGGCATTTCAGCACTGTGCATGCATGTGAAAGCGAGTCTATGTGCATTGAATGACTTGTAATGCGTGCAGTTGGTCATGCTTGAAAAGTGCTGCTTTGTTAAGGAATTTGAAGGGTTATACATATTTGGTGCATCGATTAGGTGATGTTATATTGTGAGACAAGCTGTCTTCCTCGATGATATTGTTTCATATGTAGTTCTTAAAGGGCAATGTGTCAAGCAATGTGTTTAGCAACAAGGTGGAAGTTGAATGGTATAAAATACGTTAAGGTTTGTACATGGTATGCTATAGTCCTAGCTACACATTATGACTACTATATGCAATAAAGCACTAAGTGCACGATAATAATTTTTACGTGCATCAAGACTACAAGATGTGCACCTTATGGCATCCTTTGTGTCCAATTTGTTGGCATAATATGTAATCGTCATGGGGTAATGCATGATTGGCATCACCTTAGGTGAAGTAAAAGCTGGAAGGAGCACTCTATGATAGGTTTCTGCATGCTTGGCTATTGCCCTAGCATTCACTACTAAAATTACGCTCGTAGTAGAGCTATTGATCCATAATAGCACAATGAGCACATGCAGTGATGCTCTTTTCACTTGCATGGCAATGAATTAATTGCATACATGATGACTAGCACATGCACCTTGTGTCCTCTAATGTGTGTAGTTGGTGGGGGCTTGCAAAGTGTAAATTATTTTTTTTAGAACATTTTAGTGATGTGGGGTGATCGCACATGGATATTGTGTTGCACTATTGGGAGATTTGCCTTCCTCATTGATGGAATTGTCACGTGTAATCTGAAAGTGGCAATCAATAGCACAATATGGTCTATGCTTAGATGGAAGTTGGTTGGTGGAATATGCACTAAGCTTTGTGCATTTTGGAAGCTGTTAAAATTTAACATCAAACACCAATTTTGAAAAGTTTAAATGAAATAAATTATAATTTTAATACTAAATAGATATATATTAAAGTTAAAATTAGAAAAACTTAAGCAATATAACATAAAAAAATTGATGAAAGAATATAAGGAGTTAACATAAATTTTATTAAAAAAGTTGCCTTCCATGATGTTAACGAGGTACAATATAAAATTCTCTATCTTCAAATAATGTATGAAATGAAATGTCCCATAAATGATGCAAAAATCTTAGAAAAAAATATTATTATAATTTAAAGTAAATACAATGAATCTAATATATGATGAATGTTAGAAATGTAATATGTTATAATCGAAGTGATGCTAATGCCACACGTGACGGGAATTAGAGTTTTGTTATAATATAACCTAATGAAAGCAAAAAATTTGAAGAAATGAGGCAAATTGCAAAGAAAAGTTCAACTTGAAGCCACTAAGGTAATCAATAGGAACAATTTTTTATCATTAAATTAGGTACAAAAAGAAATGTATTGTAAAGCAAGACAAGATGTGAGAAAATAACAAATTTAATGATATTTTTTTCATCTCGATGGAACCTTGTTTAGAATTTTTACAAATTACAAAAGAAAATAATAATAAATAGTAATAAATAATAATAGTTTTTTTAATCTCTATCAAATATATAAACATTGAAAGAGATAAATTAAAACAATGTAATATAATGAAAATGTGGCAATGTGCAGATCACATGAGAGATGATTTAGAGTGATATAGTTATATTACCAAATCAAAGTGAAAAATTTGAAAAACTAAGATAAATTGCATAAAAACCTTTCATTCCAAAATATTAAAGATATTTAGCACGACATTGTCAATCATCAAATCATATATGAATAAGAACTCTACAAGAATTTTCTAAAACCCTAGAAAATAAAATATTTAAAATAAAAAAATGATATTTAAACTTGATAGATCTCATCAAGATGAGTCAAATGACATTTGAATACTCTCAAATGAACATCGATTAGAAGCATTAAATTATGAAAGCAAATAAGAAAAATAATGACAAATTACTATTTTAATTTTTGTAAATATATATTAAAGATTAAATTAGATAAATTGATGATATGTGATAACACAAGATCAAGGAAATGTAAATATTCCATGAGAGATAGCTTAAGGTCACATAATAATTTAACCAAATCAATGTAACAAATTTGAAGAAATGAGATAAATTTTACAACAAAATTATATTCCAAGGTACTAAGGAGATCTAGTGTGAAATCCTTGAACATCAAATTGGGAACTAATATAAATGTCTCATAAATTATGTAAGAATTGTATAAAATAAATAAAAATTAAAGAAGTAAACAAAAATAAACATTTAATTATTGGACCTTATCAAGACTTGTCCAATGACTTCTATTTCAACTACTTCAGACATTATTTGGAATTTTTGTAATTTACCAAACTAACTAGGCTTAAATAAAATATGTTATTATTTTAATATTAATTAAATATATTTATTATGGAAATTTAAAATAACAAAACTAAACTATTGTAAACGTTAAATGAGGTGAAAATTAAAGCTTCCTTACAACATAAAAAAAGCAAAGATAAAACTTTAGAAAAGAGAGATCAATTGAGTTGAAATATATCATAAAGTATGAAAAAACTATAGAAAATAGAACATTGGGAGATATAAAGATAAATATTTAATTGAGTAGACCATATCAAGATGAGTATAATGACATTTGTTTCATCTTGATCTGATCTCATTTAGAATAACCACAAATGATCAATGAAAAAAAGGTTAAATAATCATAGATTATTTCATTAATAACAAGAAAGTATCTTTTAAAACTAAAAATGTATAAATTGAAGTGAGAAAACACAGCCAAATCGAAATAGTGTAATGGTCATATAATAGGAGAATTTGAGTTTAATAGTAATATAACCAAATCAGATAAATAATTTTGGGAAATGAGATAAATGTTTGAAATGAAGTAATATAATAAAATCAAAGTGATGCAAAGGTCACAAATGAGATGATTTAAACTTACATAGTAATATACCCAAATCAAAAGAAAAATTGGAAGAAATGAGAAAAACTTTTGTAAGAAAAGTGCATCTAAGGCACTCAAAGGATCGAGTACATTACCCTGAAATGTCTAATTAGGTATGAATCAAAATATCTTAGAAATCATGCTAAAATCATTAAAAATAAAATTTTTATAAAAGAATAAAAATAAATATTTAATTATATGTCATATGAAGACAAGTCTAATAAAGTTTGTCTCATCAATATTAGACGTCACTTGAGATTATAGTGAATTATAAAAATAAATAAGAAAAATAAATAACTAATTATTAATTTAATATATCATATATATGTATATTTCAATGATATAGTAAGACAAATTGAAGCAAATTAATATAACCAAATGAAAGTGATGTAAGATGACAATCAAGGAGTATTAAATTTTCATAATAACATAACAAAATAAAAATAAGTCATTTAAAAAAATGAGATAAGTTCTACAAAAAAGTTGCATTGCATCATAATAAGGATATTGAGTGTAATATCCTCGTTCATCAAATTAGATATGAATCAATTGGTCTAGTAAAGCATGCAAATGTAATAAAAAAATAAAGTATTCAAAATTATGGAAAATAATATTTAATTAGACAGAGCTTGTTAAGATGGATCATATGATGCTTATTTAGTCTCGATTAGACTTCATTTAAAGCAAGTACACATTATCCAAGTAAATAATTAGAAATTATAATTACTTATTTATTTAAATTAAAGTAAGTAGTTATTAAAGCAAAAATGAGATACTTTGAAGCAATGTAATGTTACCAAGTCAAGGAATTCTGTTAGTCAATCTAGATAAGATTTAGGGTTATATAATAATATAACTAAAACAAAATAGTACTTTTCAAGAAATCACATAACAAGGGAATGTTACATTCCATATGAGGAGATTGAATTAAAGTTCCTAGATCTTCAAATCACGTACGAAGAAGAATGTCTTGTAAAGTATTAAGAAAAAAAAAAGAAAATCAAACATTTAAAAGTATAAAAAAAATAACTCCTTAATTATATAGATTCTCTCGAGATGATTCTAGCTATGATTGTTTTGTCTCCATAGAACATTATATGGAATTATAAAAAATTACCAAACGAAATAATAAAATAAATAACAATTCATTAATTTAATATGAAGTATATATTAAAGCCAAAATGAGATAAAATAGAAGTAATATATAATTGAACTAAACCAAAGCAATATAAATGTCATATATAAAGCATACAAAAACAGAACAAAATAAAATATCAGAAAAATGTAAAAATAAATATATAATTGGTAGAACTCAATAAAATAGTTTCAATGATGTTTGTTTCTCTTCATCACACTTTACTTGGAATTATTATAAATTATCAATATAAGTAATCTTAAATCATGATAAGTTATTTTTTTAAATATTATGCATGTAAATATTAAAATGAGAGAAATTTAAGAAATATAATATTACAAAATAAAAGATGTATATTAGTAAAAGGATTTTCAATTTCATAATAATACAATAAAATAAAAAAAATTAAATTATTGAGATAAATTGTATGAGGATGTTGCATTGAAAGATTCTAAGAAGATCAAACATAACATCCTCGATCATCAAATAAGGTAAATAGCAAAATACCTTATCAAGCATACCAAATGTATAAAAAAAGAAGAATTTGTAAAAATTAAAATAAAATTTTAAATGTATAATGCCTTTTAAAATGACTCCAATGTGTTTCTTTCTTATTGATCAAAACATATTTATAATTACTATGGATCATTTCATTAAATAATTATAAATTATAATAAAAATATAATTTTAATATTAATTAAGTATTTTTATCAAAACTAAAACAAGATTAATTGAATTAATTTAAAGAAAGAAAATTAAAATGATGTCAAGGTCAAAGTAGATGAGATTTAGAGTTACATATTGCTACAAAAAATCGAAGCAAAAAATTTGAATGAATGAGATAAACTTTTTAGGGAAGGAAGTGTTAAAAAATACAAAGGAATTTCAGTAAAACTTTCTGGATCATGAAATTAGAATCAATCAGAATTCCTCATAATGCATGTTGGAACTTTAGAAAGTAAAATATTTTAAAAAATAAAATGAATATTTATTTTATATACCTCATTTAGGTGAGTTTATTGATGTTTATATCTTTCCTATCAGTCTTCATTTTAAATTACTACACATAACCAAAGTAGTTTCCATTAATGTTAATAAATTATTATTTTTATTAATGAGTAACTATATATTACATTTGAAATAAAATAAAATGAAGTGATGTAGTAAAACATTGTCAAAGGAATATAAATGTTACATGAAAAGAGATTTGGGGTTACATAACAATAGAACAAAATCAAATATGCATTCCATAGTACTGAGGAGACATAATATGACATCCCTAATTATCAAATAATGAATGAAACAAAATGTCGCAAAAATCATCGTATAACCTAGGAAAATTTTTTTTATAAAAATATAAAAAAAAAATTGGATAAAGGTCACCGAGATTAGTTCAGTGTTGTTTGTTTCATCTCAATGAGGCCTTATTCAAAACTAATTCAGATTACCATAGTAAATAAACATAAATAATCATAAATTATTATTTTATTATTCGGTAAAAAAATATTAAAAAAGAAAGAAGATAGATTTAGCAATTTAACATTAGCAAATCAAAGACAAGCAAAGGCCAAGAAAAAAAGGGATTTAAGGTTACATATTAATACAATGGATCAATGTAAAAAACTTGATGGAACATTAAAAGTTATGTGGGAATGTTGCATTCCAACATTCTAAGGAGATTGAGAACAACAATCTGAATGATAAAAGTGTGCCAAAACTATAGAAAAATTATTTTAAAAATAAAAAGTAGTATGAATGATTACTTTTATAGAGCTATTCAAGACAAGTCCAACGACACTTTTTTCATCCCAATCAGAGCTCGTTTGGAATTATTGAGAATTTCCAATATAAATGAGCTTAAATAAACTTATATTATTAATTTAACTTTAGGTTAATTTATATTAAAGCTAAAATAAGGTACAATTTAGTAATGTAAAATAGACAAATTAAGGCAATGTAAAAGGTCACATGAGAGGAGATTTAGAGTTAGATAATAATATAATTAAACAAAACTAAAAATGCTGGAAAAATGACATAAATTATATGAAAAATTTCTAATCCAAGATACAAGGAGAACGATTATAACATCTTACATCACCAAATCTAGTCAGAATAAATTTTTTGTAAAGCTACTAAAAAACTTAACAAAATAAAATTTATTTAAATTAATATATAGTTATATACAACTCATAAGGATAAGTCTAGCAATATTTATTTTATCTCAATCAAATTTTATTTAATTACTACAAATATTAAATTAAATAATTTTAAATAGTAAAAAATTATTAATTGAATGTTATGTAAATATTTAGTCAAAAAAAAATTAGATCAAATAAAAAATCATAAAATAAGAAATTCAAAACGATATAAAGGCCATATAAGAGTAGATTTAGAGTTACTTAATAATATAACTTAATTACAGTGAAACATTTGAGAAACTAAGATAAAATCTATGGGGAAGTTTTATTTCGACTTACTAAATCGATTGGGCATTACATTCTAGATCATCAAATAAGGTACAAATCAAACTATCTCATAAAGACTTTAAAAATCTTACAAAAAAATATTTAAAAATAGAAAAAAGCTTATTTCAATAAAGCTCTTTCAGATGACTCCAACGATATTTCTTTAGTCCATAAAACCTTGTTTTGAAATTAAATGAAACTTGAAATAAGATAAATTTAAGCAATATAATATAGCTAAATCAAAGCTAAATAACAATCGTAATAATAGAGAATTTGAATTTCATAGTAATAAAAACAAGTAAAAGAAAAATTTTCAAAAAATGAGATAAATTGTGCATTTTGGCACCATTTTATGACACTAAAAAAAGTGTAAAATTGTTGATTATCACTTCTGGCATAAATGGTCTAGTAAATCAAGCCAAAAATAATAATTTTTTATTAAATCAAAATTTGAATCCAACGTATTGTCTTCAGTAGTTATGTTTGGAACTTCAAAAAATTATTACTTTAAATAATAACAAATAACATTGAATTATAGGTTTAATTTTAAGGAAATAAATATAAAATTTGAAACAAGATAAATTGAAGTAAAATAAGTTACAAAAATGAATGTGATATAAATGTCACAGATGTGGTGAATAGAGTTTAATTATAATAAAACAAAATCCAAGCAAAGAATTTCATGAGATATGACACAATTTTTAGAAAAACTATATTCCAAGCTACTTGAAAATTAGTTGCAATGTTATGAATCATCAAAATGTGCAAAATATCAATTGACAATCAAAGCATGTAATAACAAAGAAAAAAAAAATATTAAAATGATGGCACAAAGAAAATTTAATTGGATAGAACTCATCATAATGATTCCAACAATGTTTGTTTCTCTTTGATCGGACCAAATTTGGAATTACTTTTAATTGCCAATGCAAATTAGGATAAATAATAATAAATTGGTTTTTAAATGTTATAAAAATTAATATTAAAGCTAAGATTGGCTAATCTAAATAATGTAATATAATTAAATCAAAGACATGTAAAGGACACATAAGAGTAGATTTAGAGTCATATAGTAGTCCAACAAAATCAAAGTTAAAACTTTGAATTAATAAGAAATTTTTATGGGAATGTTGAATTGCAAGTTACTAAGGAGAACTTTTGTAAAATCCTTGATAATCAAATACGTAATGTTTAGAAATGTCTCATAAAGCATGTTAAATCATAGAAAATAAATTATTTAAGTATACAAAAAATAAATATTTAAATATTCCAAGTTACTAATATTTGTAAGAAAAAATAATTATAAAATATTATACTTTGATTAAGTAAATAAATATCATGGATTAAGCAAAATAATTTGTAGTAATTTAAAATAACTAAGCTAAAGGCCTCCAAAGGCCTTATGATAGAAGATTTAGAGCTATATGTTAATTTTACAAAATCAAAGCATAAAACAACAATGAAATGACATTAATTATACAAGAAATTTGTATTGCATGATACGTACTAGATGGAGTGTAACATCTTCAATTATAAAGAATATTAAAACTTTAGAAAATAAAATATTTAAAAAAGGTAAAAACAAATATTGAATCAATTAGAGTTTGTCATGATGAGTCCAACGACGTTTGTTTCAACTTGAATGAACCTTATTGCAAATTACGACGAATTACAAAATTAAATAAGCTTTTGCAATAATACATTACCATTTTAATTTTAACAAAATAAATATTAAAGATAAAATTGGATAATTTAGAACATCGTAATATAATAATTCCAAAGTAATATAAAAGTTACATGAGAAGCGAGTTAGTCTTCCTTTTCAAGATTCAAAGTATATTGTGTGTAATATTTTAGATCAGAAATGAGTTGACAATCAAAACCTCTCATAAAGAATCTCAAAATACTTAAAAAATACATAAAATATAAAATCAAATATTTAATTAGATAGAGATGATGAACACATGTCAAATAGCACTTACATTGTCATGATTAGATGTGATTTGGATTTACTATAAAGTTTCAAACTAAATAAGAATAAATATTAACAAATAGTAATTTAATATTAAGTAAATATTTGTTAAAACTTAGATGTGATAAATTAAAAACTTATAATATAACCAAATCAAGGTGATTTAAAGGCTATCTAAGAGGAGAATTAGAGCCAGAAAGTAATCTGACCAAATTGAAGTGAGAAATTTGAAGAAATAAGGTAAACACTTCAGGATAGTTGCATTTAGATATATTATGGAGATTAGGCATAACAGCCTCGATCATCAAATATGGCAAGAATAAAAAATTATCTCACAAAACTTGCCAAAACCTTAGAAAGTAAAGAATTTAAATAAATAAAAAAATTAATATTTAATAGTATAAAGCTCGTTAAGGTTGGTGCAATGACATTTGATTCGCCTTGATCAAAACTCATTTAGAATTACTAAAAATTATCAACGTAAATAGGAATAAATAATAGTAAAATGTTATTTTATTATTGAGTAAAAATCCATATTAATGTTGAAATTAAATAATTTGAAGCTATATGATAAAATCAAATCAAAGTGAGTTAAGCGTCAAACGAGAAGAGAATTAGAGTTATTTGTTAATATAACAAAATCAATGCAAAAGTTTCAAGAAATGAAATAAATTTTATGTGATGCCCACCTTCAAAGATACTAATGAGAATAATTTTTGACGTTCTCAATTATCAGATTGGGTACAAATCTTAATTCTTTATAAAGCATCTGCAAATCATAAAAAATAAAATATTTGAATGTCTAAGAATGAATATTTTACAACATAAAATTCATTTTTTACTAATCAATCCTCATTTACAATATCAAAAATTAGCCAAATATATAGGATTAAATAAATATTAATCATTTATATAATATTATATTAATATATATTAAAACTGAATTGAGATAGGTTGAAGTAATACAATACAACATTATTGAAGAATAGTAAGGGACACAAAAGATGTGAATTTGAGAAATTTGTAATATAATTAAACAAAAGTAAAAATTTTGACCGCATAAAATGTGATAAATTTATTCGGATAGTTAAATTTTAAGATATGAAGGGATTGAGTGCAACATTTAGGCTGTTCAAATAAAAAACAAAAATAATTACCTCATAAAGCATGGCAAAGCCCTAGAAATAATATTTAAAAATATAAGTAATAATATTTAAATTGTTATAACTCATCCAAATGATTATAATGATGTTCAATTCATTTGGATCAAACTTCATTTGAAATTATAATTAATTTCCAAAGTAAATAAGTAAAATATTAATAAAATATTATTTTAAGATTAAGTAAATATATAATAAAGCTAAAATGAAAAAACAAATGTAATGTGATATAATCAAAAGAAATCAAGTTATGATGTACATGAAGAGAACTAGAGTTTTATAACATCATATTACATAAAGGAGAAACTTTTGCAGAAATTAGATTAATTGTATAAGAAAATTACATTCTAAAATATTAAATAGCTCAACTATAACAACATCAACCATTAAATAAAACAACATTAAAAATGACTCATAAACGATACATAAATCTTTTAAAAGAAAATATATAAAATTATAAAAATCGATATTTAGTTAGGTACAACCCATTGGGATGAGTTTAAAGTAAGCAAA
Organism: Vanilla planifolia; assembly: GCA_023846275.1. Lineage (NCBI taxonomy): Eukaryota > Viridiplantae > Streptophyta > Magnoliopsida > Asparagales > Orchidaceae > Vanilla > Vanilla planifolia. The sequence goes on from JAIUJO010000116.1 coordinate 93,930, forward strand.
CATAAATTATAACTAATTACTATTTGAATACTAAGTAAATTTAAAATAAAACAAAAAAAATATAAAATAAAGTAATGAAAGATGACCAAAGCAAAGAGATCTAAAGGTCACATGGTGAACATTTTCCTTTATATTTCAATATTAGCAAATGAAAGTTAAATAATTGAACAAATGAGATAAATTATAATAAAAAATTATATTTTAAGATAACAAGACTTAGTGTAGCATCCTTGATCTCTAAATTTGATATGAATTAAAATTACTTTTAAAGCATGCAAAAATTTAGAAAATATAATATTTTTAAAATATAGAAATAAATATTTTATTTAATAAAGCTTTTTACGATGAGTCAATTGACATTTGTTTCATCTTCACGAGGCTTCATTTGAAATTTCTATCGATTACATAAGTAAATAGTCATAAATAATAATTTTTTTTATAATTATTATATATATATATATATATATATATATATATATATATATATATATTAATGTCAAAAAAAGATAGATTAAAGAAATGTAATATAAAATAATATAACCTAGGCATGGGTCACACAAGAAGAAACTAACATTTTCATAATAATAATAGCTAATCAAAGAAAAATTGTTGATGTAAGATAAAATACATGGAAAACTTCCATTCCAAGATATTAAGTAGAATGAGTGTACTATCATCGATCATAAAAAATGGTACAAATCAAAACAGCTTGTAAATGTTTCAAAAACACTTCTAAGATAAATAAAGCATAAAAAATAATACGTTATTATTTTAATCTTTAATAAATATAATTTATGTCTAAATTATGATAAATTAAAGAAATGTAATATTAGAAAATCAAATCAAAGTAAGGGCGATCAGACAAGAGAGCTAGAGTTTTGTACCAATGTAATAAAATGAAAGTAAAAATGTTAAAGAAAATGAAAAACAATTTTATGAGAAAGTTAAGTTCAAAGATACTAAAAAAAAACAAGTGTAACATTCTTGATCCAAAAATTTGTTATGGTCTAAAATACTCATTAAGAACTCCGACACCCTAAAAAATAATAATTATTAAACTTAAAAATGAAAAAATTCATTTAATGTAATATAATCGAAAGAAATCAAGTTATGATCCTATGAGAGGAGAACCAGAATTTCATAATATCATAATTATATAAAGGAGAAAACCTTGTAGAAATGAGATAAATTGTATAGAACAATTACATTCTAAAATATTAAATAGTTCAACTATAGCAACCTTATCCATTAACTAAAACACCATTGAAAATTCCTTATAAAGCATCAATAAACCTATTAAAAGAAAATATATAAAATTATAAAAATGGATTTTCAGATTGGTAAAACTCATTAGGATGAGTTTAAACTAAGCAAACAACAATAATAACAAATTAATATTTGAATACTAAGTAAATTTATAATAAAACTAAAATGATATAAACTAAAGTTATGAAATATGACCAAATCAAAGAGATGTAAACCTCACATGATATAAGATTTTCCATTATATTTCAAATATCCAAATGAAAGTTAAAAAATTGAACAAATGAGATAATATATAATAAAAAGTTGCATTATAAGATTACAAAATAGAGTGAAGTATCCTTGATCTCAAAATTTAGCATGAAACAAAATTCCGTATAAAGCATGCAAACTGTTTAGAAACAAAATTAGTTTTAAAGTATAAATGTGAATATTTAATTTGATAATGCTTTCTAAGATGAGTCAAACAACATTTGTTTAATCTCGACCAGATCTCATTTGAAATTTCTATGAATTACAAAGATAAATAATCATAAATAATAAAAAATATTATTTTTACATTTATTACATATATATATATATATATATATATATATATATATATATATATATATATATATATATATATATATATATATATATATATATATATATATGTATATATGTACAATAATGTCAAAATAACATAGATTAAAGAAATGTAATATAGAATTATATAACTTAGGCATGGGTCACATAAGAGGAGACTGACATTTAAATAGTAATAATAGCTAGTCAAAGAAAATTAGTTTGAAGATATTAGACAAAATACACAAATAGACTTCCATTTCAAGGTATTAAGAGGAACGAGTGTAACATCATCGATCATCAAATATGTTCGAAATAAAATAGCTTGAGTTTTTCAAAAAAACTTTTAAAATAAATGAAGAATAAAAAATTATATGTTATTATTTTAATCTTGAATAAATATAATTTAAATCTAAGTTATGATAAATTTTAAAAAAAGTAATATAACTAAATAAAATTAATTTAAGGGAGATTAGAGAAGAGAGTTTGAGTTACCTAGCAATATAATAAAATTAAAGTAAAAATATTAAAAAATTAAAACCAATTTTATGAGAAAGTTATATTGAAAGATACTAAATGAATAAGTGTAACATCCTTGATCACAAAGTCTTATTTGGACTAAAATAACACCTAAAGAACTCCAACACCCTAAAAATTATAATTATAAATTATAAAAAAAATATTGTTATATATATCTTATTGAGATTGGTCCAATAATGTTTTTTGACATGATTAGACAATATCTAGAATTATTACAAATTATAAACTATTATCTTAGTATTAAGCAAACATATGTTAATGTTCAGATGAGATCATTGGAATCAATATACTATAACCAATTACAAGACATGTATTAGTCACATGAAAAAGGACTAAGATTAAAATAGTAATATAACTAAATAATAGTAAAATTCTTAAAAAAATAAATTGTACTTAAAATTGTATTCGAAGACATGAACAAGATCAAGCATAACAACCTTGATCATTAAATTAATCATAAATTGAATAATAAAGCACGTATTGAAAAAAATATTAAAATATAAAACAAAAAATTTACTTATTTTGAGCTTATCAAGAAGTGTCATCAAACTTTTTTCATCTCATTTTTACCTGGTTTGGAATTGCAAATGACAAATTAAGTAGCATACAAATATATAATAATCAATTATTATTTTCAATTTTAAGTAAATATATTGTTAAGATGAAATGAGATACACTAAAGTAATGTAATATAACTAAATCAATGAGATATAAATGTCACATATAGCTGATTTAAAGTTAGAAAGATATATCCAAATTTAAGAAAAAAACTCAAAGATAATAAGAAATGTTTAATGGGGAATTTGCACTCCAAGATTATAAAGAGAATGAGTTTAACAATCTCATTCATGCAAACCATATATGAATCAAAACATATCATAAAACTTTCAAATTGTTAGAAAATAAAATAATTAAAAGTTTAAAAATTAATATTTAATTTGATAGAGCTCATCAAGATGAGTTTTATAATATTTATATCATCTCCATTGGATCCCAATTGTAATTACTATGAATTACCAAATAAATAAGACAAAAACTAAAATTTATAATTCTACTAGTAATTAAAATTTATATTAAAACTAGAATGAGATAAATTGAAATATTATAATTTAACAAAATCAATGTGTCATGATCGCATGAGGTGACAACGAGATTTACATAGTAATATAAGCTAATTAATGCAAAACATTTGGAGATTTAATAAATTATATAAGAAATTTTCTTTCTGTGAAATTAGGGATATCAAGCATAAAAACTACAATTATCAAATTATGTACAAATCAAGCTGATTCATGAAACATATCAAAGCCTTTAAAATAAGAATTTTTAAAATGTTAAAATGAATATTTATTTTTATAGAAGTCATATAGATGTGTCAAATTATATTTGTTTTATCTAAGATGGAAATGCTTGGAATTTGTAAAAATTCTATGATAAAAATATAAATATGATTTAGTTATTTTTTCATATGAAGTAAAAAATATTGAATGTTAAATGAGATAAATTGAAGTAGTATAATAGAACAAAATCAAGTCAATGAAAAAATCACATTTGAGGAGGTTTAGAGTTAGTATTATAAAAAAATAAAAGTAAAAAATTTAAAGAAATGACAAGTTACATGAAAAAGGTTCATTCCAAGGCAGTGATGAGAGTGTTGCATTCTTAAGAATCAAATCAATTAAGAATTAAAATATCTCATAAAAAATGAAAAATATTATTATTTAATTAGATATAACATGTTGAATTAAGAGAAAATTAGGAATAGTATAATAACTAAATTATTGTAATTAGATGGTCATTCAAGAGATGATTTAGAGTTATGTAGTAAAATAACTAGATAATAGTAAACAAAATGAAAAAATAAGATAAATTATGTGAGAAAGTTGCATTCTATGGTGCTAATAAGATTGCGCATAACTTTCTTGATCATCAAATCACATATGAATCTAAAGGTCTCTTAATGTCCCGAAGACTAGTGAAAATTAAGTATTCCAATTTATAAATATTAATTTTTAAATTGATAAAGCTCATTAAAGAATGAAATGACATTTGTTTCAACTTGATCAAACATCATTTCTTATTAACATGAATTACATAATTAAATAATCATAAAAATAATAAATTATTATTTTAATATTGAGGAAAAAATAATTAATGAAATGAGAAATGTTGAAGTGATGCAATATAACTAAATAAAATAAGGTTTGGGATAGAGCAGTGTAGAATTTGAGTTACATAATGTTATAACAAAATCAATGGAAAATGTTAAAAAAATAAGATACATTGCACTGCAAAGTTGTCTTCCAACATATTAAGGACATTTAGTGCAACATCATCGAACATGAAATTAGGTGCATGTTAAAAACCCTTATGAATCCAACAAAAATCTTAACAAATAAAATTTTAATAAATATAAAATAAATATTTAGTAGGATTGAAATTGTTGAGACTTGTCCTCCACCATTTGTCTCTTCTATATCTAACAACATTAGGAATAACTCAGGATAACCAAAGTAAATATGCTTAAATAACAAAATTTTTTTTATTATAATATTAAGTAAATATGTATTAAGAAGGAAATAAGATAAATCAAATAAACGTAATATAATCAAATCAAAGCATTGTAAAGGTCAAACATGAGGTCACATAGAGTTAAATAATAATATAGCCTAATCAAAGAAAATGTTTTGTGAAACTAAATAAATGCTACTAAATATTGTATTCCACTATACTAATGAGATTGAGTGTATTAACCTTAATCATCAAATAGAGTATAAATCAAAATATCTCATAAAACATTCCAAAATCTTAGAAAATAAATTATTGAAAAAAAATATAATTTGACGGAATAATTTGAGATGAGTCAAATGACTTTTTTTCACATCCATTAAACCTTGTTTAGAAAATTAATGAATTACCAAAACAATAAGCTTAAATAGTAATAAAGTTTTATTTTAATTTTAAGTAAATACATATTAAACTTGAAATGACATAAATTAGAGTAATATAATATAACAAAATCAAAGTAATGTAGTGTTCATTGTAGTAGAAAATTAGAGTTCCTTACTAATAAAACAAAGTGAAAATAAAATATTTAAAAAATGAGATAAATTTTATGAGATGGTACCATACCAAAAAGATCTATTGAAAAATTATCGATCATCATATAAGATACAAATAAAAAGTTTTAGTAAATCAAGTTGAAACCCTAAAAAATAAAAAAATTAATATTAGATTGAAAATAGCTCATTCAGAAGAGTCTAACAAAGTTTGTTCCAATTAGATATGACCTCTTTTGGAATTTCTACGAGTTACTAAACTAAATAATCATAATTTACATATATGTTAAGTAAATATATTTTAAAACTAAAGTAAGATCAATTGATGTAATATAATATAACGAAATTTACATAATATATTGGTTACATGAGTAGAGATTTTGTATTACAAAAAGAAATGACTAAGTGAAAGTAAAAAAAGAAAGAAATAATAGAAATTGTGTGAATGATTTCTCTTCCATGATACTAAGGGGATTTAATGCAATATCATCAAACATCAAATAATGTTAGAATCAAAATATATAACAAAAATTAAAAAAACAAATATTAAAAAATAGAAATATGAAAGTTAATATTTACTTACATATAGCTCATCTAGATAAGTCTAGTTGTGTTTCTTTGTCTCCATGAACCACATTTGAAATTATTGCTGATTATCAAACTAGATAATCATAAGTGATAATAAATTATTATATTAATATTATATAAATTTACATTAATGCTAAAATTAGAAAAATTGAAGTAACGGAATATAAGCAAAAAAATGTAAATTTCAAACAATATAGGATTTACAGTAAAAAAATAATATACCCAATTCAAGGCCAAACATTTGGAAAAATTGAGATTAATGGTAAAGGAACTTGTATTCTATAATATTAAGTGGTTCAAGCATAATATGTGTGATAGTCAAATCAAGTAAGAGTCATAATGTCTACTATAACATGCCAAAGCATAGAAAATAAAATATTTTAAAAATTTAAACATGAATATTTAATTTTTATAGAGCTAATTAAGAAGTCTCCAATGATGATCCTTTCATCTTCATTTAACCTTATTAACAATGAATTATCAAAGTAAATAAAAATAATAAATTACTATTTTAATATTGAGTAAATATATATATTTATATAGAAGCTAAAAAAAGATAAATTAAAGATATATAATAAAGTCCAATCATAATGAATTAATGATCACATAATAAAAGAATTAGAGTTTCTTATTAACAAATCCAAATCAATGAAAAACAAATTGAAGAAATGAAATAAATGTTGTTGAAATGTTGCATTTGAAGATACAAAGTAGATCAAGTTCAACATTCTTGATCATTAAATCAAGTATGAATTTAAATTTATAGAAAAACAAGCTGGCATAAGAAATGAAATATTAAAAGAGTATAAAAACAAATACTCAATGGGTTAGAGCTCATTAAGATGAGTCCAATGACATTTGTTTCATCTTGATTGCACCTCACATGGAATTACTTTTGATTAGCAAAGCAAAAAATGCATAAATAATAATTATATATTATTATAATATATATTAAATATGTATTTTTATTGAAATTAAATAAATTAAAGCAGTGTAATATAATGAAATCAAATTAATATAAAGCTCATATGAGAGGAGAATCAGGGTTTCATAGTAGTATAAGCTAAGTAATGTGAAAACAAATAGAATAAATTAGATAAATTGTATTACAAAGTTGCATTCCAAGTCACTAAAAGATTGAGTGGAACATCCTTTAATATTAAATTAGGAATAAATTGAAATACCTTATAAAGCATGCCAAAATGTGGGAAATAAATAATTTAAAAATACAAAATAAAATATTTAGTTGGATCACATTGTAAATTATGGTGAACTTGCAAAGTAAAAAGCCTAAATAATGGAGTAATATATGAAAATCAAAGTGATGTTAAGGTCACACATGAGGAGAATTAGATTTAAAATGTAGTACAACCAAATCAAGCAAAAGCTTTGAAGATGTGAGTTAGATTTTATAAAAAAGTTGCATTCCATGATACTAAGTACATCAAATATAGCATTCTATATCATTAAATTTGGTATGGATTAAAATGACTTACAAAGTCTGAATTAGTCTTATAAAATAATATATTTAAAAAGTATATTGATTATATTTTTTGCTAGAACTTATCTATAAAAGTCCAATTGCGATTGCTTAATTTTGATCAAACACATTTGAAATTAACATGAATTACCATTATAAATATTTATGAATAATAAAAAATTATTATTTTAATATTAAACAAAAATATATTAAAATTTGAATGATTGGATGAAAATAATGTAATCTATCCAAATCAAAGTGATACAATGTTCACACAAGAAAAGATTTAATGTTACAAACTAATATAATAAAATCAAAGTGAACAACTTGAATAAATGAGAAAAAATATGCAGGAAATTTATATTCCAAGATATTAACGAAATCAAATGTTCGACCTTTGATTATTATATCAGGTGCAAATCAAAATATCTCCAAAGCATGCAAGAAACCAAGAAAACAGAATATTTTTAAATATAGAAATGAATATTTAAATGGAAAGAGGACATTAAAAGTGCCCGAATGACATTTGTCTCATATTGATCAAAACTCTTTCAAAATTAGTGTGAATTACTAAAGTAAATAAGTGTAATAATGCAATATAACAAAATCAAAGTGATGTAAAAGTCAATAGAGATGACATTTGATAATAAATTATAGTATAATAATTTCAAAGTGAAATTGAATAAGTGAGATAAAGTTTTCCAAATAGTTTCTTATTAAAATTATAAGATGAAAATATTAAAAAAAATATAAAAATAAATATATAATTAGATAGAGCTTATTTAGGCTAGTCTAATGATATCTATTTCATCTTAATTAGACATCATTTGTATTTACTACTAATTATGAAAGAAATTAGATAAAAAAATAATAAATTATTAATTTAAAATTAGGTAAATATATATTGAAGATGAAATGATATAAATTAAAGCATTGTAATAAACAAAAATAGAAGCGATAGAAAGGTCACATGTGTGGTTAGAGTTTTTTTAGTAATAATACAAAATCAATATGTAACATTTGTTGAAATGAGATAAGTTGTATGAGAAAGTTGCATTCTAAGCATAAAAAAAGATTAAATGTAATATTCTCAATCATCAAATAAGGTATAATAAATATTTTTCTTGAAAACCATATCAAAACCTTCGAAATATAAATATTTATAATAAAGCAAATGAATAACTTTTTTGGTATAGCTTGTTGAGACAAGTATAGTAACATTTGCTTCAAGTCTAGTTAATTGACATTTTAATCATCTCATTTGGTCCTCATTAAGAATTACTAAGAATTATCAAATTAAACAAGAACAATGAAAATAAAATTATTGTTTTAAAAATAAGTAAATATATATCAATGTTGAAATGAAACAAATTGATGCGATGTTATATAACAAAATTGAGACAACATAACGCTCACACAAGGGAACATATACAGTTACCTTATAACATAATTAAATCGAAGCCAAACATTTATGGAATAAAAATAATTACATAGAAAAGTTGCATTAAAAAATACTTAGGAGATCGAGTATAAAATCTTCATTGGTCAAATAAGGTACATATCAAATTACTTTGTAAAGCATGTCAAAATCAAAGAAAAAATGTTAAAAAATACAAAATAAATATATAATTTGGTTATGGCTCATCGAGGTTTGTTTAGTAAATTTTTTTTTGTGTCAAATAGTGCTAGTTTGGATTTTCTACAATTTTCCAAGTAAAATAAGAACAAATAATAATAACTTTTAACTTTATTACTAAGTATAGATAATAAAACTTAAATAAGGTAACTTGACGCAACATAATACAATGAAATCAAAAGCTATATAAAAGTCACGAAAGTGCAATTTTGTATTTTCAAAATAATGTTTCCAAATTAAAGTGGAAATTTTGAAGAAGTGAGCAAAATTGTCTTGGAACATTTCATTCCAAGATACTAAGGGGATTGAGCATAACATCCTCGATCATGAAATCTTGTACGAATCAAAATGTGGAATAAAATGAGTAAAAATACATAAAATTAAATTTTTAAAAATATAATAAATAGATATCTAATTATGTAAAGCTTGTCGAGAAGAGCTCAACATTTATTTTGTGAGAATCAATTATTATTTGGAATTATTTGAAGTTACCAATGTAAATTAGCCTAAATAATAATACTTATTATTAATGAATTATTAAATAAATATTTGTTAAAAAAGAAATAAGATAAGTTGAAGTTATATAATATATCAAAATTAATCAAATTTAAAAGTTGCACGATTGAAGAATTCTTGTAACACAGTAATACCGCAAAAATAAAATAAAAAATTTTAAGAATTCACATAAATTATGCTAGAAAGTTGTGCTCAAATGTATAAGAAGATGGGCTGTAATGCCTTGGATCATTAAATTTTGAATCAATCAAAATTTCTCATCAAGTATGCCAAAGCCTTAGAATTTTTTTTAAAAATTGAATATTTAATTGATAGGTCTAATCAAGATGAGTATAACAAAAGATGTTTCCACTCCTTAAGATCTCATTTAGAATCACTATGAATTAAACAAATAAACACATATAAATGTTAATGAAGTATTATTTTAATAATAAATAAATTTATAATAAAGATAAAACAAAAAAAATTTGAAGTAATGAAATATAACCAAATTAAAATGATGAAAAAAGTCACAAATTGAAGAATTAGAATTTTGTAATACTAATCAAATTAAAGCTAAAATTTTTAATTAATGATATAAATTATGTAAAGAAAGGTTCATTCCAAGACACTAGAAAGACGGAACTTAAAAACTATAATCATCAAATCAACAACAAATTAAAATATTTCACAAAGTAAGCCAAAGTATATAAAATAAAATACTTGAAAAAGTAAAACAAAATATTCAATTATATGGTGAATAGAGGCAATGTGTTGACATCCTAGAAAATTTAATGTTTTAAAAAGCAAAAATGAATATTTAATTATATACATCTAGTAAGAGCATATCCAATGACGTTAGTTTCATCTCGAATGGACATCATTTGGAATTTTCGTAAAGTACCAAATAAAATAAGAGCAAATAAGAATTAATTATTATTTTATCACCAAGTAAACATTTAGAATTACATTGTAATATAATCAAAATCAAAGAAAAATAATTTGAAATTAGATAAATTACATATGAAAGTTGTGTGACTATATATTAAGGAAATCAATCATAAAAATCTAAGTCATCAAATTTGGTATAAATCGAAATGTGTTGAAAAACTTGTTTAAATAAAGGAAATAAAATTTTGAAAAAGTGAGTATGAATAAATTAAAAAATTATTTTTCTAACATTTTGAAAAGAAATATTAAATAAAAAATAACATAATTTGAAATAACATAATATAACCAAATAAATGAAATTCAGTGGTGAAATTATTAAATATTTAAAGAAATCAGATAAATGATGTGAAAAATATGCATTACAAGTTATAAAGGAATGAATTTTAAGATCCTTGATTGTCAAATATGGAACATATTGATATACCTCATAAAAAGTGAATAACCTTAGAAAAAAAAGTTTTAAAATACAAAATTGAATGTTTTATTTTATAGTACTAATCAAGATTTGTCAGAAATGTTTTTTTAGGTCATTCAGACCTTGTTTTGAGGTATTATGATTTCCAAAGTGAATAAGCACAAAAGATAGTAAATAATTATCATAATATTAATTCAATATTTATTAAAGCTAAAACAAGATAAATGAAAATATTCTAATATAGCAAAATAAAAGTGATGTAATGGTTATATGATAGGAGAATTAGAGTTTTATAGTAAAAATAAAAAATCAAGGAGAAAGAATTGAATAATTAAGATGAAAAGTATGCGAAGGTTACATTCCAAAGTAATATTGTGATCAAGTATAATATTCTTAATTGCCAAATATAATATAAACATAACTTTCTAAAACGTTATGATAAAACCTTATAAAATTAAATATTTATAATAAAAAAAAAGAATATCATGTTTGCTGGAGCTCACCCAAACAAGACCAGCAAAGTTTGCTTATTTAAAAAGTATTCTTTTAATATTACATATATATATATATATATATATATAAATATAGAAATGAATATTTAAATGGAAAGAGGACATTAAAAGTGCTCGAATGACATTTGTCTCATATTGATCAAAACTCTTTCAAAATTAGTGTGAATTACTAAAGTAAATAAGTGTAATAATGCAATATAACAAAATCAAAGTGAAGTGAAAGTCAATGGAGATGACATTTGATAATAAAATATAATATAATAATTTCAAAATGAAATTGAATAAGTGAGATAAAGTTTTCTAAATAGTTTTTATTAAAATTATAGGAAGAAAATAATAAAAGAAATATAAAAATAAATATATAATTAGACAGAGCTTATTAAGGCTAGTCTAATGATATCTATTTCATCTTAATTAGACATCATTTGTATTTAATACTAATAATGAAAGAAATTAGATAAAAAAATAATAAATTATTAATTTAAAATGACGTAAATGTTTATTGAAGATGAAATGATATAAATTAAAGCACTGCAATAAACAAAAATAGAAGTGATAGAAAGGTCACATGAGTGGTTAGAGTTTTTTTAGTAATAATACAAAATCAATATGTAACATTTGTTGAAATGAGATAAGTTGTATGAGAAAGTTGCATTCTAAGCATAAAAAAAAATTAAATGTAATATTCTCAATCATCAAATAAGGTATAATAAATCTTTTTCTTGAAAACCATATCAAAACCTTCGAAATATAAATATATATACTAATGCAAATGATTAACTTGTTTGGTATAGCTTGTTGAGACAAGTATAGTAACATTTGCTTCAAGTCTAGTTAATTGACATTTTAATCATCTCATTTGGTCCTCATTAAGAATTACTAAGAATTATCAAATTAAACAAGAACAATGAAAATAAAATTATTGTTTTAAAAATAAGTAAATATATATCAATGTTGAAATGAAACAAATTGATGCGATGTTATATAACAAAATTGAGACAACATAACGCTCACACAAGGGAACATATACAGTTACCTTATAACATAATTAAATCGAAGCCAAACATTTATGGAATAAAAATAATTACATAGAAAAGTTGCATTAAAAAATACTTAGGAGATCGAGTATAAAATCTTCATTGGTCAAATAAGGTACATATCAAATTACTTTGTAAAGCATGTCAAAATCAAAGAAAAAATGTTAAAAAATACAAAATAAATATATAATTGGGTTATGGCTCATGGAGGTTTGTTTAGTAAATTTTTTTTTGTGTGAAATAGTGCTAGTTTGGATTTTCTACAATTTTCCAAGTAAAATAAGAACAAATAATAATAACTTTTAACTTTATTACTAAGTATAGATAATAAAACTTAAATAAGGTAACTTGACGCAACATAATACAATGAAATCAAAAGCTATATAAAAGTCACGAAAGTGCATATTTGTATTTTCAAAATAATGTTTCCAAATTAAAGTGGAAATTTTGAAGTGAGCAAAATTGTGTTGGAACATTTCATTCCAAGATACTAAGGGGATTGAGCATAACATCCTCGATCATGAAATCTTGTAAGATTCAAAATATGGAATAAAATGAGTAAAAATACATAAAATTAAATTTTTAAAAATATAATAAATAGATATCTAATTATGTAAAGCTTATCGAGAAGAGTTCAACATTTATTTTGTGAGAATCAATTATTATTTGGAATTATTAGAAGTTACAAATGTAAATTAGCCTAAATAATAATAGTTATTATTAATGAATTATTAAGTAAGTATTTCTTAAAATAGAAATATGATAAGTTGAAGTTATATAATATATCAAAATTAATCAAATTTAAAAGTTGCACGATTGAAGAATTCTTGTAACACAGTAATACCGCAAAAATAAAATAAAAAATTTTAAGAATTCACATAAATTATGCTAGAAAGTTGTGCTCAAATGTATAAGAACATGGGCTGTAATGCCTTGGATCATTAAATTTTGAATCAATCAAAATTTCTCATCAAGTGTGCTAAAGCCTTAGAATTTTTTTTAAAAATTGAATATTTAATTGATAGGTCTTATGAAGATGAGTATAACAAAAGATGTTTCCACTCCTTAAGATCTCATTTAGAATCACTATGAATTAAAATAAAAAATTTTAAGAATTCACATAAATTATGCTAGAAAGTTGTGCTCAAATGTATAAGAAGATTGGTTGTAATGCCTTGATCAATAAATTTTGAATTAATCAAAATTTCTCATCAAGTGTACCAAAGCCTTAGAATTTTTTTTAAAAATTGAATATTTAATTGATAGGTCTTATCAAGATGAGTATAACAAAAGATGTTTCCACTCGTTAAGATCTCATTTAGAATCACTATGAATTAAACAAATAAACACATATAAATGTTAATGAATTATTGTTTTAATAATAAATAAATTTATAATAAAGACAAAACAAAAGAAATTTGAAGTAATGAAATATAACCAAATTAAAATGATGAAAAAAGTCACAAAGTGAGGAATTAGAATTTTGTAATACTAATCAAATTAAAGCTAAAATTTTTAATTAATGATATAAATTATGCAAAAAAAGGTTCATTCCAAGACACTAGAAAGACGGAACTTAAAAACTATAATCATCAAATCAAAAACAAATTAAAATATTTCATAAAGTAAGCCAAAGCTATATAAAATAAAATATTTGAAAAAGTAAAACAAAATATTCAATTATATGGTGAATAGAGGCAATGAGTTGACATCCTAGAAAATTTAATGTTTTAAAAAGCAAAAATGAATATTTAATTATATACATCTAGTAAGAGCATATCCAATGACCTTACTTTCATCTCGAATGGACATCATTTGGAATTTTCGTAAAGTACCAAATAAAATAAGGGCAAATAAGAATTAATTATTATTTTATCACCAAGTAAACATTTAGAATTACATTGTAATATAATCAAAATCAAAGAAAAATAATTTGAAATTAGATAAATTACATATGAAAGTTGTGTGACTATATATTAAGGAAATCAATCATAAAAATCTAAGTCATCAAATTTGGTATAAATCGAAATGTGTTGAAAAACTTGTTTAAATAAAGGAAATAAAATTTTGAAAAAGTGAGTATGAATAAATTAAATAATTATTTTTCTAACATTTTGAAAAGAAATATTAAATAAAAAATAAGATAATTTTAAATAACATAATATAACCAAATAAATGAAATTCAGTGGTGAAATTATTAAATATTTAAAGAAATCAGATAAATTATGTGAAAAATATGCATTACAAGTTATAAAGGAATCAAGTTTAAGATCCTCGATTGTCAAATATGGAACATATTGATATACCTCATAAAAAGTGAATAACCTTAGAAAACAAAGTTTTAAAATACAAAATTGAATGTTTTATTTTATAGTACTAATCAAGATTAGTCAGAAATGTTTTTTTATGTCATTCAGACCTTTTTTTGAGGTATTATGATTTACCAAAGTGAATAGGCACAAAAGATAGTAAATAATTATCATAATATTAATTCAATATTTATTAAAGCTAAAACAAGATAAATGAAAATATTCTAATATAGCAAAATTAAAGTGATGTAATGGTCATATGATAGGAGAATTAGAGTTTTATAGTAAAAATAAAAAATCAAGGAGAAAGAATTGAATAATTAAAATAAAAAGTATGCGAAGGTTACATTCCAAAGTAATATTGTGATCAAGTATAACATTCTTAATTGCCAAATATAATATAAACATAACTTACTAAAACGTTATGATAAAACCTTATAAAATTAAATATTTATAATAAAAAAAAAAGAATATCATGTTTGATGGAGCTCACCCAAACAAGACCTGCAAAGTTTGCTTATTTAAAAAGTATTCTTTTAATATTACATATATATATATATATATATATATATATATATATATATATATATATATATATATATATATATATATATATATATATATATATATATATATATAAATATAGAAATGAATATTTAAATGGAAAGAGGACATTAAAAGTGCCCGAATGACATTTGTCTCATATAGATCAAAACTCTTTCAAAATTAGTGTGAATTACTAAAGTAAATAAGTGTAATAATGCAATATAACAAAATCAACGTGATGTGAAAGTCAATGGAGATGACATTTGATAATAAAATATAATATAATAATTTCAAAGTGAAATTGAATAAGTGAGATAAAGTTTTCTAAATAGTTTTTATTAAAATTATAGGAAGAAAATATAAAAAGAAATATAAAAATAAATATATAATTAGACAGAGCTTATTAAGGCTAGTCTAATGATATCTATTTCATCTTAATTAGACATCATTTGTATTTACTACTAATTATGAAAGAAATTAGATAAAAAAATAATAAATTATTAATTTAAAATGAGGTAAATGTATATTGAAGATGAAATGATATAAATTAAAGCACTGCAATAAACAAAAATAGACGCGATAAAAAGGTCACATGAGTGGTTAGAGTTTTTTTAGTAATAATACAAAATCAATATGTAACATTTGTTGAAATGGGATAAGTTGTATGAGAAAGTTACATTCTAAGCATAAAAAAAAATTAAATGTAATATTCTCAATCATCAAATAAGGTATAATAAATCTTTTTCTTGAAAACCATATCAAAACCTTCGAAATATAAATATATATAATAATGCAAATGATTAACTTGTTTGGTATAGCTTGTTTAGACAAGTATAGTAACATTTGCTTCAAGTCTAGTTAATTGACATTTTAATCATCTCATTTGGTCCTCATTAAGAATTACTAAGAATTATCAAATTAAACAAGAACAATGAAAATAAAATTATTGTTTTAAAAATAAATAAATATATATCAATGTTGAAATGAAACAAATTGATGCGATGTTATATAACAAAATTGAGACAACATAACGCTCACACAAGGGAACATATACAGTTACCTTATAACATAATTAAATCGAAGCCAAACATTTATGGAATAAAAATAATTACATAGAAAAGTTGCATTAAAAAATACTTAGGAGATCGAGTATAAAATCTTCTTTGGTCAAATAAGGTACATATCAAATTACTTTGTAAAGCATGTCAAAATCAAAGAAAAAATGTTAAAAAATACAAAATAAAAATATAATTCGGTTATGGCTCATGGAGGTTTGTTTAGTAAATTTTTTTTTGTGTTAAATAGTGCTAGTTTGGATTTTCTACAATTTTCCAAGTAAAATAAGAACAAATAATAATAACTTTTAACTTTATTACTAAGTATAGATAATAAAACTTAAATAAGGTAACTTGACGCAACATAATACAATGAAATCAAAAGCTATATAAAAGTCACGAAATTGCATATTTGTATTTTCAAAATAATGTTTCCAAATTAAAGTGGAAATTTTGAAGAAGTGAGCAAAATTGTCTTGGAACATTTCATTCCAAGATACTAAGGGGATTGAGCATAACATCCTCGATCATGAAATCTTGTACGAATCAAAATGTGGAATAAAATGAGTAAAAATACATAAAATTAAATTTTTAAAAATATAATAAATAGATATCTAATTATGTAAAGCTTGTCGAGAAGAGTTCAACATTTATTTTGTGAGAATCAATTATTATTTGGAATTATTAGAAGTTACCATTGTAAATTAGCCTAAATAATAATAGTTATTATTAATGAATTATTAAGTAAATATTTCTTAAAATAGAAATATGATAAGTTGAAGTTATATAATATATCAAAATTGATCAAATTTAAAAGTTGCACGATTGAAGAATTCTTGTAACACAGTAATACTGCAAAAATAAAATAAAAAATTTTAAGAATTCACATAAATTATGCCAGAAAGTTGTGCTCAAATGTATAAGAACATGGGCTGTAATGCCTTGGATCATTAAATTTTGAATCAATCAAAATTTCTCATCAAGTGTGCCAAAGCCTTAGAATTGTTTTTAAAAATTGAATATTTAATTGATAGGTCGTATCAAGATGAGTATAACAAAAGATGTTTCCACTCCTTAAGATCTCATTTAGAATCACTATGAAATAAACAAATAAACACATATAAATGTTAATGAAGTATTATTTTAATAATAAATAAATTTATAATAAAGATAAAACAAAAAAAAAATTGAAGTAATGAAATATAACCAAATTAAAATGATGAAAAAAGTCACAAAGTTAAGAATTAGAATTTTGTAATACTAATCAAATTAAAGCTAAAATTTTTAATTAATGATATAAATTATGCTAAAAAAGGTTCATTCCAAGACTAGAAAGACAGAACTTCAAAATTATAATCATAAATCAACTACAAATTAAAATATTTCATAAAGTAAGCCAAATTATATAAAATAAAATACTTGAAAAAGTAAAACAAAATATTCAATTATATGGTGAATAGAGGCAATGTGTTGACATCCTAGAAAATTTAATTTTTTAAAAAGCAAAAATGATTATTTAATTATATACATCTAGTAAGAGCATGTCCAATGACCTTAGTTTCATCTCGAATGGACATCATTTGGAATTTTCGTAAAGTACCAAATAAAATAAGGGCAAATAAGAATTAATTATTATTTTATCACCAAGTAAACATTTAGAATTACATTGTATTATAATCAAAATGAAAGAAAAATAATTTGAAATTAGATAAATTACATATGAAAGTTGTGTGACTATATATTAAGGAAATCAATCATAAAAATTAAGTCATCAAATTTGGTATAAATCGAAATGTGTTGAAAAACTTGTTTAAATAAAGGAAATAAAATTTTGAAAAAGCGAGTATGAATAAATTAAAAAATTATTTTTCTAACATTTTGAAAAGAAATATTAAATAAAAAATAACATAATTTGAAATAACATAATATAACCAAATAAATGAAATTCAGTGGTGAAATTATTAAATATTTAAAGAAATCAGATAAATTATGTGAAAAATATGCATTACTAGTTATAAAGGAATCAAGTTTAAGATCCTCGATTGTCAAATATGGAACATATTGATATACCTCATAAAAGTTGAATAACCTTAGAAAACAAAGTTTTAAAATACAAAATTGAATGTTTTATTTTATAGTACTAATCAAGATTAGTCAGAAATGTTTTTTTATGTCATTCAGTCCTTGTTTTGAGGTATTATGATTTACCAAAGTGAATAGGCACAAAAGATAGTAAATAATTATCATAATATTAATTCAATATTTATTAAAGCTAAAACAAGATAAATGGAAATATTCTAATATAGCAAAATAAAAATGATTTAATGGTTATATGATAGGAGAATTAGAGTTTTATAGTAAAAATAAAAAATCAAGGAGAAAGAATTGAAAAATTAAGATAAAATGTATGTGAAGGTTACATTCCAAACTAATATTGTGATCAAGTATAACATTCTTATTTGCCAAATATAATATAAACATAACTTTCTAAAAAGTTATGATAAAACCTTAGAAAATTAAATATTTATAATAAAAAAAAAATATCAAGTTTGATAAAGCTCACCAAAACAAGACCAGCAAAGTTTGCTTATTTAAAAAGTATTCTTTTAATATCACATATATATATATATATATATATATATATATATATTAAAGTTAAAATTAGAGAAATTAAAGTAATGTAATTTATCCAAATCAAAGTGATGTAAAGGTCATAAGAACGGGTAATTTGTGTTACATTGAAATATAACTAAATAAAAGTGAAAATGTCTATTTAACAAGGCAAATTTTATACAAAAAGTTTCATTATAAGATAATTACATGATCCACTAACAACTATGATAACTAAATTTGGGATGAATCAAAATATCTCTGAGAACTTTCAAAAACATTGGGAAATAAAATTTATAAAATATAAAGTTAAAAACTTTATTCAATAGGAAATATTACCGTGGCTCCATTGATTTTTAATTCATCTCGATCGAACTTATTTTGAAATTTTTTTGAGCCAAAAAACATTTTAGTTAATTAGGTTATATTAGAACATAACTCTAAATCTCCTCTTTATGGCCTTTATGTCATTGATTTAGTTATATTAAATTGCTTCAAGTTATCTAATTTCGTATTTAATAATTATTTACTTAATATTAGAATAATAATTTAATATTATTTATTCTTATTTACTTTTATAATTAGTAGTAACTTAAAATGGGGTTCGATTGAATCGAAATAATTGTCATTGGACTAGCGTTAATGAGCTTTATCAAATTTAATTTTTTTAAATAAATGAAAATATTATATTTTATTTGATTTTTTTGCATTCCTTTTGATACATTTTGATTATACATGATTGTATGATCAAGAATGTTATAGTCGACCTCCATAGTTTTGCAGAATATGACCTTCCCTCGATAACTTATCTCGCTGATTCAAATGTTTATACTTTTATATCATTATGTAATAGTAGACCTTCTCCCTTATGATCTTTAGAACTTTTTGATTTCATTGTATTAAATTCCTTCAATTAATCTCCTTCCAGTTTTGATATATATTTCTTTAATATAAAAATAATATTTTAATTTTATTTATGGTTATTAAATTTGGTAATATGTAGAAATTTAGACAAAGGTTGGATCAAGATTAAAGAAACATCATTACACATTTTAATGAGCTTTATCTAATTAAATATTTTTAAAATTTTTTAAAAAACTTTCTTTTATATGATTTGGTACTCTTTAGTAGTTATTTTCATACATGCCTTTTTATGATCAAGGATGTCATAGTAGATCTCTTCAATACCTTGGAACTCAGCATTCTTATAAAACATATCTCATTAATTATCATATAATTTAATTCAAAATATCTTCTTGTGAGACTTTTACAAATTTAGATTTAGTTCTATTACATTGCCTCAATTAATGTACTTTTAGTTTTAAAATTTTTTAAGGTTTTGTTGTACTTTACAAGATATTTTAATTTTTACCGAAATTGATGATCAAGGATGTTAGGGGTCAATCTCGTTAATTTCATTGAATTCAAATTCCTCATGCAATTTATCTTATTTGTTAATTGGTTTTTCTTTGATTTGGCTATATTACAATATAACTGTAAATCTCCTCTCATTTGACCTTTACACCACTTCGATTTTGTTATATTAAATTAATTAAATTTGTGTGATTTCAACTTTAACATATATTTACTCTATATTAAAAAAATAACTCAATATTATTTACCTTTATTTTTTTTTCATAATTCATATAATTTTTAATTTGATCTTATAGAGACGAGACTAAACTATTTAGAATCTTCTTGATGTGCTTTTTCTAACTAAATATTTTTTAAATTATTTTATATTCTTAGCTTTTTCCTTTTGTTATAAAACATTTTAATTTGTAGCTTATTTTGTGATATAGAATATTACATTTGACCTCCTTAATGTCTTAAAAAGCAACTTTGCTATGTAATTTACATCACATCATGTTTTTTTGCTTAGATTTGGCTATATTTTACCAAAACTCTAATTATCTTGTCATTTAAACTTTACATGCCTCTGATTGAGTTAAATTGTTAGCTTCAATTTGTCTTATTTTATTTTTATATATATTTTCATAATTTTGAAGCAATCAATTGTGATAATTTATATTTATTCCTTTTTCTAGTTCATAGTAACTCCAAATGGGTTCAATTGAGATGAAACAATATCACCAAACTTATCGTGATGCACTCTATCCAATTAAAATTTTAACTTTATATTTTTTATATATTTTATTTTTAGGGGCTCATATTTTTATATATTCTTGGAAAGTGACTTTATCATATATTTTATCTCATTTCTTTAGATTATATGCTTTGATTTATTTATATTGCTTTGAAGCTAAAATTATCCTCTAAGTTGACCTTTAGATCACTTTGATTTGATTAAATAACATCATTTTAACAAATTTACATAATGCAAAAAAATAATTTATTATTATTTTTGATTATTTAGTTT
Source organism: Vanilla planifolia (assembly GCA_023846275.1). NCBI lineage: Eukaryota > Viridiplantae > Streptophyta > Magnoliopsida > Asparagales > Orchidaceae > Vanilla > Vanilla planifolia. Next base: position 115,373 of record JAIUJO010000116.1, read on the forward strand.
TTAATTTGTAGAAATTCTAAATGAGGTTCGATGAAAAAAAATTTGATGGTCTTGTCCCAACAAGCTCCATTAAATTAAAAGAAATTAAATTTTATAATTTTTAAATATTTTATTTTGTAATGTGTTTTTGACATTTATTTTTGATTTTTTAATTGAGTTATTACATTCAATCTCCTTAGTGTCTTGAAAAGTATTTTTCTCAAATTATTTATCTCATTTTATGAAAGTTTTTTTTTCTTTCTTTTAGTTATATTATAGTGAAGTTGTAGTTATTTGGCAAGGTGACCTTTAACATTACATACTATCATTCCCTTTTTAGATTTATTATATGTTTTATAAAAATTAAAATATTATTTTTTTATTTTTTCTTGTTTAATTTTGTAATTCATTATAATTCAAAGCTATGTCTAATTGAGATGAAACACACATAGCTAGACTAAACCTTATAAGGTCTTCCAATTGATTATTTTTTTTAATATTTCTTAAATATTGTATTTTCTATGGTTTTTACAAGTTCTAGTCTTGTTTAAGGCATTTTAATTTGTACATGTTTTAACTATCAAGAATATTATACCTTAACTTTTCAATATCATGGAATGCAACTTTTAGTTATAATATATCTATTTTGGCAAATGTTTATCTTTCAATTGGTTATATTATACTTTTTTAATTAATATAATTTGAATGTTAATATATTTTTTTGTTAACATTAAAAATATTTTATTATTATTATTCTTATTTACTATGGTAAATGTAATTAATTGAATAGTGGTAGGGAAAAAATAGACTGATCTTGATGAACTCCATCAAATTATTTATTCGTTTTTATCTTTTTAAAGTTTTTTGCATGGTTTACTACATATTTTGATTTGTAAATTATTTTATTATTAAATATGTTAGGCCACACCACCTTAGTATATTATAATGAAATTTTTACATGCAATTTATCTTATTTGTTCAAATTTGTGCTTTTATTTGGACAAATTAGTATTTAACTCAAAATCTCCTCTACATCAAATTTACAACAATTTAATTTGGCTATATTAGATTACATTAATTTAAGAATGTTTAGCTTTAACATATATTTTCATAACACTAAAATATTGATTTAATATTATCAATGGTTAATTTTTTGGGTAATTGATAATAGTTTCAAAAACTAATTGAATGAGTTGAAGGAAACATCATCAAACTAGTCTCATTGAGCTCTACCAAATTAAATATTCATTCCTATATTTTCTTTTTTAGGATTTGAAATTTGTTATAAGTTATTCACTTAATACCTCGCTTAATGATGAAGGTTATTATACTTGATCTTTTTAATATATTGCAATGCAAATTTCTCATGAAATTTCTCTTATTTCTTGTAAGTTTTAACTTTGATTTGTTTATATTACATTTGCTCAATTTGTCTCATCTAACGATTATTATATGCTATTTCCTATATAGATAATAATATTTTATTATTATTGCTTTTTTTTTATAATTTGCAACATTTTTTAGTAATGTTTGATTAGTGTGACAAAATTATTGTTTAATTTTCTTTAGCAAGCTAAATAAAATTAAATATTATTTTTTATAATTTAAATATTTATTTCTAAAATTTTTGCAAACTTTATAAGGAACTCTGATTGGCACCTATATTGCTGATCAAGAATTTTACACTCTTTTCCCATAGATATTTGGATGCAAATTTCATGTACAATTTATCTGATATCTTTAAACTCACCCATTTTTCCTTTGTGCTTCACATCAATTATTTGGTATTGTCAACATTGTTCAATATGGACTGTTAAGACTTTAAAGTCCTATTTTCAAAGGATTGAGTGGTAGGTCATTGTGGTACCACTTTGCTAGTGACAGCTTTGGTATTTGAGAAGCCCAAGGTTTGTTCTGACGGTGTGGTGGATCCTCGATAGCTTTTATTGTTCAAGTCCACCAGACCACCTTTCATTCCCTAAGGGGCCATCTTCCTTTAGCCCATACATGTTTATGTTAGTCTAATTGTATTAAGTTTGTTGGGAAAGATACATACCCATATCTTTTGACCATGATGCGTAGATCATATCATTGTTCTTCACTCGGCTTTTGTTCGTTTAGGTGTGATCCAAGTGGATTCAAGTGCTTGAGGATCATATTTGCTAAAATAAACGTAATTTCCTTGGCAAGACCTTCTCCTCATTCTGCCTCTATATTGTTTATAAAATCTAGTTCTTTAGGGCATTGAGTTGATGGTTGTTTTAGTTCCATCTCTAATGTAAAACAAGACATGAGTTTCTTCTCATCCAACTCTTCATAAAATAAATGACACACCTATAATCTTGTAGACATAGTTTTCTTTCTTTCAATTATATATATGCATATTGATATGAGGATAACAAAAGAGAATCACTACTTTCGTTGCACACAACAACATTCTTTGCATGACTTTGGTCTTGCTTTCCCAGATTGGAATGAACAATAGCAGTTGATATTGTTTTCCCTAGCTTATACATGGAAAGCATTCCAACAAGATATGAACAACTTTTCTTTTATCTTTGTAGGGTGCAGTGCTAGGTTTTTAGTAGTTCTAGCATATATAATAGAAACATGTAATGGAGTGATGGAGTGGCATATCTTTTTTTGTAGTTTGGGTTGTTTGAATGTTGAATAATGCTACTATTATTTGTTTGGTCTCTTTTTTTGAGCTGTCAATGATTTTCTTTCAACTGCAAATTTCTACGGTGGTTTTAGCTGTTGCAACGTATCGATGAGTTTTCTTGGAAGTTAGCTAAATAGAGCATTATTGACAGCTTTTGATATGCACACTAAATCTATACTAATGGCTCGTAGCCTTACTTTGATGTTTTGTATTGGCTTTGAAGCTAAGAAGAGTAGTTGAATAATGTTAAAAAATTTGTAAAGCACAAATGAGTAGCATGCACGTGGAATAGTAAATGCTAATGGTGGCTTTCTAAGAGGACCTTAAAACAACTGTTTAGATTCTATTTATTAGGATAAAAATATTGGAAAATTAGTTTTTTTGGTGATTGCCTCTTCTTCTAATTTTTTTTCTTTCATTTTAAGAATCAATTATTATATTTTGATTGGTAATACGAATCTACCTAGCATAGTGAAGACTTCTTTTGAATTTGGAAATTTCAATTCGGATGAAAAAAGTGTTGTGTATGAGCATAAGTTGCTTAAGTTCAAATATGGACTGCATATGGATCTCCACTCATTGTTTCGCACCACAAAGCATAAATCTTTGCATTGTTCTTCTTCTTTTACTTCTTCCTTTTCTTCTCCTTCTTCTACTTCTTTTTTTTCTTCCTCTTCTTCTTCTTCTTAACCTTCTCCTACTTCTTCTTCTTCTTCACGTTCCTCCTCTCCTTCTTCTTCCTCTTCTTCTCCTCCTTTTTCTTCTTCTTCTTCTTCTCCGTCTCCTTCTCCTCCTTCTTCTTCCTCTTTTTCTTCTCCTTCTTCTTTTTCTTCTTCTTTTTCTTCTTCTTCTTCTTGTTTCTTTTCTTCTCCAACTTCTTCTTCTTCTTTTTCTTCTTCTTCTTCTTCTTCTTCTTCTTCTTCTTCTTCTTCTTCTTAACCTTCTCTTACTCCTTCTTCTTCACATTCCTCTTCTCCTTCTTCTACTTCTTCTTCTTCTTCTTCTTCTTCTTCTTCTTCTACTTGTTTTTTTCCTCTTCTTCTACTTTTTCTTCTTCTTCTTCCTTGTTGTTGTTCTCATTCTTCTTTTGCTTCTGCTTCAGCTTCTTCTTCAATTTCTTCTACTTCTTTGTCTTCTTCTTCATCTTCTCCTTCTTCTTCTTCTTCCTCTTCTTCTTCTTGCGTTCTTCTTCTTCTTCTTGTTCTTCTACTTCTTCTTCTTCTTCTTCTTCTTCTTCTTCTCCTTTTTCTTTTTCTTCTTCTTCTTCTTTTTCATCATCTTCTTTCTCTTCTTCTTTTTTTGCTTCTTCTTCTTCTTCCTCTACTTCTTCTTCTTCTTCCTCTTCTACTACTACTACTTCTCCTTCTTGTTCTTTTCTTTTCCTGCTTATTATTCTTTTGATTCCTATTCTTCTTCTTGTTCTTCTTCTTCTTTCTCTTTTCTTCTCCTCCAAGTTCTTTTGCATCTTCTTCTCCTTCTTCTTCTGCTTCTTTTTCTTCTTCTCTTTCTTCTTCTTTCTTCTTTTTCTCCTTTTTCTTGTTTCTCCTTTTTCTCCTTCTTCTTATTCTACCTCCTCTTCTTCTTCTCCTTCGTTATCTACTTCTTTCCGTTCTTCTTTTTCTTCTCTACATCTTCTTCTTCATCTCCTTCATCTACATCATCTTTTACTTCTTCTTCTTCTTCTTCTTAACCTTCTCTGTCTTCTTCTTCACCATCTCCTTCTCCATCTTCTTAGTCTTCTTCATCTGCTACATCTCCTTCTTCTTCTTCAACTTCTCCTTCTACTACTTTTTCTCCTTCTTCTTTTCCTTGTTCTCGTTTTTCTTCTTTTGATTCTTCTTCTACTTTTTCTTGTTCTTCTTCTACCTTTTCTTCTTCTCCTTCTACTTCCTCTTCTACATCCTCTACCCCTTCATCGGCTTCTTTTTCTTTTTCTCCTTGTTCCTCTTTCTTCTTTTTCTCGTTCTTCTTCTTTGCTCTTTTTTTC
>JAIUJO010000116.1:1397500-1410000 GCA_023846275.1 Vanilla planifolia
ATATTATGTATGAAACTTTTATAGTTAATAGCAATATGATATGTTGAAGTTTGAATGCTTTCATCAAGGTTCATTGATGTAGATCTAAGGAGTACAATAGGATTAATATTTTTAAATTTAATTAAGTAATCCTAAGTTAACAACAAAGTTCCCATTCACAAAAATTGTAGCTTCTCAAAAAAACTTTAAAAATATGAAGATTTTTTACATAGTAATTGAATGGATTTTATTAATGAATCAAGTAATTTAATACATAAATGTGTAACACGAATCATTTTATAATTTGAGTACAACAAAAAAACCATGAAATTATGACATAATTTGCAATGCTCATGCTTAGAAAACTGAATTCAAGGGTTCACATCTTTCAAAACTAATGTTTTCATAAAACAACTCAAAATTGGCCAAATATTTTGTAATTTAATTTGTTATAAAATATAATCTAATCTTCCAAAAAAAATATACTTATTGTAAAAATAGTAGGCTACAAGTGTTATAAGAAGAACATAAAATTTAGTAAAAATTTAATACAAATATTTTTTAAAACCTACTTTCAAAATAAGTTACAAAATATTCTAATAAAAGGATTCGACTTTGTAAGCCATGTTCAAATTCAACTAATGTTGAAGTAGTTGAGATGCAATTACTATGCCATGTTAACTATTGGTTTGGAGGTAAGGGAGGGAAGTCGCTCAAAACTTTTACTTCACAAATATGAAGCATGATTGTGTTGACATATACATGACAGTGAGGCCATGAGTGGAGTTTCAAAAACACATAACAAATGTGCTAAAATAATGCCTACATTCAAAAAACAATAATGCGAAGACATAATGTGGGTTGCAAGAACATGTTAAAAAAGACAGAAGCAAAGTCAAATGTGGCAATGCAAAAAGTAGTGATTCTGAAAAATAATGGTTATTTCAATAACTTAAAATAGGCTTTGATAATAAGAAAATTGACCTTTTAATAGGATTTTAGATTATATTTCTTTTACCAGTTATGTAATATTAATTTAGTTGTTTTACATGACCATAAGATCAATATTAACTTTTAACAAGGATTTACTTGCTCTTAATTTTTTTCATTGATGTAAAATAACTAAGATTATGATAATAATTGAATTGAATTATTTTACTTTAATCATACTTATAGCAAGAAATAAGGATTTGGTAATGTGAGCCACATCATTGTTCACCATTATTTTTATAATATGGCTTTATTTTTCATGTTTGGGATTTCATGTTAGATGTTATTATGATACAATATAAATTTGCTTTGTCTCATTTTTAAATAGCTAGAAATGATTTTCATTCATATCTTTGACATTCTCTTACTACACCTTAAACAATATTTGACATAATTCATTTCTTACACATCTAACAAATGTGTTATACATTTAACTATAGGCTATTAAATTTTTCTTCTAACTATTTAGTAGGACATGTGAAACAGATGTTCATGATGTCATCAACCAAAAGGGTGAGAAATCCATTATTACTATGAAAGTGGGTAAGCTTCATGTGTGTGATCGCAATATGGAGACAAAGTTCTTGTTATGCTCTTCCTAGTTTTCTTATGTCTGATGTTCATGTCCATATCATTGAAAAGGTATGTTTGCATTGAAATATGCCAATCATATTAGTCCGATGTAAATAAAGAATGAGTCTATTTTGTATAAGAGTTGAGATGCTTTTCCTATGCTCATATTTGAATATTCTATTTATCTATTATACTTATAAAAAACATTCGACAATTCAACTACATCATAAGATGAATAGTGTTAGTGATAGCCAAGTGTAAATGGATGATAATATAATCCAAATAAATCATATTAGTCTATTATCTAAATTTTTTTACGAACCTTAAAACTTGTGTGAGCTTCCACATATAGCGTGTTATAATGATAGCCAATTGTTTCTTACACAAAGTTATGATTTCAAGAAGTGTTACATCACAATAATGCTATATTTTGGTATAAGTTACTTTGTTGCATACTTTCTTGATTAGTTAGTTGTTGAAGTTGTATTGAGAAAATCATGAACTAAGATGAACAGTACTCACCACCAATTGTTATTCAACTATTTTTATGTTATGATTTTTTATGCATAAGAATAGTAACTCTGAAAATTGCAAGTACCTATCTTACAAAAAAATATTTGTATTATACAAAATAGACAAAAATCTTGAATAGCTTTATTGTACCCCCCATGTAATATGAAAATTATTCCATATTTTAAATGTCATGTCCTCTATGATTGAAAAATATTTGGAAGCTATAATTTCCCTATATTAATAACAGCATTGGAATTATCTTTAGTTGATGTTCCATCACTATAACAGTTGAATTTTTATTATAGGTTTTTAATAGGAGATATGGCCACATTATTATTTTCATTGTTACTAAGCTCCACTTTATGTTTAGCAAACTATTTCCATACTTATGTCATGCAATTTGCTAATTCCCATTGAATATTTTCTTTATCTTGGAATAGATTCAATAATAAACTGCAATCCACCAGAATGTATAAATTGCTAATTTACAATGGGTTGCATAATTGAGGACCTCTAGTTATAGACATTACCTTGACTTTAGGTTCTATTTGACTTATTTTAATATTAAAAATCTAAATTTGTCTCCTTTAAATTGTTTTTAATAATTCCAACTACAATAGCACCTTAATTGAAGCATAACTTCCAACCAATGATTTTTAACTACATCCAGATCATTAGTTGACGTAACCATCTAATCACTTCCACTATTTTTTCCTAATCTCTTGCCAATTAATATATGATTTTGAAAATCATTCATTTGACATAGTAAAAAGTTTGAATGATTGGAAAAATCTTATTTTGAAGCAACATGTAACAGCCCTAATTTTCTCTTATTTGTATTTTTATATTTTTTATAGAAAGAGCTCTTTGAGACGAGTCCAACGGTGGTAAGTTTGTAATTTTTGGAATTTTGGATAATTAGTTATGAATTTTTAAAGTTTTGGATATATTTGTAATTTCAGGATTTCAGATCCGGGATATATCTGCAATTTAGGATTTCCGACTTAGTTTAAAATCGGATGGCGGAAGGTAAATTTGTAAATATGGAATTGTCGGCCAGGCCAGGGTAGATTTGTAATTTGGAAAAGTTCAGGGGGTGTTCTGCAAAAAATCACGAACGTGTCGGTACAAGGCAAAATTAACACATACGTGTCCACCCGAGCGAGGATATCAGCCCGGGTGAGTTAATCCTCTTAAGCACAGAAGCTGTTTGGAAAAAAAATTTTGAGCGATTGCGAAAAGTTGCCGGAAATTTAACGGAAGCTGGGAAGCTCGCCGGAGAAACTGCGGCAAGGTAAGATGGTTCGTTTTATTTTGCTGTATTGGGGTTCTGTTGAGTGGGGGGAGAGTAAGAGAGGCCGGCAGAATGTTTATTTTCGGCCGGAGACGTATTCGGTTGCCGAAGGAGTGGCCGGAGTTGTCGGCCGCGAGATGCGGAATGTTTTTCCGGCAAACTGGTCGTCGAGGAGTGCGAAAGAAGTCGAGAGGAGCTTGGTATTTCCCGGAGAGGGATTCGGGGAAACGAGAAAATTTACCGTCGGACGCGAGCGGCGGCGAGGAGAGAGGGAAGCAGCGTCGCGTGAGAAACAGGGATGATCCTGTTTGAACCGGTTCGGGTTAACCGAACCGGAAGGCGCCCGGTTCGGGCTGAGGCGGAGGAGAGAGAGACCGGGTTCGGGCTGAGGCGGAGGAGAGAGAGAGGGAGAGAGGGGCGCGGTTCAGTCGGCTGAACCGCGGAGCTGAACCGCAGGCCGGTTCAGCGGACGCGCGGTCCAGGCGCGGCGAGAAACAAGGAGAAGAATTGGGATTTTTGGGGATTTCGGGGTGTGTTTGGGAAAGCTTTTAGAAAGCTGTTTTTGTGACTTAAAACCTTTTTATTTATTTTAATTATTTTGCACATGTGACCTTGTAGGGACTCCAGAAATTGAGAATAGAGGTCCTACAATAATAGATCTAGGTAGATAAATTCGTAACCTGTGATAAAGCACAATAGTATTTATTTATATTTCGATACATGGTTTCTTACGGGCTTCATTACAGTTTTTCTTTACATGACTTTTATCTCATGGCTTGATATATGTTTTATGGTGTTATTTTCTGATTGAACTGAAAGCCTAAAAGATGACAAAAAGGAAATTGAAACAAAAAGCATAATATGAGATAAAATATAATTGGTTGGACATATTGATATGGTTTTGGCATATTTATCACATGTGTGACATGATTGGAAAATAAAAATTGAAAATTGGATTCCTGGAGACATTATCCTCACCACTAGGCCTAGCGGATGAGATCGCAGGGTATCGATCTTCGGATAAGATATCTGCCTAGTGTGTATGTGTACCATGACCTTCGTATATATTGATGACACCAGGCCTAGCAGATGTGATCGCAGGGTATCAGTACTATACCTGCCTGGTGGCACTAGGCCTAGCGGATGAGATCGCAGGGTATCGGTCTTCGGATCAGATATCTGCCTTGTGTTATGACTGGATGGATGCCGGTTGAAGGTCATTTGATATGATGATTGGATCAAGAGGATAATGATTCAGAAGGGAATCGGGCCCAGTAAGTATATAACATATAAAATAATGGAAATGGAAATTTGGTATACATGTTTATCTGGTTTACTTTTGATACTGCATGACATTTGATAAGAAGGTATTCATATGGTTTATTTTTCATCGCTTATGAGATGGATTTTGTTTTATCATGTTTCACGGCTTGTCTTTTATATCTGGAGATTTATTTTACTTGGTTACATAATGGATTTATCTACTGAGATTTATAAAATCTCATTTAGTGCTTCATCACAGGTCATGTATCCACTACACCGAGAGCTGGGGATTATAATAGTACAGGAGAGGACTATACTCCTGACATGTGAGAGGGGATAGATTTATGGTGGGAGTGGATTTGGTTTCATTTTGGTATTACCTTTTGGTACTTCAGTTTTGTGGTTTATTGTATATATATGCAGTTTAATATACACATGTTTTCATTTCAGCTCCATAGTATGGATTTGGTTAAAATGTTTTCAAAATATACCAGATTGGTTAGAGGGTTAGAATTGTCTCACCGTCGGGTCCCCACCTAGGCATGGTTTGTCCTCACTCGAGATTATTTCTTATGCAGCATCCTTAATTTACTGTAGTTGGTAAGGTGGGGTGCCTGACAAGGTGGTATCAGAGCCTTGGTTCAGGATTAGGTGGAAAATGTGAGTGAGGACACTTACACAGCACATGCATTGTAGTCTTATATGTACTTTTAGCTTCTATTTCTGCTATAAATTTCTATATGCCTTCCTGGTTTTATAGGATTGTAGTATAATCAGGCCAAGGAGAGATCTGGGTCAGGAAACATGGATAAGGGCAACGGTAAAGAGCAGCAAGGGGACACACAACAAGAGTTGGCTCAAACCCTTGTTTCGTTGCTGAGATCTATCGGAGGCACCAGTAATCAAGTCACTGAGGCATCTATTGACCTGGTGGTGGATCAGTTCCAGCGGATGCACCCACCTTATTTTGCTGGAGAGGAAGATCCAATGATTGCTGAGAACTGGTTAGATCAAATGAATATTATATTCAAAGGCATGTCTTGCCCAGAAGACAAGAAGGTGGTTTTAGCGGTGCTTATGCTGAAAGATGCTGCTAAACTTTGGTGGAGTTCGCGCCACAGAACCAGATTTATGGGTCGGCCAATGAAAGAAATATCCTGGGAAGAATTCACAGGGGAGTTTGAACAGTGGTTTATGTCAGTATCTATTAAAGCCAAGATGAGGGAGGAATTAAGTAATCTCAGGCAAAGAAATCTGTCAGTCACTGCCTATGAACATAAGTTTGCACATCTAGCCAGATACGTACCTCACTTGGTAACACCAGAAGAGCAGCGATGTTATATGTTTCGAAGAGGTCTGCGTGATGATATCCGGGCAGCATTGGTGGCTGTACGGACCACGAGCTATATAGAATTATTAGAGAGTGCCCGTACAGTTGAGTTGGAGTTGGGCATATTGGAGACTAGTAGAGGGAGAGAAAAGGGAAGCTTTTCAGGATCTACATCCAGACTCACAAGGAGGAGAGGTGGTCCCAGTTTTTTCTCGAGGAGGGGGTACTAGTTATGCCAGATTCAGTAGGTTCAGACCTTATGAACCTAGTACCAGTAGGACTAGTTTTGGTTCTAGTGGGACCAGTCAATGTGGGCGTTGTGGTAGATGGCATACAGGGGAGTGCAGATTTGATTTTGTGCGACCAATTAAATGTTTTTTATGTAATGAAATAGGGCACATGGCACGAGATTGCCCTAAAGTATCAGACATGAAAGCTGCCAATACCCCAACCAGTGGAGGCAGAGGGAGTGCGAACCATGGTAGAGGTCGTGGATCTATGGCAACTTCAGGCAGCGCAGCCCATGGTGGGGCAGCAGGCAGGGAAGGTCAGGCTCTCATTTATTCTATTACTCAGCAGAAAGCTCCACATTCTACAGATGTTATCACTGGTATGCTCTCTTTGCAAAGTTTACCTGTCTCTTTTCTTTTTGATTGTGGGGCATCACACTCTTTTCTCTCGACTCGTATATTGAGTCAGCTAGATATTTTGTTGCAACCTGTGAAGGACCTGTTAATGGTTAAAATGCCTGATGGAAATAATATCCGAGTAGAGAATTTTATTGAAGAAGAGATATACATCAAGGGAAGAAAATTCTTGACATTATTGCATATTCTTCCTATTACAGAATTTGATGTAATTTTTGACATGGATTGGCTGTTTGATCATAAAGTGAAAATTGATTGCTATGAAAAGCGGATTGAAATTCAAATCCCTGGGGAAGATAAATTAATTTACTTCGGCCAAGGAAGGATAATTCCTTTAATATCTATGCTCAAGGCACAAAAGCTACTTGGCAAAGGATGCGAAGGATGCTTGGTATCTATTGTGGATTTGGACATGAAATTTTGTAAACCCACAGAAGTACCAGTTGTTCAGGAATATCTAGACATTTTTCCAGAAGAATTGCCTGGATTACCTCCTGATAGAGAAATAGAATTTGAAATTCAGTTGATTCCAGTCGCTGAGCCAATTTCCAAAGCTCCTTATCGTATGGCACCAGCCGAGCTTCAAGAATTAAAGGTGCAAATTCAGGAATTATTAGACAAGGGATTTATCAGACCCAGTGTATCCCCATGGGGTGCACCTATTTTGTTTGTGAAGAAGAAAGATGGTAGTCTTCGCATGTGTATTGACTACCGGGAAATCAACAAAATTACTATCAAAAATAAATATCCTTTGTCGCGGATTGATGATCTATTTGATCAGTTGCAAGGAGTAGCAATATTTTCAAAAATTGACCTGAGATCTGGATATCATCAACTGAAAATTAAGATAGAAGATGTTTCCAAAACAGCTTTCAGGACCAGGTATGGGCACTATGAATTTTTAGTGCTACCTTTTGGACTGACAAATGCACCAGCAGCTTTTATGGATTTGATGAATCGCGTGTTCAAGAAATATTTAGATCAGTTTATCATTATCTTCATTGATGATATATTGATATATTCTAAATCCCTAGAAGAACACGCTGCACATCTACATTTAACATTGCAGACTTTGAAAGAAAATCAGCTATTTGCTAAATTCTCTAAATGCGAATTTTGGCTGTCCAAGGTCTTGTTTTTGGGGCATGTAGTGAGTGCAGAAGGAATCTCAGTTGATCCTCAGAAGATTTCTGCCATTGTAGATTGGCCAAGGCCTACAACAGTAATAGAAGTTAGAAGTTTCTTGGGTTTGGCTGGGTATTACAGAAAGTTTGTGAAAGGCTTTTCCCAAATAGCCTCACCCTTAACAAATTTGACACGAAAAGCAATAAAGTTTGAATGGGATGCAGCTTGTGAAGATAGCTTCCAAATATTGAAGAATAAATTGGTTTCAGCCCCAATTCTAACATTACCAGAAGGCACAGAAGGTTATCATATATACAGTGATGCATCTTTGCAAGGTCTTGGCTGTGTATTGATGCAAAATAAGAAAGTAATTGCTTATGCATCTAGACAGCTTAAGATACATGAAAAGAATTATCCTGTGCACGATTTGGAGTTAGCAGCTGTAGTTTTTGCCTTAAAAATCTGGAGGCATTATTTGTATGGAGTTAAGTGTGTGGTTTTCACTGATCATCAGAGTTTAAAGTATATTTTTACTCAGAAGGAACTAAATCTCAGGCAACGAAGGTGGCTGGAGTTTATTAAAGATTATGATGTGGAAATCACTTACCATCCTGGGAAAGCGAATGTGGTCGCTGATGCTCTTAGCAGGAAAGCTAGTATTAGTAGCATTTTGACTATCACAGAAGAAAAACAATTAATTTTTGAGATGGATAAATTACAACTAGAAGTAGATATTCGAAGAAATACGGCTTTGCTGGCACACTTATCAGTAAGACCAGATTGGTTGGCCTCTATTAAAGACGATCAGGGAGAAGATCTTGAATTGCAAAAGATAATACAGAGGGTTCAGGAAGGACAGGAATCTACTTTTCAATTGGACCAGGCTGGTTTACTTAGATTTCAAGGCAGGTTATGCATACCAGCACAACAACTTAGGGATTTGTTATTAAAGGAAGCTCATAACTCTCGATATTCAATACATCCAGGCGAGAATAAAATGTATCAATAATTGAGACAACAATACTGGTGGCCAGGATTGAAGAAGGATGTTTCTAACTGGGTTCAAAAATGCTTAATTTGTCAGCAGGTGAAAGGAGAGCAACAAAAACCTGGGGGGTTGTTGCAGTCATTACCTATTCCAGAATGGAAATGGGAGGAAGTGGCAATGGATTTTGTGATCGGTTTGCCTAGGTCACCTGCAGGTCATGACTCAATCTGGATAATTGTTGATAGGCTAACAAAATCTGCTCACTTTTTAGCTGTTAAAACTACTTATTCTGCAGAGAAGTTAGCTCAGGTATATGTGAGTCAGATTATCAGATTGCATGGGATTCCAAAAGTCATTATATCTGACAGAGACCCTAAATTTACTTCTCACTTCTGGAAGAATGTGCATCAAGCTTTTGGTACGAGATTGCGTTTCAGCACAGCCTTTCATCCTCAAACAGATGGTCAGACAGAGAGAACTATCAAAACCTTGGAAGATTTGCTACGACTTTGCATCTTGGATTTTGGTGGAGATTGGGAAAGCCACTTACCTTTGGTGGAATTTGCTTATAATAATAGCCATCAGTCCAGCATTGGGATGGCACCCTATGAAGCGCTGTATGGGAGAAAATGTCAATCACCTTTGTGCTGGAATGAAGGGAAGGAAAGAAATTTGCTCGGTCCTAGATTTGTTGAAGAAGCAACAGAAAAGATCAGAATTATTCAAGACAGAATAAAAACAGCTCAGGACAGACAAAAGAAGTATTATGACGCAAAACATCGAATGGTTGAGTTCCACGAGGGGGAACATGTTCTTATCAAGGTAAGTCCAACAAAAGGTGTCATAAGGTTTGGAAGAGCAGGAAAATTGAAGCCTAAATTCATTGGTCCTTTCCAAATCCTAAGAAGGGTTGGACAAGTGGCATACCAAATTGCTTTGCCTCCTCAATTGTCAGGTGTGCATAATGTGTTCCATGTCTCATCTTTGCGAAGATATGTTTCAGATCCCTCCCATGTTGTTAGTTATATGGACCCAGATATAGAAATTCAAATGGATTTGACATATCTCGAACTGCCTGTGAGAATACTTGATAGGCAGGAGAAAAAGCTCAGAAATAAAATCATTCCTATGGTTAAAGTCCTATGGAATGGTCAAACAGAAAGAGAAGCTACCTGGGAAGTGGAAACATATATGATCAATCAGTATCAGGAGCTTTTCTAAATTTCGGGACGAAATTTTTTGTAAGGAGGGAAGATTGTAACAGCCCTAATTTTCTCTTATTTGTATTTTTATATTTTTTATAGAAAGAGCTCTTTGAGACGAGTCCAACGGTGGTAAGTTTGTAATTTTTGGAATTTTGGATAATTAGTTATGAATTTTTAAAGTTTTGGATATATTTGTAATTTCAGGATTTCAGATCTGTGATATATCTGCAATTTAGGATTTCCGACTTAGTTTAAAATCGGATGGCGGAAGGTAAATTTGTAAATATGGAATTGTCGGCCAGGCCAGGGTAGATTTGTAATTTGGAAAAGTTCAGGGGGTGTTCTGCAAAAAATCACGAACGTGTCGGTACAAGGCAAAATTAACACATACGTGTCCACCCGGGCGAGGATATCAGCCCGGGTGAGTTAATCCTCTTAAGCACAGAAGCTGTTTGGAAAAAAAATTTTGAGCGATTGCGAAAAGTTGCCGAAAATTTAACGGAAGCTGGGAAGCTCGTCGGAGAAACTGCGGCAAGGTAAGATGGTTCGTTTTATTTTGCTGTATTGGGGTTCTGTTGAGTGGGGGGAGAGTAAGAGAGGCCGGCAGAATGTTTATTTTCGGCCGGAGACGTATTGGGTTGTCGAAGGAGTGGCCGGAGTTGTCGGCCGCGAGATGCGGAATGTTTTTCCGGCAAACTGGTCGTCGAGGAGTGCGAAAGAAGTCGAGAGGAGCTTGGTATTTCCCGGAGAGGGATTCGGGGAAACGAGAAAATTTACCGTCGGACGCGAGCGGCGGCGAGGAGAGAGGGAAGCAGCGTCGCGTGAGAAACAGGGATGATCCTGTTTGAACCGGTTCGGGTTAACCGAACCGGAAGGCGCCCGGTTCGGGCTGAGGCGGAGGAGAGAGAGACCGGGTTCGGGCTGAGGCGGAGGAGAGAGAGAGGGAGAGAGGGGCGCGGTTCAGTCGGCTGAACCGCGGAGCTGAACCGCAGGCCGGTTCAGCGGACGCGCGGTCCAGGCGCGGCGAGAAACAAGGAGAAGAATTGGGATTTTTGGGGATTTCGGGGTGTGTTTGGGAAAGCTTTTAGAAAGCTGTTTTTGTGACTTAAAACCTTTTTATTTATTTTAATTATTTTGCACATGTGACCTTGTAGGGACTCCAGAAATTGAGAATAGAGGTCCTACAATAATAGATCCAGGTAGATAAATTCGTAACCTGTGATAAAGCACAATAGTATTTATTTATATTTCGATACATGGTTTCTTACGGGCTTCATTACAGTTTTTCTTTACATGACTTTTATCTCATGGCTTGATATATGTTTTATGGTGTTATTTTCTGATTGAACTGAAAGCCTAAAAGATGACAAAAAGGAAATTGAAACAAAAAGCATAATACGAGATAAAATATAATTGGTTGGACATATTGATATGGTTTTGGCATATTTATCACATGTGTGACATGATTGGAAAATAAAAATTGAAAATTGGATTCCTGGAGACATTATCCTCACCACTAGGCCTAGCGGATGAGATCTCAGGGTATCGATCTTCAGATCAGATATCTGCCTAGTGTGTATGTGTACCATGACCTTCGTATATATTGATGACACCAGGCCTAGCGGATGTGATCGCAGGGTATCAGTACTATACCTGCCTGGTGGCACTAGGCCTAGCGGATGAGATCGCAGGGTATCGGTCTTCGGATCAGATATCTGCCTTGTGTTATGACTGGATGGATGCCGGCTGAAGGTCATTTGATATGATGATTGGATCCAGAGGATAATGATTCAGAAGGGAATCGGGCCCAGTAAGTATATAACATATAAAATAATGGAAATGGAAATTTGGTATACATGTTTATCTGGTTTACTTTTGATACTGCATGACATTTGATAAGAAGGTATTCATATGGTTTATTTTTCATCGCTTATGAGATGGATTTTGTTTTATCATGTTTCACGGCTTGTCTTTTATATCTGGAGATTTATTTTACTTGGTTACATAATGGATTTATCTGCTGAGATATATATGTCTCATTAGTGCTTCATCACAGGTCATGAAATCACTGCACCGAGAACTGGGAATGATGCTGTTACAGGAGAGCCCTTTCCAAGAGATGTGTGAGAGGGAAAATTTTAGTGTGATTAAATGTTTAAAAACATGTCTTTATATATATACTTTGGATTTTGAGTTAGTGTTTGTCTTACCGTCGGGTCCCCACCTATGGTTTGTTTATTTGTCCTCACTTAGATATTGTATCTCGTGACTCTGATGTTCATTTTGTGATCTAATGGTATTGATGTCGGTGGGGTGCCTGACACAACAATTCTCTATAATATTATATATATAACAATTGATACCGTTTGTTTTAATTAGTCAATGCTTTTAGTTATGATAGCTTTCCAAATATTCTATGATATTAAAGTTGGTAGTGTTACTATGACCTCTCTATTACAAATTTCGTATTTCCTTTCTTGTTGCATGATGTAATTCATTTCATGATTTTATAGGCATCAATTTTCATAATTGATAAATTATTCTCAAAAGTAACCCATGCTTATTTGGCTTCTTTATAATAAAAAAACATGAA
>JAIUJO010000116.1:1417500-1420000 GCA_023846275.1 Vanilla planifolia
CAAGAAGAAGTAGAAGAAGATGATGATTATAAAGTAGATGAAGAAGAAAAAGAAGAAGAAGAAGAATTAGTAGAAGAAGAAGAAGAAGACGGTGATAATGAAGAAGAAGAAAAAGAAGAAGCAGAGGAAGAAGAAGAAGTTGAAGAAAAGGAAGAATATGAAGAAGAAGATGATGATGAAGCAGAGAAGATAGAAGAAGAAGAAGATGATGATGATAAAGAAAAATAAGAAGAATAAAAAAAGGAAGAAGAAGATGATGATGAACAAGATGATGATGAACAAGATGATGATGGTGAAGATGAAGAAGAAGAAGAAGAAGAAAAGGAAGACAAAGAAGAAGAAGAAGAAGAAGAAGATGAAGTAGAAAAAGAGGAAGAAGAAGAAGAAGACGAAGAAGAAGAAGAAGAAGAAGAAAAAAAAAGAAGAATAAGAAGAAGAAGAAGTGGAAAAAGAACTAGAAGACGGAATTGATGAAGAAGAAGAAGAAGAAGAAGAAGAAGAAGAAGAATGAGGAGGAGGAGAAGAAGGAGGAGCAGAAGGGGAGGAACAAAAAGATGAAGAAGTTGAAGATAAAGAAGAAGAAGAAGAAGAAGAAGAAGAAATTGAAGAAGAAGAAGCAGATGAAGAAGAAGAAGAAGAAGAAGAAGCAATAGAGGAGAAGAAGAAGAAGGATAAGAAGAAGAAGAAGAAGAAGAGGAAGAAGTAGAAGAAGATGAAGAAGAAGAAGTAGAAGAAGAAGAAGAAGAAAAACAAGAAGTAGTAAAAGAAGAAGAAGAAGAAAACTAGAAGAAGAAAAAATAGGTGAAAAAGAGGAAGAAGGAGAAGAAGATGAAGAAGAAGAAGAAGAAAAGAAAAAAGAAGAGGAAGGAGCAGAGGAACAAGGAGTGGTTACTAGAAGAAGAAGTATAAGGAAAAGAAGAAGAAGAAGAGGAAGAAGAAGAAGAAGATGATGATGATGATGATCATGATGCTGAATACGAAGAAGAAGAATAAAAAGAAGTAGAGGAGGAAGAAGAAGAAGAAGAAGAAAGAGATGAGGAAGAAGAAGAAGAAGAGGAGGAAGAAGAAAGAGAAGAGGATGAAGAAGAAGAAGAAGAAGGAGGAAGAGGAGTAGGAGAAGAAGAAGTCATAGAGGAAGAAGAAGAAGAAGAAGAAGGGGAATTATAGAAGAAGAGGAGAAGTAGAAGAAGAACAAGAACACGAAGAAAAAGTCGAGGAAGAAGATGATGAAGAAGAAGAAGAAGAAGTAGAAGAAGAAGAAGATAAAGAAGTAGTAGTAGTACAAGAAGAAGAAGAATAAAAAGAAGAAAAAGAAGAAGAAGAAGAATAAGAATAAGGAGGAGAAGAATAAAAGGTAGAAGAAGAAGAAGAAAAAGGCAAAGAAGAAAAAGAAAAGAAGAAGAATAAGAAGAAGAAGAAGAAGAAGATGATGATGAAGATGAAGAAGATGAAGAAGATGAAGAAGAAGAAGAAGAAGATGATGATGAAAAAGATGAAGAAGAAGTAGAAGAAGAAGAAGAAGAAGAAGAAGAACAAGATGTTGGAGAAGAAGAAGAACAATGACAAGAAGAAGAACAAGAAGAACAAGAAAAAGAAGAAGAACAAGAAGAACAAGAAAAGAAGAAGAAGAAGAAGGAGAAGAAGAAGAACACGAAGCACAAGAAGAAGAAGAAGAACAAGAATTTTAAGATAAAGAAGAAGAAGAAGAAGAAGAAGAAGATAATGATGATGAAGGAAAAGAAGAAGAACAAGAAGATGTAGAAGAAGAAGAAAGTGAAGAAGAAGAAGAAAAAGAAGAAGAAGAAGAAGGAGAAGAAAAAGAAGAAGAAAAGAAGCAGAAGAAGAGGAAATAAAAGAAAAAGAAGAATTAGAAGGAGAACAAGAAGTAAAGAAGAAGAAGAAAACGAAGAGAAAGAAGAAGTGGAAAAAGAGGGAGAAGGATAAGAAAAAGAAGTAGTAGTAGTAGTAAAAGAAGAAGAAGAAGAAGATCAAAAAGGAGAAGAAGAAGAAGAAGAAGAAGAAGAAGAAGAACAAAGAGAAGAAGAAAAATAATAATTAGAATAAGAACAAGAAGTAGAAGAAGAGGAGGGGGAAAAAGAAGAAATAGGAGAAGAAGTAGTAGTAGAAGAAGAAGAAGAAGATGAAGAAGAAGAAGAAGAAGAAGACAAATATGAGGAGCAAGAAGAATAAAAGAACAAGTGGAAGAAGAAGAAGAAGAAGAAGAGGAGGAAGAAGAAAGAGAAGAAGAAAAAGAAGAAGAAGAGGAAGAAAGAGAAAAAAAATAAGAACATGAAGGAGAAGGAGGAGGAGGAGAAGAAGAAGACAAAAAAGAAGAAGAAGAAAAAGAAGAATATGAAGAAGAAGAAGAAGAAGAAGAGGACGGCGAAGAAGTAGTAGAAGAAGAAGGGGAATTGTAGAAGAAAAGGAGAAGAAGAGGAAGAGCAAGAAGAAGAAGAAGAAGTCCACGAAGAAGAAGTAGTAGAAGAAGAAGAAGCAGAAG
>JAIUJO010000116.1:1425000-1427500 GCA_023846275.1 Vanilla planifolia
GAGAAGAAGAAAGAGGAGAAGGGGAGGAAGAAAAAGAAGAAGAAGTTGAAGATAAAGAATAAGAAGAAGAAGAAGAAGAAGAAGAAAAAATTGAAGAAGAAGAAGATGATGAAGAAGAAGAAGAAGAAGTAGAAGGACAAGAAGAAGGATAAGAAGAAGAAGAAGAAGAAGAAGAAGTAGAAGAAGAAGAAGAAGAAGAAGAAGAAAACTAGAAGAAGAAAAAATAGGAGAAGACGAGGAAGAAGGAGAAGAAGAAGAAAAAGAAGAAGAAGAGAAAGAAGAAGAGGATGGAGAAGAGGAATAAGGAGTGGTACTAAAAGGATAAGTATAAGGAAAAGAAGAAGAAGAAGAGGAAGAAGAAGAAGAAGAAGAAAATGATGATGATGATGCTGAATACGAAGAAGAAGAATAAAAAGACGTAAAGGAAGAAAAAGAAGAAGAAGAAGAAAGAGATGAGGAAGAAGAAGAAGAAGAGGAGGAAGAAGAAAGAGAAGAAGATGACGAAGAAGAAGAAGAAGAAGAAGAAGAGGAAGAAAGAGAAGAAGAAGAATGAGGAAGAGGAGTAGGAGAAGAAGAAGACAAAGAAGAAGAAGAAGCAGAAAGGGAATTGTAGAAGAAGAGGAGAAGAAGCAGAAGAACAAGAACAAGAAAAAGTCGAGGAAGAAGTTGATTAGAAGAAGAAGAAGAAGTAGAAGAAGAAGAAGATAAAGAAGTAGTAGTAGTAGTAGAAGAAGAAGAAGAATAATAATAATAAGAATAAGGAGGAGAAGAATAAAAGGAAGAAGAAGAAGAAGAAATAGGCGAAGAAGAAAAAGAAAAGAATAAGAATAAGAAAAAGAAGAAGAAGAAGATGAAGATGAAGAAGATGAAGAAGATGAAGAAGAAGAAGAAGAAGATTAAGAAAAAGAAGAAGAAGAAGAAAGAGAAGTAGTAGAAGAAGAAGAAGAAGAAGAAGAAGGAAGAAGAGGAAAAAGAAGAAGAGGAACAAGTAAAATGGGAGGAAGAGGAAGAAGGAGAAGGTAAATCAAAAGAAGAATAGGAAGATTATGAAGGTGAAAAAGAAGAAGAAGAAGAAGAAGAGAAGGAGGAGGAGGAAGAAGAAGATGAAGTAGAAGAAGAAGAACAACAAGAACAAGAAGATGAACAAGAATATGAAGAAGAAGAAGAAGGAGATGAAGAAGAAGAAGAAGAAGAAGAACAAGGACAAGAACAAGAATATTTAGAAGAAAAAGGACAAGAAGAAGAAGAAGAAGAAGAAAAGAAGAGAAAGCAGAAGAAGAAGAAGAAGAAGAAGAAGAAGAAAGAGGACAAGAAGAAGAAGTAGAAGAAGTAGAAAAAGAAGAAGAAGAGAAATATGAAGTGGAAGAAGAAGTAGAGGAACAAGAAGAAGAGGAAGAAGGAGAAGGAAAAGAAGAAGAAGAAGAAGAAGATGATGATGATGATGATGATGAAGAAGAATAAGAACAACAAGAAGAGGAAAATGAAGAAGAAGAAGAAGAAGAAGAAGGAGAAGAAGAAAGAGAAGAAGAAGAAGGAGAAAACGAAGGAGAAGAAGAAAAGAAGAAGAACAAGAAGACAAAGAAGAAGAATACTAAGAAGTAGAAGAAGTAGAAGACAGAGAGGAAGAAGTAGAAGAAGAAGGCGAAGGTGAACGAGATGAAGAAAAGAAGATGAAGAAGAAGAAGAGAAAGAGGAAGAAGAAGAACAAGATGAAGACGAAAAAGAAGAAAAAGATGAAGAAGTAGAAAAAGAAGAGGAAGAAAAAGAAGAAGAAGAAGAACAAGAAGAAGAAGATGAAGAAGAAGAAGAAGAAGAAGAAGAAGAGGGAGAAGAAGAAGTAGGAGCAGAAGAAGAAGGAGAAGAAGAACAAGAAGAAGAAGGAGAAGAAGAAAAATCAAAAGAAAAAGAAGAAATATGAGAATAAGATCGAGGAGAAGGGGAAGAAGTAGAAAGAGAAGAAGAAGAAAAAGAAGAAGAAGAAGGAGAGGAAGAAGTAAAAGAAGATGAAGAAGCAAAAGAAGAAGAAGAAAAAGAAGAAGAAGAAGATGATGATGATGAAGAAGAAGATGAAGAGAAGAAGAAGAAGAAGAAGAAGAAGAAGAAGAAAATGAAGATGAAAATGAAGAAGAAGAAGGAGAAGAAGATGATGAAGATGTTGAAGAAGAAGAAGAAGAGGAAGAAGAAGAAGCAGAAGAAGAAGGAGGAGAAGAAGAAGTAAAAGAAGTTGAAGAAGAAGAAGAAGAAGAAGAAAAAGAAATAGTAGAAGAAGAAGAAATAAGAGAAGTAGATGGAGGAAAAGAAGAAGAGAAAGAAGAAAAAGAAGAAGAAGAAGAAGAAGATGAAGAATAGGAAAAAGGAGAAGGTACAGAAGAAGAAGAAGAAGAAAAAGAAGAAGATGATGAAGAAAAAGAAGAAGAAGAAGAAGAAGAAGAAGAAGGACAAGAACAAGAAGGAGAGGAAGATAAAGAAGAGGAAGAGGAAGAAGAAATTTGTAGAAGAA
>JAIUJO010000116.1:1467500-1470000 GCA_023846275.1 Vanilla planifolia
GAAGTAGAAAAATTAGAAGAAGAAGAAGAAGAGGATGATGATGTTGATGAAGAAGAAGAAAAACAAGAAGAAGAAATAATATTAGTAGTAGAAGAAGAAGAAGGAGAAGATGATGAAGAAGAAGAAGAAGGCAAAGCAGAAGAAGTTGTAGTAGTAGTAGAAGAACAAGAACAAGAACAAGAACAAGAATAGGAAGAAAAGAAAGAAGAAGATGAGGAGGAAGAAGAAGATGAAGAATAGGAAGAAAAAGAAGAAGAAGAAGAAGAAGAAGATATAGAAGAAGGAAACTAAGAAGAAAAAAGAGAACAAGTAAAACAAGAAGACGAAGAAGAAGAAGAAAAAGAAGAAGAAGAAGCGGAAGTTGAAGAAGGAGAGGAAGAAGTAGAAAAAGAAAAAGATGAAGTAGACGAAAAGGAAGAAGAAGAAGAAGAAGAAGAAGAGAAAGAAGAAAAGAAGAAGAAGAAGATGATGATGATGAAGAGGTGGAAGAAAAAGAAGAAGAGGAAAAGAAGAAGAAAAGGAGAAGAAGGCGAAGAAGAAAAGAAGAAGAAGAAGAAAAGAAGAAGAAGAAGAACAAGAGGAAGACGAAGGAGAAGAAGAAGAAGTGGAAGAAGAAGTAGAAGACGATGAAGGAGGAGAAAAAGAAGAAGAAGAAGAAGAAGGAGAAGAAGGGGAAGAAGAAGAAGAAGGAGAAGATGACAAAGAAGAAGAAGAAGAAGAAGACGAATAAGAAACGGAAGAGGAAGATGTGGAAGAAGATGAAAAAGAAAAGGAAGAAGAATTAGAAGATGAAGAAGAAGAAGAAGAAGAAGAAAAAGAAGAAGAAAAATAATAGTAGAAGAAGAAATAATAGAAGTAGAAGAAGAAGAAGAAAATGTAGAAGAAGAAGAAGAAGAAGAAGAAGAAGAAGAAGAAGAAGACAAAGAAGAAGAAGAAGAAGAAGAAGAAGAAGAAGAAGACGAAGAAGAAGAACAAGAATAATAAGTAGAAGAAAAAGTAGAAGAAGACGAGGAGGAAGCAGAAGACATAGAAGAAGAAGAACAAGAGAAGAAGAAGAAGAAGTAAAAGAAGAATAAGAAAAATAAGAAAAAGAAGAAGAAGAACAAGAAGAAGAAGTAGTAGAAGAAGAAGAAAATTAAGAAGAAGAAGAAAAAGATAAAGAACAACAAGAAGAAGTTTTAGAAAAAGATGATGATGAAGAAGAAGAAGTAGAAGAAGGAGAAGAAGAAGAAAAAGAAGATGAAGACCAAGAAGAAGATGTTTAAGAAAAAGAAGAAGAAGAAGAAGAAGAAGAAGAAGAAGTAGAAGAAGCAGAAGAAGAAGAAGATTAAGAAGAAGAAGAAGAAGAAGAAGATAAAGAACAAGAAGAAGAAGTTTAAGAAAAAGATGATGATGAAGAAGAAGAAGTAGAAGAGAAAGAAGAAGAAGATAAAGACTAAGAAGAAGATGTTTAATAAAAAGAAGAAGAAGAAGTAATAGTAGTAATAGAAGAAGAAGAAGAAAAAGAAGAAAGAGAAGAAGAAGGAGAACAAGAAGAAGAAAAATAAGCAGAAGAAGAGGAGGAAGAAGAAGAGGAAGAGGAAGAAGAATAAGAGGAAGAAGAAGAAGAAAGAGATGGAAAAGAAGAAAAAGAATAAGAATAGAACAATAAGAAGAAGAAGAATAAGAATAGAATAATAAGAAGAAGAAGAAGAAGAAGAAAAGGAAGAAGAAAAGGAAGAGTAACAAGAAGAAGAGGAAGAAGAGGAAGAAGGAAAAGAAGAAGAAGAAAAAGGAGAAGAAGAAGAAGAAGTAGAAGAAGTGGAAAAAGAAGAAGAAGAAGAAGAAGAACAATAGGAAGAGGGAGAAGAAAGACAAGAAGAGGAAGAATATGATGAAGAAAAAGAAACAGAAGAAGAAGGAGAAGAAGAAGAAGAAGAAGAAGAAGAACATGAATAAGAAGAAGAAGAGGAAAAGAAGAAGTAGAGGAGAAGATGATGAAGAAGAAGAAAAAGAAGAAGAATTAGAAGTAGAAGAAGTAGTAGAAGAAGAAGAAGAAGAAGTAAAAGAAGAAGAAGAAAAAGAATAGGAAGTAGTTGAAGAAGAAGAAGAAGAAGAAGATAAATTAGAAAAAGAAGAACAAGAAGATTAAATGTAAAAGAAAGAAGAAGAGGTAGAAGAAGAAAGACAAGAAGATGATGATAATGATGATGATGAAGATTGCGATGAAGAAGGCAAAGAAGAAGAAAAAGAAGAAGAAGAAAGGGAAGAAGAAGAAGAAGAAAAACAAGAACAAAATGACAGAGAAGAAGAAGAAGAAATAGAAGAAGAAGAAGAAGCAGAAAACAACGAAGAAAAACAAGAAGAAGAAGAAGTTACCCAAGAAGAAGAAGAAGAAGAAGAAGAAGAAGGAGAAGAAGAATTAGAAGAAGGAAAAGAGGAAGAAGAAGAAGAAGAAGTAAAGGAAGAAAAAGAAGAAGACGACGAAGAAGAAGAAAAAGAAAAAGAAGAAGAAGAAGAA
>JAIUJO010000116.1:1480000-1485000 GCA_023846275.1 Vanilla planifolia
AGAAGAAGAAGAGGAAGAAGAAGAAGAAGAAGATGAAAATGAAAAAGAAGTAGAAGTAAAGGAAGAAGATTGAGAAGAAGAAGAAGAAGAAGAACAATAACAACAACAAAAATAACAAAAACAAGGTGAAGAAAAAGAACAAGATGGAGAAGAAGAAGTAGAAGTAGAAGAAGAACATGAAGAACAAGAAGAAGAAGAAGAACAAGAAGAAAAAGAAGAAGAAGAAGAAGAAAATCATGATGAAGAAGAAGAAGATGATGAAGAAGAAGAAGAATAGGAAGTAGAAGAAGAATAAAAAGAATAATAAGAAGAAGAAGAAGATGAGGAAAATTAGAAGAATAGAAGAAGAAGAAGAAGAAGAAGAAGATGAAGAAGAAAATGAAGAAGACGCAGAAGAAGTAGAAAAAAAGAAGAAAAAGAAAAAGAAAAAGTAGAAGAAGAAGAAGAAGGACAAGTGCAAGAAGAAGAAAAAGAAAATGAAGAAGAAGAAGATGTTGATGATGAAGAAGAAGAAGAAGAAGAATAAAAGAAAGAGCAAGAGGAAGAAGAAGAAGAAGAGGAACAAAAAGTAGAGCAAGAAGTGGAAGGAGGAGAAGGAAAAGAAGAAATTTAAGAAGAAGAAGACGAAGATGAGAAGAAGAAAAAGAAGAAAAAGAAGAAGAGGAAGAAGGAGAAGAAAAAGAAGTAGAAGAAGAAGAAGAAGAAGGAGAAGAAGAAGCAAGAGAAGATGAAGAAGAAAACGAAGAAGAAGAAGAAGAGTTAGAGGAGGAAGAAGAAGAGTACAAGATGAAGAAGAAAAGACGTTGAAGATAAAGAAGAAGAAGAAGAAGAAGAATAAGAAGAAGACGAGGAATAGAACAAGAATAGAAGAAGAAGAAGAGGAAGAAGTAAAAGAAAATGAAGAAGAAGAAGAACAAGAAGAAGTAGAAGATGAAGAAGATGAAGAAAAAGAAAATGAAGAAAAAGAAGAAGAAGAGGAGGAAGAAGATGGAGATGATGAAAAGAAGAAGATGGTGAATAAGAAGAAGAAGAAGAAGAAGAAGAATGAGAAAGAGAAGAAGAAGAGCAAAAACAACAATCAGAAATAGTAGAAGAAGAAGAAGATGGTGAGGAAGAAGAAGAGGAAGAAGAAGAAGGCAACTAAGAAGAAGATGAAGCAGAAGAAAAGAAAGCAGAAGAATAAGAAGGAGAAGAAGAAGAAGAAGAAGAAAAATAAGAAGAAGAAGAAGAAGAAGGGGAAGGAGAAGAAGAAGAAGAAGAAGAAGTTGAACATAAAAAGGAAGGATTAGAACAAGAATAAGAAGAGGAAGAAGTAGAAGAGGTAGAAGAAGAAGAAGAAGAAGATAAAGAAGATGAAGATTAAGTAGAAGATGAAGATTAAGTAGAAGAAGAAGAAGAAGAATAACAAAATGAAGAAGAAGAAGAAGATGATGATGATGAAGAAGAAGAAGGTGACGAAGAAGATGGAGGAGGAGAAGAAGAGGAAGGAGAAGAAGAAGACGAAGAAGAAGATGGAGGAGAACAAGAAGTAGAAGAAGGGGAAAACGAAGAAGTGGAAAAAGAAAAAGAGAAAGAAGAAATAGAAGAAGAATAAGTTGAAGAAAAAGAGGAAGAAGAAGAAGAAGAAGAAGGAGAAGAGGAAGAAGAAGAGCTGGGAGAGGGAGAAGATGAAGATGAAGAAGATGCAGATTCAGAAGAAAAAGAAGAAGGAGAAGAAGAAGAAGAAGAAGAAGAAAAGAAGAAGAAGAGAAAGAAGAAGAAGAATAAGAAGAATAAGTTCAAGAAGAAGAAGAAGAAGAAGTAGTAGAAGAAGAAGACTTAGAAGAAAAAGAAGAATAAGCATAAGAAGAAGGAGAAGAAGAAGATGACGAAAATGAAGAAGAAGAAGAAGAAGAAGAAGATGATGATGATGATAATGATGAAGAAGATGAAGAAGAAAAAGAAGAAGAAGTTGGAGAAGAAGAAGAAGAAGATGAAGAAGAAGAAGAAGAAGACAAAGAGGAAGAAGAACAAGAGGAAGAAGAAGAAGAATTAGAAGAAGGTGATGGAGAAGAAGATTAAGAAGAAGAAGAAGAAGAAGAAGTCTAAGAAGAAGTATAAGATGAACATGAAGAAGAAGTAAAAGAAGCAGAAGAAGAAAATGAAGAAAAAGAAAAGAAGTAGAACTATAAGAGGAAGAAGAAAAAAAAGATAAAGAAGAAAAAGAACAACAACAACAAAAATAACAACAACAGGGTGAAGAAGAAGAACAAGAAGCAGAAGAAGATGGAGAAGAAGAAGAAGAAGTAGAAGAAGAACAAGAAGATGAAGAAGAATAAGAAGAAGAAGAAGAAGAAGAAGAAGAAGAAGAAGAAGATAATGACGAAGAAGAAGAAGAAGAAGTAGAAGAAGAAGAAAATGAAGAAGAAGAAGAAGAAGAAGAAGAAGATAATGAAGAACAAGAAGAATAATAGGAAGAAGAGGAAGAATAAGAAGAATAAGAATAAGAAGAAGAAGAAGAAGAATAAGAGGGAAAGTAGAAGAATAGAAGAAGAAGAAGAAGAAGAAGAAGAAGAAGAAGAAGTAGAAAATGAAGAAGACGCAGAAGAAGTAGAAAAAAAGAAGAAAAAGAAAAAGAAAAGAAGAAGAACAAGAAGAAGGAGCAGGGCAAGAAGAAGAAGAAAAAAAAATGGAGGAGAAGAAGATGATGAAGGAGAAGAAGAAGAATAATAAAAGAAAGAGCAAGAGGAAGACAAGGAACAAAAAGAATAGGAAGTAGTGGAAGGAGGAGAAGGAAAAGAAGAAATTGAAGAAGAAGAAGAAGAAGAAGAAGATGAAGATGAGAAGAAGAAAAAGAAGAAAAAGAAGAATTGGAAAAAGGAGAAGAAAAAGAAGTAGAAGAAGAAGAAGAAGAAGGAGAAGAAGAAGCAAGAGAAGACGAAGAAGAAGAAGAAGAGTTAGAGGAGAAAGAAGAAGAGTACAAGATGAAGAAGAAAAAGACGTTGAAGATAAAGAAGAAGAAGAAGAAGAAGAAGAAGAAGAAGAATAAGAAGAAGAGGAATAGAACAAGAATAGAAGAAGAAGAAGAAGAAGAAGAAGTAGAAGAAAATGAAGAAGAAGAAGAACAAGAAGATGTAGAAGATGAAAAAGAAGAAGAAAAAGAAAATGAAGAAAAAGAAAAAGAAGAGGAGGAAGAAGATGGAGATGATGAAAAGAAGAAGATGGTGAATAAGAAGAAGAAGAAGAAGAAGAACAAAAACAACAATCAAAAGTAGTAGAAGAAGAAGATGGTGAAAAAGAAGAAGAGGAAGAAGAAGAAGGCAACGAAGAAGAAGAAAAAGAGGAAGAAGGAAAAGAAAAAGAAGTAGAAGAAGAAGAAGAAGAAGGACAAGAAACAGTAGGAGAACGCGAAGAGGAAAACGAAGAAGAAGAAGAAGAGGAGGAAAAGGAAGAAGAAGAAGAAGAAGAAGAGGAAGAAGAAGAAGAAAAAGAAGAAGAAAAAGAAGAAGAAGATTAAGAAGAAGATGTTGATGATGATGATGATGGTGATGAAAAGAAGAAGAAGAACAAAAAGAACAATTAGAAGTAAAAGAAGAAGTAGAGCAAGAAGAAGAAGGCGACGAAGAAGAAGATGAAGCAGAAGAAGAGAAAGAAGAAGAATAAGAAGGAGAAGAAGAAGAAGAACAAGAAGAAGAAGAAGTTGAAGAAAAAAAGGAGTAGAAGAAGAATAACTAGAGGAAGATGAAGAAGAGGTAGAAGAAGTAGAAGAAGATGAAGAAAATTAAGATTAAGTGGAAGACAAAGAAGAAGAAGAAGAAGAAGAAGAAGAAAAAGATGTGGAAAATGAAAAGGAAGAAGAAAAAGAAGTGAAACAAGAAGAAGAAGAAGAAGAAGAAAAAGAAGTGAAACAAGAAGAAGAAGAAGAAGAAGAAAAAGAAGAAGGAGAAGATGAAAAAGAAGAAGGAGAAGAGGATGAAGAAGAAGATGATGAAGAAGAAAAAGAAGGAGATGAAGAAGACAAAGAAGAAAAAGAAGAATAACAATAAATAGAGGGAGAAGAAGAAGAAGACGTAAAAGAAGAAGAAGAAGAAGAAGAAGAAGAAGAAGATAAACAAGAAGATGAAGAAAAAAATGATGAAGAAGAAAAAGAAGAGGATGAAGAAGAAGATGAAAAAGTAGAAGAAGAAGATGAAAAGAAGAAGAATAGAAGAAGAAGAAGAAGAAGAAGAAGAAAATGAAGAAGAAGAAGGAGAGGAATAAGAAGAAGAAGAAGAAGAAGAAGAGAAAGAAGAAAATCAAGAAGTAGAAGAAAAAGAAAAAGAAGAAAATGAAGAAGAAGAGGAAGAAGAAGGCAAAGGAGAAGAAGAAGAAGAAGAAGAAGAAGAAGATGATGATGATGATGAAGACGAAGAAGAACAAAGAGAAGAAAAAGAAGAAGAAGGGGAAGAAGAAGAAGAAGAAGAAGATGAGGAAGAAGAAGAAGAAGAAGAAGAAGAAGACGAAGAAGAAGATAATGATGAAGAAAAAGAAGAAACTAAGAAAAGAAGAAGAAGAAGAAGCAGAAGATGACAAAGAAGTGAAGAAAAAGAAGATGCAAAAGAAGAGGATGAAGAAGAAGAAGGAGGAGGAGAGAAGAAGAAGAATTAGAAAAAGAACAAGAAGAAAGAGAAGAAGAAGAAGGAGAAGAAGAAGAAGAAGAAGAAGAAGAACAAGAAGAAGAAGAAGAAGTTGAAAAAGAAGAAGGTGGTGAATAAGTAGAAGAAGAAGGAGATGAAGAATAAAAAAATGAGGAAGTAGAAAAAAAGAATTAGAAGTAAAAGTAGTAGAAGAAGAAGAAGAAGATGATGATGATGAAGATGAAGAAGAAGGCGATGAAGATGGAGGAGGAGAAGAAGAGGAAGGAGAAGAAGAAGGCGAAGAAGAAGGAGGAGAAGAAGAAGTAGAAGAAGAAGAAGAAGAAGAAGAAGAAGAAGAATAAGAAGAAGAAGAGAAAGAAGAAGAAGTAGAAGTAGAAGAAGTGT
>JAIUJO010000116.1:1492500-1495000 GCA_023846275.1 Vanilla planifolia
AGAAGAAGAAGAAGAAGAAGAAGAAGAAGAACAAGATGAAGATGATGAAGATGAAGAAGAAGAAGTAGAAAAATAGGAGGAAGATGATGAAGAAGAAGAAGAAGAAAAAGAAGAAGAAGAAGAAAAAGAAGAAGAAGAAGAAGAAGAAGTAGAATGAGAAGAGACATAGAAGAAGAAGAAGAAGAAGAAGATAAAGACGAAGAAGAATTAGAAGAAGAGGAACTAGGAGAAGAAGAAGAAGAAGAGGAAGAAGAAGATGAAGAAGAAGAAGAAGAAGAAGAATAATAATAAGATGAAGAAGTAGAAGAAGAAAAGTTTGAAAATGATGAAGAAGAAGAAGAAGTAGAAGAAGATAAAGAATAAGAAGAAAAAGAAGTAGAAGGAGAAGAAGAAGAATGAGAAGAAGAAGAAGAAAAAAAAAAAGGGGAAGAAGAAGAAGGAGAAGTAGAAGAAGAAGAAGAAAAAAAAAAGAAGAAAAAGTGGAAGAAGAAGAAATAGGGGAACAAGAAGAAGATGATGATGAAGAAGAGGGAGAGAAGGAAGAAGAAGAATAAGTGGAACAAGAAGAAAAGCAAAAAGAGGAAGAAGTACTAGGAAAAGAACAAGAAGATGTAGAAGAAGAACAAGAAGAAGAAGATGAAGATGAAGATGAAGAAAGAGAAGAAGAAGAAGAATAATAATAACAATAAGTAGAAGTAGAAGAAGAAGAAGTAGAAGAAGCTGAAGAAGAAGAAGAATTAGAAGAAGAAGAAGAAGAAGAAGACAAAGAAGAAAAAGAAGCATTGGAATAAGAAGAGGGAGTACAAGAAGAAGACAGTAGAAGAAGAAGAAGATGATGATGATGATGAAAAAGAAGAAGGAGAAGAAGAGGTAGAAGAAGAAGAAGATAAAGAAGAAGAAGATGATGATGAAGAAGAAGAAAAAGAAGAAGAAGAAGAACAACAAGACGAAGAAGAAGACATGGAAGAAAAAGAGGAAGAAGAAAAAGAAGTAGAAGAAGAAGAAGAAGAAGAAGAAGAAGAAGAAAATTAAGAAGAAGAAGAAGAAGAAGAAGAAAATAATGAAGAAGAAGAAGAAGATAAAGAAGAAGTTGAAGAAGAAGATGATGAAGAAGAAGAAAATAAAGAAGAAGAGGAAGAAGAAGATGAAGGAGAAGGAAAAGAAGAAGAAGAAGATGAAGAAGAAGAAGAAAAAGAAGAAGAATTGGAAGATGGAGAAGAAAGGGAAGAAGTAGAGGATGAAGAAGAAGAAAAAGAAGAAGAAGAAGAAGGAGAAGAAGAAGAATAAGAAGAAGAAGAAGGAGAAGAAAAAGAATACGAAGAAGAAGATAAAGAAGAAGAAGAAAAATAAAAAGGAGAAAAAGAAGATGAAGAGGAAGAAGAAGAACAAGAAGAAGAAGAAGAAGATGGTGATGGCGATGATGATGATGAAGAAGAACGAAGAGAAGAAGAAGAAAAAGAAGAAGAAGAAGTAGAAGAAGATGATGAAGAAGAAGAAGTAGAAGAAGATGAAGAAAAAAAAAGAAGCAAGGAGAAGATGATAAAGAAAAAGAAAAAGTAGAAGATGATGATGATGATGAAGAAGAAGAAGAAGAA
This sequence comes from Vanilla planifolia, assembly GCA_023846275.1. NCBI lineage: Eukaryota > Viridiplantae > Streptophyta > Magnoliopsida > Asparagales > Orchidaceae > Vanilla > Vanilla planifolia. The sequence goes on from JAIUJO010000116.1 coordinate 1,494,096, forward strand.
CAAGAAGGAGAAGAAGAAGAATTAGAAGAAAAGGAAGAAGACGAAGAATAAGAAGAAGAAGAAGAAGAAGATGATGATGATGATGAAAAAGAAGAAGATGGTGAATAAAAAGAAGAAGAAGAAAAACAATAACAAGATGATGAGGAAGAAAAAAAACAAGAATTAGAAGTAGAGGAAGAAGTAGAAGAAGAAGAAGGTGAAGAAGAGGATGAAGAAGAAGAAGAAGGAAAAGAAGTAGAAGAAGAAGAAGGAGAAGAAGAAGAAGAAGAAGAAGAAGAAGTAGAAGATGAAGAAGAAGAAGGAGAAGAAGAAGAAGAAGAAGGAGAAGAAGAAGAAGAATAAGAAGAAGAAGAAATAGAAGGAGAAGAAGTTCTAAAAGAAGATGAAGTTCAAGAAGAAGAGGAAGAACAAGAAGAAGAAGAAGAAGACAAAGAAGAAGAAAGGGAGAAGAGGAAGAAGAAAATGAAGAAGATGAAGATTAAAAAGAAGTAGAAGATGAAGATGAAGAAGAAAAAGAAGAAGAAGAAGAAGAATCAAATGAAGAAGATCAACAAGAAGAATAAGAAGAAGAAGAAGAAGACAAAGAATAAAAAGAAGACTAAGAATAACAAGAGGGAGAAGAAGAAGAAGACAAAAAAGAAGAAGAAGATGTAGAAGAAGAAGAAGATGATGATGATGAAGAATAAGAAGACGAAGAAGAAAAGGAAGAAGAAGAAGATGAAGGAGAAGATGAAGAAGAAGAAGAAGTAGAAGAAGAAGAGAAAGAAGAAGAAGAAGAAGATGAAAAGGAAGAAGAAGAAGAAGAGGAAGAAGAAGAAGAATAAGAAGAAGATGGAGAAGAAGAAGATAAAGAAGAATAAAAAGAAGAAGAGGAAGATGAAAAAGAAGAAGAAGAAGAAGAAGAC
>JAIUJO010000116.1:1502500-1510000 GCA_023846275.1 Vanilla planifolia
AAAAAGGAGGAAGAAGAAGAATAAGAAGAAGAATTGGAAAAAGAAGTAGAAGCAGAAGAAGTAGAAGAACTAGTAGAAGAAGAAGAAGATGATGATGATGATGATGATGATGAAGAGGAAGACAAGGAAGAAGTGGAAGGACAAGAAGTAGTGGAACAAGAAGAATAGCAAAAAGAGGAAGAAGTACAGGGAGAAGAAGAAGAAGAAGAAGGAGAAGAACAAGAAGAAGAAGATGATCATGAAGACGAAGAAGGAGAAGAACAAGAAGAAGAAGAAGAAGAATAAGTAAAAGTAATAAAAGAAGGAGTAGAAGAAGAAGAAGAAGTGGAAGAAGAAAAAGAAGGAGAAGAAGAAGAAGAAGAAGAAGAAGATGAAGAAGATGAAGAAGATGAAGAAGAAGAAGAAGAAAAAGAAGAAGATTAAGGAGAAGAAGAAGAAGAAGAAGAAGAAGAAGGAGAAAAAGATGAGAAGAAGAAGAAGAAGAATATGGAGAACAAGATGAAGAAGAAGAAGAAGAAGAAGAAGAAGTAGAAGTAGCAATACAAGAAGAAGAAAAATAAGAAGAGAAAGAAAAGGAAGAAGAAGAAGAGGAAGAAGAAGAAGAAGATGATGATGATGAAGGAGGAGAAGATGAAGTAGAAGAAGAAGAAGAAGAAGAAGAAGAAGAGGAAGAAGAAGAAGATGATGAAGAAGAAGATCAAGAAGGTGAAGAAGAAGAAGTAGAAGAAGACAAAGAAAAAGAACGAGAAGAAGATAAAGAAGAAGAAGAAGAAGAAGAAGATGATGATGATGAAGAAAAAGATGATGATGAATAATAATTATAAGAAGAAGAAGAGGAAGGAGAAGAAGAAGAAGAAGAAGAAGAAGAGGAAGAAGAAAACGATCAAGAAGAAGAAGAAGAAGAAGAAGAAGGAGAAGTAAAAGAAGTCGAAGTAAAAAAAGTGGAGGAAGAAGAAGAGAAAGAAGAAGAAGAAGAAGAAGAAGAAGAAAATGAAGAAGTGAAAGATGTAGGAGAATAAGAAGAAAACATAGAAGAAGAAGAAGAAGAAGTAGAAGAAGAAGAAGAAGAAGAAGAAGAGAAAGAAGAAGAAATAGTAGAAGAAGAAGAAGAAGAAGAGGAAGAAGAAGAAGTAGAAGAAGAACAAGTAAAAGAAGAAGAACAAGAACAAGAACAAGAAGAAGAAGAAGAAGATGAAGAGGTAAAAGAAGAAGAAGAAGAAGAAGAAGAAGAGAAGGATGAAAAAGATGAGGAAGAAGAAGAAGAAGATGATGATGATGACGATGATGATGATGATGATGATAATGAAGAAGAAGAAAAAGACGAAGAAGAATAAGAAGAATAAGAAATAGAATAATAATAATAATAATAATAATAATAATTATAAGGTGAAGAAGAAGAAGAAGAAGAAGACAAAGAAGAAGAAGAAGAAGAAGTTTAAGAAGAGGAAGAAATAGAAGACGAAGAATAAGAACAAGAAAAGAAAATGAATAAGAAGAAGAATAAGAAGATGAAGAACAAGAAAATAATGATGTTGAAGAAGATGATGATGATGAAAAGAAGAAGAAGAAGAAGAAGAAGAAGAAGATGAAGAAGAAGAAGAAGAAGTAGATGAAGAAGAAGAAGAAGAAGAAGAGGAGGAAGAAGAAGAAGAAGTTAAAGAAGAAGAAGAAGAAGAAGAAGATAAAGAAAAAGATAATAAAGAAGAAGAAGAAAAAGAGGAAAAGTAGAAGAACAGAAGAAGAAGAAGAAGAAGAAGAGGAAGAAGAAGAAGAAGAAGAAGAAAAAGAAGTAGGAGAAGAAGATGAAGAAGAAGAAGAAGTTGAGAAAGAAGTAGTATAAGAAGAAGAAGAAGCAGAAGAAGAACAAGAAGAAACAGAGGAAGAAGAAGAAGAAGAAGATGATGATGAAAAAGAAGTAGAGGAAGAAGAAGAAGAAGACGAAGAAGATGATGAAGATGAAGAATAAGAAGAAGAATAATAAGAAATATAAGACGGGGAAGAAGAAGAAGAAAATGAACTAGAAGGAGAAGAAGAAGGAGAAGGAGAAGAAGAAGAAGAAGAAGAAGAAGAAGAAGTAAAAGTTGAAGAAGAAGAAAAAGAAGAAGAGGAAAAAGGAGAAAAAGTAGAAGTTAAAGAAGAAGAAGAAAAAGAAAAGAAGAAAAAGGAGAATGAGACGAGGAAGAAGAAGAAGATGAAGAAGAAGAAGAAGAAGAAGAAGTATATGATGATGAAGAAGAAGATGAGGAACAAAGAAACGAAGAAGAAGAAGAAGAAGAAGTAGTAGGAGAAGAAGAAGAAGATGAAGAAGAAGAAGATGAAGAAGAAGAAGAAGAAGAAGAAGATGATCAAGATGAAGAAGAATAACAACATGATGAATAATAATGATAATGATAATAATAATAATAATAATAAGGAAAAGGAGAATAATAAGAAGAAGCAATAGAAGAAGAAGATCATGAAGAAGAAGAAGAAGGAGAAGAGGAAGAAGAAGAAGAACTAGAAGAAGAAGACAAGCAAGAAGAAGAAGAAAAAAGAAGAAGAAGAAGAAGAAGAAGGAGAAGGAGAAATTGATAAAGAAAAAGAAGGACACAAAGATTGAGAAGAAGAAGAAGAAGAAGAAGAAGAAGATGAAGAAGAAGAATTAGAAGAAGAAGAAGAAGAAGAAGACGAAGAAGATGAAGAAAAAGAAGAAGAACAAGAAGAAGATGAAAAAGATGGAGGCAGTGAATAACAAGAAGAAGAAGAAGAAGAATAAGAAGAAGTGGAAGAAGAAAGAAAACAAGAATTAGAAGGAGAAGAAAAAGAAGAAGAAGAAGAAGGCGAAGAAGTAGAAGAAGAAGATGAAGAAGTAGAGAAAGAGGAAGGAGAAGAAGTAAAAGGAGAAGAAGAAGAAGATAATGATGATGATGAAGGAGGAGGAGTAGGAGGAGGAGGAGAAGAAGAAGAAGAAGAAGAAGAAGAAGAAGTGGAAGTAAGAGAAGTAGAAGTTGAACAAGAAGAGGTAGAAGAAGAAGAAGAAGAAGAAGAAGAAGAGGAAGAAGAGGAAGAGGGGGAAGAGGAAGAAGAAGATAAAGAAGATGAAGATTAAGAAGAAGAAGAAGAAAAAGAAGAAGAAGAAGAAGAAGAAGAAATAGAAGAAGAAGAAGAAGAAGAAGAAGAAAAAGAAGAAGAAGAAGAAGAAAAAGAAGAAGTAGAAGAAGAAGAAGAAGAAGAAAACAAAGAAGAAATAGAAGAATAAGAATAGGAAGAGGGAGAAGAAGAAGAAGACAAAAAACAAGAAGAAGAAGAAGAAGAAGAAGAAGATGATGATGATGATGATGAAGAAGAAGAAGATGAAGAAGAAAAAGAAGAAGAAGAAGAAGAAAAAGAAAAAAGGAAGAAGAAGAAAATGATGAAGAAGAAGAAGAAGAAGAAGAAGAAATAGAAGAAGAAGAGGAAGAAGAAGAAGAAGAAGACGAAGAAGAAGAAGGAGAAGAAGAGGAAGAAGAAGAAGAATATGAAGATGAAGAAGAAGAAGAAAAAGGAGGAGAAGAAGAAGAAGAAGAATAAAAAGAAGAAGTACAGGTGGGTGAAAAAGAAGAAGAAGAAGAATAAAAAGAAGGCGACGAAGAAGAAGAGGAAGAAAAAGAATAAGAAGAAGAGGAAGAAGAAGAAGAAGAAGAAGAAGAAGAAAAAGAAGAAGAAGACGAAGAAGAAGTTAGAGAAGAAGAAGAAGAAGAAGAAGAAGAAGTAGTAGAAAGAGAAGAAGATGATGAAGAAGTGGAAGAAGCAGAAGAACAAGAAGCAAAGAAAAAGAAGATAGAGAAGAAGAAGAAGATGATCAAGAAAATGAAGATTAAGAAGGAGAAGAAGAAGAAGAAGAAGAAGAAGAAGAAGAAGAAGAAAAAGAAGACCCAAAAGAAGAAGAAGAATAATAAGAAAAAGAAGATCAAGAAGAAGAAGAAGGAGAAGAGGAAGTGGAAGAAGAAGAAGAAGAATAAGAAGAGGATTAAGAAGAAGAAGAAAAAGAAAAAAATTAAGAAGAAGAAGAAGAAGAAGAAGAAGAAGAAGAAGAAAATGAAGAAGAAGAAGAAGAGGAAGAAGAAGATGAAGAAGCAGATGAAAAAGAAGAAGAAGAAGAAAAATAAGCAGAAGAAGATGAGCAAGAAGAAGAGGAAGAGGAACAAGAAGAAGAGGAAGAAGAAGATGAAGGAGAAGGAGAAGAAGAAGAAGAAGAAGAAGAAGAAGAAGAAGAAGAAGGAAAGGAAGAAAAAGAAGAAGTAGAGGAAGAAGAAGAAGAAGAATTGGAAGATGGAGAAGAAAGAAAAGAAGAAGAGGAAGAAGAAAAAGAAAAAGAAGAAGGAGAAGGAGAAGAAGAAGAAAAAGAAGAAGAAGAAGAAGAAGAAAAAGAAGAAAAAGAAGAAGAAGAAGCAGAAGATGAAGAAGAAGAAGTAAAAAAGGAGAAAAAGAAGAAGAAAAGGAAGAAGAGGAACAAGAAGAAGAAGGAGAAGAAAAAGAAGTAGAAGAAGAAGAAGAAGAAGGAGAAGAGGAAGATGAAGAAAAAAAGAAGCAAGGAGAAGAAGAAGAAGAAGAAGGAGAAGTTGATAAAGAAAAAGAAGGAGACGATGATGCAGAAGAAGAAGAAGAAGAAGAAGGAGAAGAAGAAGAATAAGAAGAATAAGAAGAAGAAGAAGAAGAAGAAGACGAAGAAGAAGAAGAAGAAGAAGAAGGAGAAGAAGAAGATGATGATGATGAAAAAGATGAAGATAGTGAAAAAAAAGAAGAAGAAGAAGGAGAAGAAGAAGAATTAGAAGAAAAAGAAGAAGAAGAAGAATAAGAAGAAGAAGAAGATCATGATGATGAAAAAGAAGAAAATGGTGAATAAAAAGAAGAAGAACAAGAAGAAGAAGAAGAAGAAAAAGAATTACAAGATGATGAAGAAGAACAAAAAAAAGAATTAGATGTAGGGGAAGAAGTTGAAGAAGAAGAAAGTGAAGAAGAGGATGAAAAAGAAGAAGAAGGAAAAGAAGAAGTTGAAGAAGAAGGAGAAGAAGAAGAAGAAAGAGAAGAGGATGAAGAAGAAGAAATAGAAGATGAAGAAGAAGAAGGAGAAGAAGAAGAAGAAGTAGAAGAAGAAGAAGATAAAGAAAAAGAAGTAGAAGAAGAAGAAATTCTAGTAGAAGAAGTTGAAGAAGAAGAGGTAGAACAACTTGAAGAAGAAGAAGAGGGAGAAGAGGAAGAAGAAGATGAAGTAAAAGAAGAAGCTGAAGAAGAAGAAGAAGAAGAAGAGGAAGAAGAAGAATCTAAAGAAGTAAACCAACAAGAACAAGAAGAAGAAGAAGAAGAAGAATATGAAGATGAAGACAAAGAAGAAATAAGAAGAAGAAAAAGAAGAAGAAGAAGAAGAAGAAGAGGAAGAAGAAGAAGAAAAAGAAGAAGAAGAAGTCGAGGAAGAAGAAGAAGAAGAAAAATACGAGGAAGAAGAAGAGGAAGAAGAAGTAGAAGAAGATGAAGAAGATGATGATGATGAAGAAGAAGGAGAGGATGAAGAAGAAAAAAAAGGAGAAGAAGATACAGATGAAGAAGAAGAAGATGAAGAAGAAGAAGAATAAGAAGAAGATGAGGAATAAGAAGAAGAAGAAGAAAAAGAAGAAGAAGAAGAAGAAGAAGAAGACGAAGAAGAAGAGGAAGAAGAAGAATGAAAAGAAGAAAAAGAAGAAGAAGAAGAAGATGGTGAGTGAGAAGAAGAAGAAGAAGAAGAAGTTTAAGAAGATGAAGAAGAAGAACAAAAACAAGAATTAGAAGAAGAAGAAGAAGAAGAAGAAGAATGAAGTGACGTAGAAGAAGATGAAGAAGAAGATGATGATGAAGAAGGAGAGGAAGAAGAAGAAAAAAAAGGAGAAGAAGATATAGATGAAGAAGAAGAAGATGATGAAGAAGAAGAATAAGAAGAAGATGAGGAATAAAAAGAAGAAGAAGAAGAAAAAGAAGAAGAAGAAGAAGAAGAAGAAGAAGAATGAAAAGAAGATGAAGAAGAAGAAGAAGAAGATGGCGAGTTAGAAGAAGAAGAAGAAGAAGTTTAAGAAGATGAAGAAGAAGAACAAAAACAAGAATTAGAAGAAGAAGAAGAAGAAGAAGAATGAAGTGACGAGGATGAAGAAGAAAAGAAGAAGAAGGAGAAGAAGACCAAGACGAAGAATTAGAAGAAGAAGAAGAAGAAGTGGAAGAAGGAGAAGGAGAAGAAGAAGAAAAATAAGTAGAGGAAGAAGAAGATGAAGTAGAAGAAGAAGAAGTTGAATAAGAAGAGGATGAAGAAGAAGAAGAAGTGGAAGAACAAGAAGAAGAAGAAGGAGAAGATGAAGAAGAAGAAGAAGAAGAAAAACAAGAAGAATAAGATGATGAAGAAGAAGAAGAACAAGATTCAGAAGAAGAAGAAGAAGAAGAAGAAGAAGAAGATAGAGAAGAAAAAGAAGAGGAAGAAGAAGAAGGTGAAGAGGAAGAAGAAAGAGCAGAATAAGAAGAAGAAGAAAAAAGATAAGAAGAAGAATGAGAAGAAGAAGGAGAAGAAGAAGAAGAATGAAAAGAAGAAGAAGAAAAAGTCAAAGAAGAAGATGTGGAAGAAAAAAAAGAAGATATTGAAAAAGAAGAAGAAAAGAAGAATACGAAGAAGAACAAGTGAAAGAATTTGAAGATGCAGAAGAAGAAGAAGAAGATGATGATGATGATGATGATGATGAAGAAGAAGAAGATAAAGAAGAAGAAGAAGAAGAAGAAGAAGAAAAGATGATGATGATGATGAAAAAGAAGAAGATGGTGAATAAAAAGAAGAAGAAGAAGAAGAAGAAGAAGAAGAATAACAAGATGATGAAGAAGAACAAAAAAAGAATTAGAAGTAGGGGAAGAAGTTGAAGAAGAAGAAAGTGAAGAAGAGGATGAAGGAGGAAAAGAAGATGTAGAAGAAGAAGAAGGAGAAGAAGAAGAAGAATAAGAAGAGGATGAAGAAGAAGAAGAAGTTGAAGATGAAGAAGAAGAAGGAGAAGAAGAAGAGGAAGAAGAAGAGGAAGAAAAAGAAGTAGAAGAAGGAGAAGTTCTAGTAGAAGAAGTTGAAGAAGATGAGGTAGTACAACATGAAGAAGAAGAAGACGAGAAAGAAGAAGAAGAGGGAGAAGAGGACGAAGAAGATGAAGAAGATGAAGATTAAGAAGAAGAAGAAGTAAAAGATGAAGATGATGAAGGAGAAGAAGAAGAAGACGAAGAAGAAGAATCTGAAGAAGTAGAACAACAAAAAGAAGAAGTAGAAGAAGACGAAGAAGAATATGAAGAAGCAGACAAAGAAGAAAGCAGAAGAAGCAGAAGAAGAAGAAGAAGAAGAAGAAGAATAAGAAGACGAAGAAGAAGAAGAAGAAGACGAAGAAGAAGACGAAGAAGAAGAAGAAGTAGAGGAGGAAGAAGAAGAAGAAGAAGAAAAATAAGAGGAAGAAGAAGAGGAAGAAGAAGTAGAAGAAGATTAAGAAGAAGAAG
>JAIUJO010000116.1:1512500-1515000 GCA_023846275.1 Vanilla planifolia
AAGAAAGAAAAGGAGAAAGAGAAGAAGAAGAAGGAGGAGGACAAGAAGACGAAGAAGAAGAAGAAGAAGAAGACAAATAAGAAAATGAAGAAGAAGAAGAAGATGTAGAAGAAGTAGAAGTAGAAGAAGAAGAAGAAGAAGAAGATTAAGAAAAAGAAGAAGAAGAAGAAGATCAATTTGTAGAAGAAGAAGACAAAGAAGAAAATGAAGAAGAAGAAGAGGAGGAGGAGGAAGAAGAAGAAGAAGTAGAAGTAGAACAAGAAGAAGATGAGGAAGAAGAAGAAGAAGAAGAAGAAGAAGAAGGAGAAGGAGAAGAAGAAGAAGAAGAAGAAGATGAGGAAAGAAGAAGAGGAAGAAGAAGAAGAAGAAGAAGGAGAAGAAGAAGTAGGATGGAAAGAAGAAGAAGAAGAAGAAGAAGAAGAAGAAGAAGAAGAAAAAAAAGAAGAAGGAGAAGACAAAATAAAAAAAGAAGTGGAAGCAAATGTAGAAGAAAAAGAAGAAGGCGATGATAGATTAGAATTAGAGGAAGAAGAAAAAGAAGAAAAAGAGGAAGAAGAATTAGAAGAAGAACAACAACAATAACAACAAGAGGTAGATGTAGAAGAAGAAATAAAGGAAGAAGAAGAAGAGGAAGAACAAGAAGAAGAAGAAGGAGAAGATGAAGAAGAAGAAGAAGAAGAAGATGATGATGATGAAGGAGAAGAAGAAGAAGATTAAGAAGAAGAAGAAGAAGAAGAAGAAGAAGAAGAAGATAGAGAAGAAAAAGAAGGAGAAGAAGAAGAAGGTGAAGAAGAAGAGGAAGAAGAAAGAGCAGAATAAGAAGAAGAAGAAGGAAAAAGATAAGAAGAAGAATGAGAAGAAGAAGGAGAAGAAGAAGAAAAATGAAAAGAAGAAGAAGAAAAAGTCAAAAAAGAAGATATGGAAGAAGAAAAAGAAAATGTTGAAGAAGAAGAAGAAAAAGAAGAATACGAAGAAGAACAAGTGAAAGAATTCGAAGAAGTAGAAGAAGAAGAAGAAGAAGAAGAAGAAAAGGATGATGATGAAGAAGAAGAAGAAGAAGAAGAAGAAGAAGAAGATAAAGAAGAAGATGAAGAAGAAGAAGAAGAAGGAGAAGAAGAAGATGATGATGATGAAGCAGAAGAAGAAGCAAAAGTAGAAGAAGAATAAGAAGAAGGTGAAGAAGAGTAAGAAGAAGGAGAAGAAGAAGAAGAAGAAGTAGAAGACGAAGAAGGAGAAGAAGAAGAAGAAGAAATTAAAGAATAAGTAGAAGAAGACGAACAAGAAAAAGAAGAAGAAGAAAGGAAAGTAGAAGAAGAAGAAGAAGAAGAAAAAGAAAAAGAAGTAGAAGTAGTAGAAGAAGAAGAAGAAGATGATGATGATGAGCAAGAAGTAGAGGAAGAAGAAGAAAAAGGACGAGAAGAAGAATTAGATGAAAAATAAAAAGAAGAAGAAAAATAAGAAGTAGAAGAAGAAGAAAAATAAGAAGTAGAAGAAGAAGAAGAAAGAGAATAAGAAGAAGAAGAAGAAGAAGATTATGTAGAAGGAGAAGAAGAAGAAGAAGACAAAAAGGAAGAAGAAGAATAAGAAGTTGAAGAAGAAGTGATAGAAGATGAAGAAGAAATAAAAGAAGAAGATGAAGAAGAAGTAGTAGTAGTAGTAGAAGAAGAAGAAGAAGAAGAAGAAGAAGAAGAAGAAGAAATAGAAGAAGAAGAAAAAGAAGAAGAAGGAGAAGAAGATGGTGAGGAAGAAGAAGAAGAAGATGAGAAGATGAAGTAGATGAAAAAAAAGAACAAGAAGAAGGACTGGAAGAAGAAGTGGAAGAAGAAGAAGAAGAAGAAGAAGAAGAAGTAGAGGAAGAGGAAGATGAAGATGCAGAAGGAGAAGAAGAAGAAGAAGAAGAAGAAGAAGAAGTAGAAGAAGACGAAGAAGGAGAAGAATAAGAAGAAGAAGAAGAAGAAGGAGAAGAGGAAGAAGAAGACAAAGAAGAAGAAGAAGAAGTAGAAGAAGAAAATGAAGAGAAGGGGAAGACGTAGAAGAAGAAGATGAGGAAGAAGAAGAAGAAAAAGAAGGAAATTAAGAATAGGAAGAAGAAGAAGAAGAAGATGAATATGATGATGATGAAGAAGAAGAAAAGAAAGAAGGAGACGGAGAAGAAGAAGAAGAAGAAGAAGATGGAGAAGAAGGAGAGGAAAAAGAAAAAGAAGTAAAGCAGGAAGAAAAAGAAGAAGAAATAGAAGAAGAAGAAAAAAAAGAGGAAGATTAAGAGAAATATAAAGAAGAAGAAGAAGAAGAAGAAGAAGAAGAAGAAGAGGAAGAAGAAGATGAAGAAGTAGAAGAAGAAGAAGAAGAAGAAGAAGAACAAGAAGAAGAAGAGGAAAAAGAGAAGAAGAGGAGAAGAAGAAGAAGAAGAAGGCAAAGAAGAAGTAGTAGTAATAGAAGAAGATGAATAAGAAAAATTAGAGGAAGAAGAAGTGAAAAAAGATGAAAAAGTAGAAGAAGA
>JAIUJO010000116.1:1542500-1545000 GCA_023846275.1 Vanilla planifolia
AGAAGAAGAAGAAAAAGATGAACAACAAGAAGAAGAAGAAGAAGACAAAGAAGGAGAAGAAGAAGGAGAAGAAGAAGAAGAAGTAGAAGAAGAAGAGAAAGAAAAAGAAGAAGAAGAAGAAGAAGAAGAAGGAGAAGAAGATTAAAAAGTAGTAGTGGTAGAAGAAGAAGAAGAAGAAAGGAGTAGATAAAGATGAAGATGAAGAAGAAGAAGAAAGAAGTAGAAGAAGATGAAGAAAAAGAAGAATAAGAAGAAGACTAAGAAGAAGAAGAAAAAGAAGAAGAAGAAAAAGAAGAAAAAGGCGAAGAAGAGGAAGAAGAAGAAGTCAAAGAAGAAGAAGAAGAAGAAGAAGAAGAAGAACAAGAAAAGGAGGAGGAGGAGGAGGAGGAAGAAGAAGAAGAAGAAGAAGAAGAAGAAGAAGAAAAAGAAGGAGAAGTATAAGAAAATGAAGAAAAAGAAGAAGAAGAAGAAGAAGAAGAAAAAGAAGAAGTAGATGAAGGAGAAGAAGAAGAAAAATAAGAGGAAGACGAAGACAAAAAGGAATAGAAGAAGAAGAAGAACTAGAAAAAGAAGAATGAGAAGGAAAAGAGCGAGAATAAGAAGAAGAATAAGATGAAGAAGTAGAAGAAGAAGAAGATGAAGATGATGAGGAAGAAGTAGAAGTAGTAGAATAATAACAAAAAGAAAAAGAGAAGATTAGAAAGACAAGAAGAAGAAGAAGAAGAAGAAGGTGAAGAAGAAGAAGACGAAGAAGAAGATGACGAAGATGAAAAGGAAGAAGGGGAAGATTAAGAAGAAAAAGAAGAATTAAAAGAAGATACAGAAGAAGAAGAAGAAGAAGAAGAAAAGGAACTAGAATCAGAAAAGAAAAAGAAGAATAAGGAGAAGAAGAAAGAGAAGATGAAGAAGAAAAGAAGAAGAAGAAGAAAGGGAAGATGAAGAAGAAAGATAAGAAGAAATAGATGTAGAAGAAGAAAAAAAAGAAGAAGAACAAGATGAAGAAAAAGAAGAATTAGAATTAGAAGAAGAAGAATTAGAATTAGAAGAAGAAGAAAAAGAAGAAGAAGAAGAAGAAAAAGAAGAAGCACAAGAAGAAGAAGAAGAAGAAAAAGAAGAAGCACAAGAAGAAGACAGAAGGAGAAGAAAAAATCGAAGAAGAAGAAGATGGAGAAGAAAAAGAAGATGATGAAGAAGAAGAAGTAGTAGAAGAAGAACAAGAGGAAGAAGGGGAAGAAGAGGAAGAAGAAGATGAGGAAGAAGAAGAAGAAGAAGAAGAAAATGAAGTAAAAGAAGAAGAAGAAGAGAAAGATGATGAAGACGAAGAAGAAGTAGTAGAAGAAGAAGAAGATGATGATGAAGAAGAAGAAAGAGAAGAAGAAAAAGAAGAAAAAGAAGAAAAAGAAGAAGTTGATGCAAAAGACGTAGAAGAAGAAGATGTAGAAGAAGAAGAGGAAGAAAAAGAACAAGAAGAAGAAGAAGAATGAAGAAGAAGAAGAAGAAGAACAAGAACAAGAAAAAGAAGAAGAAGAAAAAAAAGAAGAAGAGGAGAAAAGAAGAAGAAGAAGAAGAAGATGAAGAAGAAGAAGAAAAAGAAGAAGATGAAGAAGTAGAAGAAGAAGAAGAAGAAGAGGAAGAAGAAGAAGAAAAATTAGAGGAAGAAGAATAAGAAAAAGAAGTAAAGGAACAAGAAGAAGATGAAGAAGAAGAAGAAGAAGAAGAAGAAGAAGAAGAAGAAGAAGAAGAAGAAGAAGAAAAAGATGAACAACAAGAAGAAGAAGAAGAAGACAAAGAAGGAGAAGAAGAAGGAGAAGAAGAAGAAGTAGAAGAAGAAGAGAAAGAAAAAGAAGAAGAAGAAGAAGAAGAAGAAGGAGAAGAAGATTAAAAAGTAGTAGTGGTAGAAGAAGAAGAAGAAGAAAGGAGTAGATAAAGATGAAGATGAAGAAGAAGAAGAAAGAAGTAGAAGAAGATGAAGAAAAAGAAGAATAAGAAGAAGACTAAGAAGAAGAAGAAAAAGAAGAAGAAGAAAAAGAAGAAAAAGGCGAAGAAGAGGAAGAAGAAGAAGTCAAAGAAGAAGAAGAAGAAGAAGAAGAAGAAGAAGAAAAGGAGGAGGAGGAGGAGGAGGAAGAAGAAGAAGAAGAAGAAGAAGAAGAAGAAGAAGAAGAAAAAGAAGGAGAAGTATAAGAAAATGAAGAAAAAGAAGAAGAAGAAGAAGAAGAAGAAAAAGAAGAAGTAGATGAAGGAGAAGAAGAAGAAAAATAAGAGGAAGACGAAGACAAAAAGGAATAGAAGAAGAAGAAGAAGAACTAGAAAAAGAAGAATGAGAAGGAAAAGAGCGAGAATAAGAAGAAGAATAAGATGAAGAAGTAGAAGAAGAAGAAGATGAAGATGATGAGGAAGAAGTAGAAGTAGTAGAATAATAACAAAAAGAAAAAGAGAAGATTAGAAAGACAAGAAGAAGAAGAAGAAGAAGAAGGTGAAGAAGAAGAAGACGAAGAAGAAG
>JAIUJO010000116.1:1585000-1590000 GCA_023846275.1 Vanilla planifolia
CTTCTTTGTCTTCTTCTTTTTCTTCTGCTTTTTCCTCTTCTTCTTCTTCTTCTTCTTCTTCTTCTCCTTCTTATTCTTCTCCTCCTTCTTCTTCTACTTCTCCTTCTTCTTCTTCTTCTTCTTCTTCTTCTTCACCTCCTTCTTCTTCTTTTTCAACTTCTAATCATTCTTATTTTTCTTCTTCTTCTTCTTCTTCTTCTTCTTCGTCTTCTTCTTCTTCTTCTCCTTCTTCTTCTTCTTCTTCTTCTTCTTCTTCTTCTTCTTCTTCTTCTTCTTCTCCCTCTTCTTCTTCTTCTTCTTCTTCTTTTTCTTCTTCTTCTTTTGCCACTTCTTTTCTAGTTATTCTTCTTCTTCTTCTCCTTATCACTCTTCTTCTTTTTCTTCTTCTTCTTCTTCTTGATCCCATTCATTTTATTCTTCATCTTCTTCTTTTCCTTCATTGTCTTATTCTTTTTCTTCTTCTTTTTCTTCTTATTCTTCTTCTTTTTATTCTACTTCTTCTTCTTGTTATCACTCTTCTTCTTCTTCTTCTTCTTCTTCTTCTTCTTCTTCTTCTTCTTGATCCCATTCATTTTATTCCTTATCTTCTTCTTTTTCTTCATTGTCTTATTCTTTTTCTTCTTCTTCTTCTTCTTCTTCTTCTTATTCGTCTTCTTCTACATCAACTTCTTCTTCTACTACTTTTTCTTCTTCTTCTTCTTCTTCTTCTTCTTCTTCTTCTTTATTGTCTTCTTCTTTTTCTTCTGCTTTTTCTTCTTCTTCTTCTTCTTCTTCTTCTTCTCCTCCTCCTCCTCCTCCTTCTTCTTCTACTTCTTCTTCTTCTTCTTCTTCTCCTTCTTCTTCTTCATCTCCTCCTTCTTTTTCAACTTCTCCTCATTCTTTTTTTTTCTTCTTCTTCTTCATCTTCTTCTTCATCTTCTTCTTCTTCTCCTTCTTCTACTTCAACTCTTTCTTCTTCTTCTTCTTCTTCTCCCTCTTTCTTTTCTTCCTCTTCTCCTTCTTCTTCTTCTTCTTCTTCTTCTTCTCCTTCTCCCTTTTCTTCTTTTTTTTCTTCTTCTTCTTCTTTTTCATCTGCTTTTTCTTATTCTTCTTCTTCTTCTTCTTCTCCTCCTTCTTCTTGTCCTCCTCCTTCTTCTTTTACTTCTCCTACTTCTTCTTCTTCTTCTTCTCCTTCTCCTTCTTCTTCTTATTCATTTTCTTATTCTTCTTCTCCTTCTTCTTCTACTACTACTACTTCTTTCTTCTTCTGTTATTCCTTCTTCTTCTTCTTGTCCTTCTTCTTCTTCTTCTCCTTCTTGTTCTTCTTAATCATCATCGTCTTCTTCTTCTTCTAATTCTTGTTCTTCTACTTTTACTTCTTCTTTTTCTTCTTCTTCTTATTCTATTTCTCTTTCTCCTTCCTCTTCTTCTTCTTCTTGTTTTTCTTCTCCTTCTTCTTCTTCACCTTCTTCTTCTTCTTCTCCTTCACCTTCTTCTTTTTCTACTTCTCCAACTTCTTCTCTTTCTTCTTTTTCTTCAGCTTCTTCTTCTTCTTCCTCTTCTTCTTTTTCATCATCTTCTCTTTCTTCTTCTTCTTCTTCTTCCTTTAGTTCTTTTTTTCTTCCTCATCTTCATCCTAATCTTCTTCATCTTCTTCTCCTTTTTCTTCTTCTTCTTCTTCTTCTTTTCTTTCTTCTTCTTCTTCTTCTCTTTTCTCTTCTTCTTCTTCTTGTTCTTCTTTAAGTTTGCCTCCTTCTTCTTTTTCTTCTTCTTCCTCATCGTCTTCTTCTTCATCTTCTACTTCTTCTCTTTCTTCTTCTTCTACTCCTTTTCCTTCTTCTACTTCTTCTTCTTCTTCTTCTTCTTCTTCTTCTTCTCCATCTTCATTCTTCTTCTTCTTCTTCTTCTCCTCCTCCTCCTCCTTCTTCTTACTCTTTTTCTTCTTAATCTTCTTCTTCTTCTCATTCTTCTTGTTGTTCTTCTTCTTGTTCTTCTTCAACTTTTGCTTCTTCTTCTTCCACCTTTTCTCCTTCTTCTTCCTCTTCTTCTTCTACTTCTTCTTCTTCTTCTTCTTCTTCTTCTTCTCCTTCTCCCTCTTCTTCTTCTTCTTCTTCTTCCTCTCTTCTTATTCTTCTTTTTATTCTTCCTTTTCTTCTTATCCTTCTTCTTCTTCTTCTTTTTCTTCTTCTTCTTCTTCTACTTCTTTTTCTCATTCTTTTTCCTCTTCCTCTTCTTCTTGTGCTTCTCCTTTCCCTTCTTCTTCTTCTTCGTCTTCTTCTTTGTCATCTTCTTCTTTTGTTCTCCTTCAACTTCCTCTTCTTTTACTTGTTCTTCTCCTACTCCTACTTTTTCATCTACTTCTTCTCCTTCTTCTCCTTCTTCTCCTTCTTCTTCTTCTACTTCTTCTTCTTCTTGTACTTCTTCTACTTCTTCTTCTTATTCTTTTTCATCTTCTTCTTCCATTTCTTCTCCTACATCTTCTTCAACTTCTTCTTCTCCTTATCTATCTATTCTTCTTGTCCTTCTTCTACTCCTTCTTTCGATCCTTCTTCTTCTTCTCTTTCTTCTTTTTCTTCTTCTTCTTCATCTTCTTCTTTGCCTTCTTCTTCTTCTTCTTCTTCTTCTTCTTCTTCTTCTTCTTCTTCTTCTTCTTCTTCCTCCTATTCTTCTCCTCTTTATTCTACTTCTTCTTCTTCTTCTTCTTCTTCTTCAACCTCTTCTCCTTCTTCTTTTTCTTCCACTTCTTCTTCTCCTTCTTCGTCTTCTTCTTGTTTACGTTCTTCTCCTTCTTTTTTTTCTTCTTCTTCATCTTTTTCTTCTTCATCTTCTACTTCTTCTTCTCTTTCTTCTCCTTCTACCTCTTCTTTTTCTTCTTCTACTTATTCTTCTTCTTCTTCTTCTCCTTTTCCTTCCTCTTCTTCTTCTTCTTCTTCTTCTCCTCCTCCTTCTTCTTCTTCTCTTCTTCTTCTTCTTCTCCTTCTTTTTCTTCTTCTTCTTCTTCTGTTTCTTCTTCTTCTCCTCCTCCTCCTCCTTCTCACTATTTTTCTTCTTCTTCTTCTTCTTTTTCTTCTTCAACTTCTTCTCCTTATTCTTCTTCTTCTCTTTCTTCTTTCTTTTTCTCCTTCTTTTCCTTCATCTTCTTCTTCTTGTCCTTCTTCTTCTTCTACTTCTTCTTCTCCTTCTTCTTCTTCTTCTTCTTCTTCTTCTTCTTCCTCCTGTTCTTCTCCTCTTTGTTCTCCTTCTTCTTCTACTTCTTCTTCTTCTTCTTCTTCTTTAACCTCTTCTCCTTCTTCTTTTTCCTCCACTTCTTCTCCTTCTTCGTCTTCTTATTCTTTAAGTTCTCCTCCTTCTTCTTTTTCTTCTTCTTCTTCTTCTTCTTCTTCTCTTTCTTCTCCTTCTACCTCTTCTTTTTCTTCTTCTCCTTCTCTTTTTCCTTCCTCTTCTTCTTCTTCTTCTTCTCCTCTTCTCCTTCTTCTTCTCTTCTTCTTCTTCTGCTCCTTCTTCTTCTTCTTCTTCTTCTCCTTCTTCTTCTTCTCCTCCTCCTCCTCCTCCTTCTCAGTATTTTTCTTCTTCTTCTTTTTTGTCTCCTTCTTCTACATCTTCATCTTCTTCTTACTCTTCTCCTACTTCTTACACTTCTTCTTCCTCTTTTTCTTCTTTTCCTTCTCCTTCTTCTTCATCTTCTTTTACTTCTTCTTCTTCTTCTACCTTTTGTTCCTCTTCTTCCTCTTCTTCCTCTTCTTCTTCTTCTTCTTCTTCTTCTTCTTCTTCTTCCTCTTCTTCTTCTTCTTCTTCTTCTTCTTCTTCTTCTTCTTCTCCATCTCCTTCTTTTGCTTCTTCTTCCTCCTTTTCTTTTTCTTCTATTTATTCTTCTTCTTCTTCTTCTTCTTCTTCCTTTTCTTCTTATCCTTCTTCTACTTCTTCTTGTTCTTCTTCTTCTTCTTCTTCTTTTTCCTCCTCCTCTTCTTCTGCTTCTTATTCTTTTCGTTCTTCTTCATCTTCTTCTTTGTCTTCTACTTCTTCTTCTTCTTCTCCATCTACTTCTTCTTTTTCTTGTTCATCTACTCCTCCTTCTTCATAATCTTCTTCATCTTCTTCTTCTCCTTCTTGTTCTTCTGCTTTTTCATCTTCTTTTTCTTCTTCTTCTTATTCTTATTCTTATTCTTTTTCTTCTTCTTCTTCCTCCTCTACTTCTACTTCTTCCTCTTCTTTTATTTCTTCTTCTACATCTTCTTCTACTACTTCTCCTTTTTCTTCTTTCTATTCTTCTCTTTCTTCTTCTCCTTTTTCTTCTTCTCATCCTTCTTCTTCTTCTTCTCTTTCTTTTTCTTCTTCTTCATCTTTTCTTTCTTCTTCAACTTCTTGTCCTTCTTTTTCCTCTTCTTCTTCTTCTTCTTCTTCCTTTTCTTCTTCTTCTTATTCCTCTTCTCCTTCTCCATCTTCCTCTTCTTCTTCTTCTTCTTCTTCTTCTTCTTCTTCTTCTTCTACTTCTACTTCTTGTTCTTCTTATTCTCCTTCTTTTTTGTCTTTTGTTTCTTCTTCTTCTTCTTTTTCTTCTTCTTCTTCTTCTCCTTCTTCTTTTTCTTCTTCTTCTTCTCATCCTTCTTATTCTTTTTCTTCCTTTTTCTTTTCTTCTTCCCCTACTCTATCTTCTTCTTCTTCTTTTCTTTTTCTTCTTCCTCTACTTCCTCTTCTTCTTCTTCTTTATCTTCTCCTTCTTCTTTTTCTTCTTCTTCCATTTCTTTTTCTTCTTCTTCCTCTACTTCTTCTACCTCTTCTACTTCTTCTTCATCATCTTCTTCTTCTTCTTCTTCTTCACCTTCCTCTTCTTCTCCAACTCCTCCTCCTGCTCCATCTTCTTCTTCTTCTTTTTCTTTTTCACCGTCTTCCTCTTCTTCTTCTTCTTCTTCTTCTAATTCTTCCCCATCTTCTTCCGCTTCTTCTTCTTCTTCCCGTTCTTCCTCATAATCTTTGTCTTCTAACTCCTCCTCTTCCTCTTCCTATTGTTCTTCTTATATTTC
>JAIUJO010000116.1:1597500-1600000 GCA_023846275.1 Vanilla planifolia
TCTTCTCCTCCTTCATCTTCTTCTTCTTCTTCTTCTTCTTGTACCTTTTCTTCTTCTTCTTCAACCTCATAAAATCTTATTTTTCTTCTTTTTCCTCTTCTTCTTCTTCTTCTTCTTTTGCATCTTTCTCTTCTTCTTCTTCTTCTTCGTCTTCTATTTCTTCTCTTTCTTCTTCCCCTTTTTCTTCTACTTCTTCTCCTTCTTCTTCTTCTTCTCCTTCTTCTTCATCTTCTACTTCTTCTTCTCCTTTTTCTCCATCTTCTCCATCTTCTCCTTCTTCTTCTACTTCTTCTTCTTCTTCTTCTTCTTCTTCCTCTTCTACTTTTTTATAGTTGCTCTTCTTCTTCTTCATCTTCTTCTTCTACTTCTTCTTCTTCTTCATCATCATCATCATCTTCTTCTTCTTCTACTTTCATTCTTCTTCTCGTTCCTCTTCTAGTTCTTCTTCTTATCCTTTTTCTGTTTCTTCTTCATCTTCTTCTTTGTCTTCTTCTTCTTCTTCTTCTTCTTCTTCTTCTTCTTCTTCTACTTCCTCTTCTTCTTCTTTGTCCTCTTTTTCTCCTTCTTCTTCTTCTTCTTCTTCTTCTTCTTACTCTTCTACTTCTTTATCCTCTTTTTCTTCTTCTTCTTCTTCTTCTAATTCTTATTCTTATTCTTATTCTTCTTCTTCTTCTTCTTCTTCCTCTTCTTCTTCTTCTACTTTTTATTCTTCTTCTTCTTCTTCCATTTCTACTTCTTCTTCCATTTGTTCTTCTTCTTCTTCTTCTTCTTCGTCTTCTTCTTCTTCTTCTTCTTCTTCTTGTTCTTCTTCTTCTTCTTCTTCTTCTTCTTCTTCTCCATCTTCTTCTTCTTCTTCTTCTTCTTCATCTACTTCTTCTTCTTCTTCTTCTTCTTCACCTTCTTCTTATTCTTCTCCTCCTTTATCTCATTATCCTTCTTTTTCTTCTACTTGTCCTTCTGCTTCTTCTTCTTCTGCTTCTTCTTCTTCTTCTTCTACTTCTACTTCTTGTTTTTCTTCCTCTTCTTCTTCTTCTTCTTCTTCTTCTTCTTCTTCTTCTTCTTCTTTTTATTCATCTTTCTCTTCTTCTTCTTATAATTATTATCATTATTATTATTATTATTATTCTTTTTCTTCTAGTTCTTCCTATTATTTTCCTTCTTTGTCTTCCTCTTCATCTTCTTCTTCCTATTCATTATCATCATCATCATCTTCTTCTTCTTCTTCTTCTTCTTCTTCTTCTTCTTCTTCTTCTTCTTCTTCTACTACTACTACTACTACTACAACTACGACTTCTTCTTTTTCTCCTTCTTCTTCTTCTTCTTCTTCTTCCATTTCTTCTTCTTCTTCTTCTTCCACCTCTTCCTCTTCTTCTTCTTCTTCTTCTTCTTCTTCTTCTTCTCCTTCTCCTTCTTCTTCCACTTCTTCTTCTTCTTCCTCTTCTTCTTCTTCTTCTACCTCTTCTTCTTCTTCTTCCTTTCTTCTTCTACTTCTTCCTGCTCCTTTTCTACTTCTTCTTTTCCATCTTTTTATTCTTCTTCTTCTTCTTTTTCTCCTTCTTCTTCCTCTTCTTCCTTTTCTTCTTCTTCTTCTTCTTCCTTTTCTTCTTCTTGTTCGTATTCTTCTCCTTCTTCTTCTTCTTGTTCTACTTCTTCCACTTCTTCTTCTTCTTCTTCTTCCTTTTCTCCTTTTTCTTCCACTTCTTCCTCTTCTTCTTCTACTACTACTACTTCTTCTACTACATCTTCTCCTTCTTCTTCTTCATTTTCTTCTTCTTCTTCTTCTTCTTCTTCTTCTTCTTCTTCTTCCTCCTCCTCCTCCTCCTCTTCTTCTTCTTCCGCTTCTTCCTCTTCTTCTTCTTCTTCTACCTCTTCTTCTCCTTCTTCTTCCTCTTCCACTTCTTCTACTTCTTCTTCTTCTTCTTCTTCTTCTTCTTCTTCTCCTTCATCTTCTTCTTCTTCTTTTGCTACTTCTTCTTCTTCATCATTTTCTTTTTATTTTCTTCTTCCTCTTCTTCTACTTTTCTTTTTTCATCTTCTTCTTCCTCTTCTTATTCTTCTTCTTCTTTGCCTTCTTCTTCTTCTTCTTCTTCTTCTTCTTTTTCCTCTTCCTCCTCTTTTTCAAACTCTTCAAAAACTTCTTCCTCCACTTCTTCCTCTTGATATTCTTTTTCTTCTACTTCCTCTAATTCTTCTTCTTCATCTTCTTTATCTTCTTCCTCATTTTTTTCTTCCTCATCCTCTTCCTTCTTTTCTTCATTTCTTCTTCTTCTTCTTCTTCATCATTTTATTCTTCTTCTTCTTCTTCTTCCTCTTTGTCTGCTTCTTCTGCTCATTCTTCCTCTTCTTCCTCATCTTTTCCTTCTTTTTCTTATTCTTCCTCCTATTCTTGTCCTTCTTGATCTACTCCATCCTCCTCCACTTCTACATCTTCCTCTTACGCTTCCTTTTGTTCTTTTTTTACTTCTTCTTAATCATCATCATCATCTTCTTCTTCTTCTTC